>SRLM01001575.1:0-127831 GCA_015708895.1 Populus ilicifolia | reverse complement strand
TCATCATATATTATTAAATTTTAATATATTATTATAATTATTTATTTTTTAATAAATTAGATGGGATTCGAGTTCGTTTTACAAGATTATTTTTACAAAATTGCAGCCCTAGAAAACCAAAGAAAGAGGAAGAAGTAAAAAAGAAGAAGAAAATTATCCTATAAATCAAGTAAGACGAGTCATTCATAAGGAGACTACACGTCGTCTCAAAAAAAAAAAAAACAACAAAAACCTGACCCGGATCGTTTATCCAAGTCATCAACAGTTCACTTAAGTCTTGGGTTCTCATTTCACCAACGCTGCTCCTCTTTCTTTCAGCAGAGCGTGGCAATGGCTCTGTCTCTAGTCCACTCCACTCTCTTCTCCAAAACTTCCCAACTCTTTCTCCACACTAAAACTGGATTCTCTCACTTCTCTTCCTCTATCCCTTTCTCCTCCTCTGCTCTCCCTTCAAACCCCAAAACTTGGAGACGACCTGTCATTTCTGTTCTTGAACTTGGTGGTGTCAAGATTGCCAGAGATGGTATAAACCATGTGCTCTTATCTATATTTCTACTTCAATGCATTAATGGGTTTTCTGTACCCTTTTCATTATTCCACTTTTGTTTGGTTACCATTCCGCTCTTCACCGCAGTGGTTCAGTCTTCATTTTTTTTTTCTTCTTGTAGTTGACCGTTGCTTGTTTTGTAACATGGAATAATTGAAGTGCTTATTCAAGTTAAATAAAATGTTATGGACTTATAAAGATTGTATAATTTCAGTGATTGAAGTTTTTGCATCTGATATGTTGTTTTTTTTATGCCCTTTTTTTCCCGGTCAAATTGGGATTTGTTAAGTTGATGTTTTGGAATTTTGTTTAGGAATTTTGACAGTGTAGGATGTTGGGGTTTTGTAGATGTGGTGAGGGATGACCCTACAAATAATGTACCGGATACAATATTCTCTAAGCTTGGATTGCAACTTCATAGGAGGGATCAACATCCTCTTGGAATTTTGAAGAATACGATATATGACTATTTTGATACCAATTACTCAAATAAGTTCGACAAGTTTGACGAACTTTGCCCAATTGTTTCTGTAAAACAGGTAAAGTTCTTTAATTTATGAAAAATTTCTATCTAGTTCTATTCTTGAATGTGTCTGTAATATTTCTTTTTTGAAAACGAACCGTTGTTTAGTTTATAGTGACAGTAAATATACGTTTTGCAGAATTTTGATGATGTCTTGGTTCCAGCTGATCATGTAAGCAGGAGCTATAATGACACATACTATGTCGACTCTCAAACTGTTTTAAGATGCCATACAAGTGCACATCAGGCAGAGCTGTTGAGGAAGGGTCACACTCACTTTCTTGTAACTGGAGATGTCTATCGCAGAGATTCTATTGATTCAACCCACTACCCTGTTTTCCATCAGGTTTCTTATCTCTGATTTTTTCAATCATGGTTTCTGAATCTAGTGGCTTTGGAAGCTCTCTACTTCCTTTTCAATTAATTAGTTTGTCTTGTTACCTTGCAGATGGAAGGGTTTCGTGTTTTTTCTCCTGATGAATGGGAGGCATCTGGCATGGATGGCACATCTTTTGCAGCTGAGGATTTAAAGAAATGTCTTGAGGGTTTGGCAACACATTTATTTGGTAAAATCATTATAACTTGTTGAGAAAAACTGAAACTGTGTAGATAATATTTCCAATTGGTTTCATAATGTTATTGCACAGGATTTGGGATTTTGGGCTGTTAGATAGTGTTTGGAACCTGATTTATCCAGTTTATCAATTTGGAAACTTGTGTTGCCAAGTTGGACTGGGAGAGGCAATACATATATTAAAACCGGGGTAGGGGCGTCAATCTGCTGCACCTCACTTGGTATGATGCTAAAGAGATATGAAATAACATGCATGTTCTTAATGTTGTAAAGAGAAATTCATAAATAACATGGATAGCTGGTAAAATATAGGATAATCTAAAGTTCTGAGTTTATTTCATGTTTTCATTTATTCATTTATTTATTTTTATTTTTTCCCTTATGGAGGAGAGATTCTATCAAGTTCATTGTAATAGTTGTTAGTTTTAGAGGCAATGGCTCATAGATCCTTTTTCTCTGGTGCAATTCACCATTGCAGCCTTGGAAGATAAGTAATTTCTTTTAACTTGTTTGGTGCCCCTTCAAAAAGTTATATCTTGAAATAGCCTCCTGTTTTCATATCATCCTGGATCCATCAGCTGTACTACTATATGTTGATTCGGTAAAAATCTCAGGTGCTGTGGAGATGCGCTGGGTCGATACATATTTTCCTTTCACCAATCCATCGTTTGAACTTGAGATATATTTTCAGGTACTGTGTTGATCTTAAACATTTTTCATATGGTAGCTTTGCATGTTTTACTGATTCATTATACCTGCACTATTTATTTAGTTGGCTAAACATCCTACATTGTGGTTTGAGCATGGGGTGTGGCATTATGTTTAATTTGTGGAGATTTAAAAGTTGACTTGGCACTAACAATAGGATTTTCCAGATACTTTGGATAGTGCTCATGTATAATTAAACCCTCAACATTTTTTTTAATTGTTTTTTATAGTGCATGGAAACACACTGCTAGTGGAAATGTATATGATGGTGTGTTTGCAAATAATAAAATTGATTTCTCTGTCAAACTTGTAGCAGAACATCTGACTCACCGACCAATGACCAATAAATTTTCAGGAGAAATGGCTGGAAGTTTTAGGCTGTGGGGTGACAGAGCAAGAAATTTTAAAGAGGAATGGAAAACTTAATAATGTTGCTTGGGCTTTTGGACTTGGTTTGGAGCGACTTGCAATGGTTCTGTTTGATATCCCTGATATCCGGCTTTTCTGGTCAAATGATGAGCGATTTACTTCTCAGGTCTGTCTTGAATTATTGTACTGTGTTGCTGGTTTCTCCTCTTCCTTCATGATATTTGTTTTGATGTACTCGATTAAAAAAATTGGATGCTTTAAAGTCGCAATTTGATATTTTTGATATGTCAGTGATCCAGTAGGCCCAAGTAACTAATCTGAATGTCTGTCATGCAGTTTTCTAAAGGTCAGCTCGGAATCAAATTCAAGCCATTCTCAAAGGTACAATTGTGTTTTTCCTTCATAGATGGACACTTTTTTATTTGCTTATTTTTTTTGAATAAAAATTTAAGAAGAATGACAGCAGGATATGAATATCTAAATGTGGAATACATGTGCAGTATCCTCCTTGTTACAAGGACATGAGTTTTTGGATCAATGAATCATTTACAGAAAACAATTTATGTGAGGTTGTCAGAGGAATTGCTGGGGATCTTGTTGAGGAGGTATGGATTTTCTTTTCTTGGGGTTGCAACTTTTTTTGTTAATCACAGTATTGATTGACCTGCTGATGAAGAACCATCAAGAAGATTCTTCGTGAGAAAATTCAATTTATCCTGATCATTAGTATCCAATGTTCTTTGAATGCCTAGGTAGGGTGCTTATTTACTAGCACCAAACCAAATAAAATAGGAAAACCTACTAAATATTCTTGATTTGTAGAGGAAACTAAAATACACTAAATTATTATTAAACTCCTAAATATTAAATATTAACAGTGCTAGAATCTAGAGTAATTGTACAGTAAATTTCTAAATACTCAAGTAGTAAGTTCCATTGTTATCTTTCTTCATCCCCCATCACATGGGTAGTTTGGCCTTTAGTTATATAGACGCTGTCCACTTTGTTCTCTGCTTGTGAGTTGTTTTAGTCATGTTATCATTTTCCATCAGCTAATAGTGTGAAGGCCTTTCACATGATCCCTTGTAGATGGAGGTTTGTTAAATGTGCAAATATTCCTCTGCTCTTTCTGTAAAAGAATTGTGGAAGACTTGACTGTGTCTTCATCTCACTGTGGTTTTCATCGAATTCTAAGCATTTTGTAAGCTTGAAGTTTAGTCACTTTGTAGTTGCTGTGCAAACACAACCCGCACAAATAGAAAGTGTGAGGAAAGGGGGATAAGAATGGTGGTAATGAACCATAGCCCTCTGGAGATATGAAGGTGAAATAAACGTACTGTTTAGAAGTTGAAACTTTGTAGTAGAAACTTCTAATTCACTATAACATTCTAACAGAATTCAAAATGGCTAAACTTTCTAAATTGGACTAAAGTTGAACGAAAGTTAGTTTTCCATAGAAGTTTAAATTGGGCAAAGAAGTCTGGAATTGTTGAATTGTCTACAACTAATCACCTTCTTTCTAAGATTGTTCTCTGAGGTAATGTAAAACATAACCTGACAGTGTTTCTTTGGTGTGGACAAAGATTCAATACTGGTGCTCATCTTTATAGATAATTTTGTGACTCAGGTGAGCTTGATAGACAATTTTACAAACAAGAAAGGAATGACAAGTCACTGCTACAGGATTGCTTACCGATCCATGGAACGTTCACTTACTGACGAGGAAATCAATGGTTTGCAGGTATTTTTTTTTTAAGGGAAATTCATCTTTTTGTATTTCATTTTCCTGTGGGATATAGTTCATGATTGAAAACGTCTTTGCTATTGTGAATGCAGATGTCTGTGAGAGAACAGGTACAAAGCAAGCTAAATGTCGTGCTAAGATGAGAGTTTCTTGCGCTAATAACCAAACGCGACATCTTGAAAGATGTAAATTTCTCTTTGAATACAGCAACAGGCGAATTGTTTTTCACTGTTAACTGTATTACCATGCGTTCCAAATTGTTGTTGCAGGAACCTCCTCCACTCACATGTAAAGCACTTCCTACATTTGGGTATATTTATGAATCATCAAAAATTGTCATTTTGTGGTTTAATAAATCTATGTTAGCATCATTTAGATCAGCTTCTATGCACATTATGTAAGCTTTCTTTGAGAGGATTCTTCATTATGTAAGTTTTCTTTGAGAGGATTCGAATTCGTGATAATGAGAAAGCAAACATTAGTATCGTTATTGATTCCATTAGTAGACGCATATGGATATTCAGCAGCCAATTGTAACTTGTTGATGTACAATCACGAAGCTCAGCGATCGTTGACCTGTATCAGCTGGTTCTTCTATTTTTGTTTGAATAGATTTGTCGTCTAATCCTAAGGCGTTCTACTACAATTTATTGATTATCTTCTGATATTCCAGCTTTCACATTCCTATTATCATCGGAATGATTGGCGATGAGGTTTCATTTCTTTTTTTATTTTTTTAATTTGTGTGCTGTATCAGTATTCTAGTTGCAGGAACTTGTAAACTCTGAGTTATTTTTTATTTTATTATTTAAAAATTAAATTTTATAATTTATTTTATATAAAATTATCATAGTATTATAATTTAGATCACAAATTTAAAAGTTTAATCCAAATTAATTCTTATCTATTCAATTATATATATATATATATTAAATTGAGTGTTGGATTAATTTTTTTAATGAAAAAAAATTATCCAATCATTGGTAGTGTGTTTTTAGTAAAAAGTTTAGATAGTGAGAAGTTTAACTCAATATGATTCTGATCCGAGTAACATGGAGCACATGAAATCCCTTGTGAATCAATAAGGTTAAATACTTCTGGGTGACCGGTAGTGAAGTAGTGTCATGAGGGAAGTTTGAAAAGAACCCCTATCAAATCAAATGAATTATATTGAGTTAAATTTCTCACTATTTAATTTTTTTTTTACTAAAAAAACACTAGTATGAATAATTTTTTTTACATTAAAAAAATTAATCTAACACTCAATTTAACGATTATGATAATTCCATATAAAATAAATTATAAAGTTCAATTTTTAATTGATGAAATAAAAAATAAAAAAATGACTTAAGTTTATTCGTTAAACCAACAACCTAGGTTATGAGACTAGATAACTCCATAAAAAGTAAATCAAGACAAATTATAAAGTTTAATTCCTAATTATGTCAATGTATAATAATAAAATTAAAAAGAAATCAATTGAAAAAAACATGAGACTAGAATAAACTTAAATGAACCTATCAAACTTATAGAAAGTAAATTGGAAAAAAATAACTGGAGTAAATTGGTGCTAACCTGTCAAGACTTGGGTCATGAAATTGAGATAACTTCATAAAAAAATTATAAATCTCAATTCTCAATCAATCATTTGTTTCTAAATGAAGTTGAAAAAAAATCCATTCTAAAAAAAAACACAATAAAACAACCTAGGTTTACCTAGGTTAATTCGCAAAATTAGTGACTTGGAAATAACTTTATAGAAAGAAAAAATAAATAAATTATGAAGCTTAATTCATAATAAACTCAATATTAAAGGATAAAGTTGAAAAAATGTTAATTAAAAAAATTCAAATCAACTAAATTAACTTACTACATAAGTCAGTAGATTGAGATAATAACATTGAAAAACAAATACATTAAATCATAAAATTCAATTTCTAGTAAATCAAATATTATAAGATGAAATTAGAAATAAAAAAATAAATTTTTAAAAAAATAATAAAGGTAAAAAAAATAATCTAAAACACACACACACACTATTATAATAAATAATATTTTGTGAAGTGGTGTATAGTAAAAACACCTTCTCTTTAAGTTTTTTATTAATTTTTTTATTTATTCAAATGATTATATATGCCGATAAAAGATTAAAAAAACACAAACAAAAGTAAATTAAATCAAAGTATGCAACTCAACTATAAAACAACCTAATATTAAATGATGAAACTGAAAACAATAATTAAAAAAATTCTAAGTCAACCAATATTAACTTGTTAACCCTGTGATCATGGGCACATAATTTGAGTAAACCCTTAGAAAGGAAAAATTAAAAAAAAAACACAAAGATCAATTCTTAAAAAATTAAATATTACAGGATGAAGCTGAATTTTTATTTTTTGAAAAATGAACCTAAAAAGAGGTGAAATTCAACTCGTGTTAACTTTTAAAATTCATGATTGTGATCATAAACCCCAGAGTTACCACGTTGAAGGAAAACCCAGAAAAACAACAAAGTAAAATATGTCATGGTATGAAAATTAATATAATAATTCTAAAAAAACCAACAAAAAAAAAGATTTGAGTGAACGAGGATTACCTTGCTAACTTTATGACTAAGAAAATAAAATTAAAATAACACTATATATAAAATTTCCATTTTTAATAATCAAACATATTGGTACATTTTTTAAAACTAGATTTAAGAAAAAAATAGAAAAATTTTCCTTACTTTTAAGCATATCAATTTATAAACAATATACTTAATATAAAAACTTAATTCTCAATCTTCTTAATCTTAAATCCCGATACAATCACCCAGATTATATCCCAATTAACATTAATTTCAACTTTTTAAATTCACACAATACTCTTCCACACCTTTAACATTTAAATAATTAATAAGATTTAAAATATTAACAACTTTTAACTTCAGAATTTAATTCAAGAATTTACAAATCTAATAGTATGCATACAATTCATCCATTTAGCACATTATATTAACAACTATGATAACATAACATGTACATGATTATTTTCAACTAATTTACACTTCTCAAAAGAATATTACATATATACATTACATATCACCAAAATACTAAACCATAAAGATTTAATTATTAAATTAATCATAAAAATATTGCCCATAATTCTACATATCCTTCTACATATTTTAATTAATACTAACAACTAGAGTCAATTATTTACATCATTAAGCACATATTCAACTAATCTACATTAATCATATTTTTCTTTTCCAGGTATTAATAAATTTAGCAATTCATACAATTGCCATCAATGTGCCTATCCTCTCATGAATATCAATAAATTCGATAACTTTTCTTTGTTAGAAATATTTCTTATTGTTATTTTTCTCTTTAATTCTTCATCTCTATTTTCTTTCACAAATACATATGTCCCACCTATATATCTTTCATTTTTCTGAGTAAATTCTTATATGATCCCGAGACTTGTTTCCATTGAATTTAAATTAGGGTATGTTAAATTTCATCATAATTATTTTATTATTTGTTTATTACATTTGGTTTTAATTAGCTTTTCTATGTTTTTTTTTTCAGGTATTGTTTCATAATTTTTTTTTCCTAGTGGTTTACACCATAGAAAGGAAAGTGATAAAATAAAGCACAAAGACTAACTCTAAAAAAATAAATATTAAATGATGAAGTTAAAATATTAAAATAAAAAATAACATAAAAATATCAAAACCAACCGATGTTAATCTTCAAAACTCTTGATCATTATAGGGCTGAAACTAACCGCATAAAAGACAAACCTAAAAAAATTAACAGTAAAGCAAAATTCTTAATAAAAAAATCTTTAGGCATGGAATTGATTTTTTAAAGCAATAAAAAAAAATCAAAGTTAACCCGGGTTAACCTTTTAATCTAGTGACCATGGGCATAAAATTTAAATAATCCTATAAAAAGAAAGAGGAAAAAAAAAACACAAAGACCAATCCCATAAAAATTAAATATTAAAAGATAAAATTAAAAATAATTTTATAAAAAAACCTAAAAAGAAAAAGTAATCCCATTTAATCTTCGAAACGTGTGGTTCAATAAAAAAAGTTAAGGGATCAATTTTTTAAAATATAATAAAATAAATATCTATAACAAAATAAAAATAAGAACAGTTTCTATTTTTGCTCTTTTTTTCTTAGATGTGTTTCTTCCCTTGAATGTTTGTTTTCCCACTCTTCATTCTCTAAAATGAATTACTTTAATGTCTAATTTTAACAAAATAAAATAGGTTAAACTATCCAAACCTATGTTATTCGAGAATTAAATTTTATACTCTTAATTTTATTTTTTATCTTCTTATACTTTAAATCAAGTGCTTGTTATTTTTTTTTATATAGTTCCCTGTAAATTTTGCATATCAAACTAATGAAATGACTTGTATACTCTCAACTTCAATAACCTTTTAACCCAATTAATCAATGTTTTTCTAGGAAATAAAATAAATTTAATTCTTCATTCAATACAATTAAAATAAAAAAAAATAGATGGAGAATTAAATTTATTTGTCTTGTTTTTTAAATTTAAAATTAATTTCATAGAAAAAAATAAATTGATTAATAAGGTTGAGTATTTAAGTAAATTCAATAGTTATATATATTAAATATGGAGAGAATCTTGAAAATAATAATAATAATAATAGAAGTTGATTTCAAATACATTTAAGTACATGAAGGTGAAAAGTAAAGTTAAATACATGAAGGTGAAAAGTAAAGTTAAATGTAGAGACTAATTCTTAAATGACTTTTAAGTATAAGAGAAGTTTGATTGTTTAGCTAACAAAATAAGGTTATTAATAACTATAGTATTAGATAATAGCTTTCTTATCTAACCAAAAATTATTCATAACATGTTCAAGAAGGTCATCATGATATTGCATTCTTGCAAGAAGAGTGACAACTCAAAAAGTCGCCGAAATCTCTTACATGTGATTATTGCACCAACTACCTTTTCTTTTTAAATAATATTATATATTTATTAAAATACCAAAATTTTCATCTTTGAACTTAATTAGAACCCCTACATGCTAGCTTAATAATTATTGATTTTAAGGTAATTTTTTCATTTTAATGTGTATAAAAATTAAAAAGACAAAGAAGCTCCTGGATGACAATTTAATATTTTTTACTTTTAAAGATAATTAAGTAATTTTACTATGCTAAAAAAAAATTAAAGGATCGATTTGCCCCAATTAAATTGATAATGAACAATGAGCCATGTGGAGAAGATAATATTACCCCATCAATAAGGCTATTAGTTTTTGTTAAGAAAAAAAAAGATAAAAACAACATTGTTTTAATTCATAATATTTTCTTTCTTAGTTTATAGTGAGTTTGCCAACTTTTTTAGTTGTTTGGATTATAATATGGTGCATAAATAAAAAAAACATTTAATGAAAAGATGTGATTAATTTATATATTTTAGGATTCAATAGATTATTGGCTTAGACCATGTGTGGATCTGATTAATTTTTTTAACTTAAAAAAAATATCTAAACATTGCTAATGTTTTTTAGTAAAAAAAATTAAAACCGTACCAGAACTGAGTAATATATCCTGATAGCCTTAAGGGGTCAAAAGGCAACTCAAATGACCGATATGTTGAAACATAATTTGATTGAAAATAAATATCTAAGATAATATCTTTTTATAAATATTGAAATGGTAATATATTAAATCAATTTAGGTTGGTATGCCAATTCACATACCAAGTCATTAACGATGATAATCTCATAATAAAAAAATAAAAAAATTATGAAAACTGATTTTTAATAAATTTAATGTTGAAGGATAAATTAAAAAGAAAAATAAATAGAAAAAGAATAAAAAATAACTCGATTAACCCAGGTTAACCTATTAAACTCGAGATCCAATTCATGAGACTAAAATAATTTAATATAAAGCAAATAAAATGAATTATGAAACCTAATTTCTAATTAATGTNCGGGTGATGAGACAGATAATTTCATAAAAATTAAATTAAAAAATAAAGTTCAATCCCTAATAAACTTAATGTTAAAAAAATATAATTGAAATTGAAATTTAAATTTAAAAAACTAAAAGAACAAAAAAAAAGTATTACAGTGGGTAATATTTTTTGGAAAATGGGTAAAGCAAAATCCCTTTTGTCTTTCAGTTTTTTTTTTTTAATTTCAAAAACCATCTATTTTTTTAAGAATAAATAAATAAATATCATGTTTTTACCTGTGAACATGAGTATTAGATGTATATTATGATGTTATTAATATTGTATTAATTATTTTGCAGAAACGAGAATTTATATTCATAATATAATAATTAACTGAAAGTTTTTAACGCTTTTCTATAATTTTATACATAGTAATAGATTATAAAGTATAGATTTGCTCACAAACAATATCTGCCCTTTCAAAGTATCAAATTGTAAACAGTAACGGTAAAACAAAAAAAAATACAAAACAAATCAAATAGTTTTTGAAATTAGAAAACTAAAATGATTAATTTATAATTTAGCCAAATGTAAATATATTATTTCACCCTTAAGCATGAAATAACATGCTAATCCTATATATATATATATATATATATGAAAGTGTTTATGATTGTGATAAATATATTTTTTATTTTTAAAAATTTATTTTTGATATCATTATATTAAAATGATATAAAAATAAAAAAATTAATTTAAAATAAAAAAAATTAATTTTAATAAAAAAATCATCTCAATTCCAAACACCAAGTACATCTTATGAAAGTAAATAAATAATATAAATGCGTTACGAGATATGCTTATACTATATTATAAATGTCTAAACAAAGGGATGAGCACGGAGTCACATAATTTATATATCTTGCTACAGCTCAACTCATTATCACCTTTACTTACGCCACAAGTTTCTTCACGCTAGCAAGCAAGATCCTTTTTTGACTGCTGCCTTGTAAAATATCAGATGGCGATGCATAAGTGGTTATTTGTTACTCCCTCAGTCAAACACAGTGGAGGCGCCGCCGAATTTCTATGTGAAACCGATCTGACGTGCGACACTATACCCTCTCCTCTGCCGTCTCTTCCTCTCACCACCATCTTGTTTCAGCTTACAACTGGGCACTACTTTCATTTTCTTTGTTCGCCGGCATCTTCCGTTAAAATCGAACGTACGAACCTATATTTTAATATCCAGAGAGGCACTCGAGCTAAAAACAACGGCAAAGGCAAACCTCCTTACTGCTAGGGTTAAACCCTTTAATTATTTAATTAATTTGGCGGAAATTCAACAACCATTGCCGCCTTATTTTATTATTATATATATATATATAAAGCTGTTCTACTTCTTTTTTTAATAAGCAAATCCCATTACTATTTATATATAGGGAAGTTCCCTAACTAAGCTTACACTTGGTTTCCTTATGTGCATGTCTCGCCACAAATACTTACAGAAAGTGACGGCTCTTTCCATTGTTGTGTTCTTAACGAGAGATCATATATAGTTCTTCCCTCCAACAGAGGAAGTACTAAAGATGAGGAGGGTCTTGTTTTTAGTGGCGGCGGTTGTTTTAGCAGTTATTGGCAGTGGTAGTGCCGTTCGTGGCGGAGATGTAACCTACGATGGCAGATCTCTGATCATTGATGGGCAACGGAAGATTGTTTTCTCTGGTTCTATTCACTATCCTCGAAGCACCCCAGAGGTACTTAAGCTTACAAACCCTTCTATGCATGCCATAATTGTTTTCGTTTTGGAAGAAGAACAAGCTTCCTAGCGAGCTGATCACTGTATTTCAATGTAGTAGTTGTTCTCGTTGAAAATTACAATGAAGAAATCATGAATACTGAAAGTTAATTTGTTATAGTGATAAAGTTTAGTTCGATATCAATCACTTGGATAATTTCATTCCATTATAAGTTCACTAACTTCTAACATTCTCTCAATCTGACTATATATATATATATATATATTATTTGAGTACAATTTACCTAATAAGTGATTTGGGATGGAAAATTCCCTCTGAAAAAGGCAAAATCATTTTCATTAGTCCAGAACAAAGGATTATCATCAAGTGACACCAGAGCAGTTTAGAACCGAACTACTAGCTTAATTGATAATTGTCAAATTATAAAAACATATTACTTGGATAAAAACAGTTTATTACTTACATTTCTCGACCAACATATAAACATATTATTAACTGGAAACTTGGAGTTTGCGGTCTCCCCCCATCATTTAGATTAAGTCCAGAACTCTTAGTTAGGTATTTTATTTTGTTTAAAATATTGTTTGATATTGTAGTTTATAATAATTGTTTTTTAAAATATTTTTTACTTGTAGTTTATAATAATTGTTTTTTAAATATTTTTTACTTGTAAATATATAAAAATAATATATTTTTTAAAATTTATTTTTCATATCTTCATACCAAATATTTTTTTTCTACCTTAACTTTGCCTTTTGTGGTTTTCTTTCTTAAAAAGAAAAAAAAAAAAAACCCTTACAAGTTTCACACATACATTACATTACATGTTCTCAGACAATCATTGTATAGTTCAACAAAAGAAATCCAACACAGCTCACCAAGAACAAGATGTAGGGTTTTATTACATCTGTACGCAAATGTTGTAGTATAGATAGCAGTTGACTTGCTTTTCTTTCTCTCAAGCATTTTCTTATTGTTGTTGGATCTCCATAAGAAATGCCCCTCTTTCACTCTTCCGATTCCATCCATCTGGGTAAACATTGGAAGGGATCCCTCGAGATTCTCGTTGAGGCTAGTTGTTCTCCTCCTTTTTTTTTTTAAGCACACAAGGAGATCCGTCCTGCTGTCTCTAGCCATGTATATACACCTACATTTCTAAACATTAATTACATTAAAAAAATAATATAAAATTATTATTGAAATTTTATGTAAAAACTTAAATTTTTTAGTAGAATTTTTTTTAATATAATATCAAATAATCAGAAATTTAAATTTTATTAGTTCTATTCCAATTACGTAATAATACGAGCATATATAAATTTTAAATTTTAAAAGTTTTTACTTAAAAAATTATTAAAGAATAATATAAAATTATTCTTTAAACTTCACCTAGTAATTTATGATTATTTGTGGAATTTATACTTCTTTACCAAAAAAAAAAAGGTAAGTAAAAGGCCCGTTTTTCTTTTTTAAGATTTGAATGGAAAATAGATGTAAATGAAAATCCCAATATTGGTGGCCTCGATTAATTAGAATTTATTAATTGAGTGGCTTGATCCGACGTTATTTAATATTTGAAGATAATTACAAGAAATGCGATGGTAAAATATATTATATATCTTATAATAATAACGTTGACGTTGTAATAAATTAATAATCAGAATTGAGAGTTGGATGTAAATGATATTTGGCTGGGGATTTGATCCGTGTAGCTGCTACGTTCATCAGAAAATAATTGTATAATCTAATGTTATGTTCCTTACATTTTACTCAAGATCAATTAATAACTCGCAATATTAAAAATAACTAGATGTATAACTTATTGTAGCTAGTGCTGACCATTCTCAATTTATTATTATTTTTATCCAAAACCCAATTCTGTTCTTGTAATTTTTCCCATCTTACCTGTTTTTTTTCTTTAAAAAAAAATAAAAAAAAATGACTGCTGCTAGTTGTGTTACTAACAGTAAATATTTGCAGATGTGGCCATCTCTGATAGCCAAAGCCAAGGAAGGAGGACTGGATGCCATAGAAACCTACGTGTTTTGGAATGTCCATGAACCACAACCTGGTCATGTCTGTAGCCATGATCCCAGCTCCTTAATCCCCTCTTAATTACTTTTCTCATTCACTGATCACTTGTTAATCTTTTTGTTTTTTGTTTTTCCTGTGTAATGCAACAATATTGCAGTATGACTTCAGTGGAGGGCATGACATAGTGAGGTTCATCAAGGAAGTCCAGGCACAGGGCCTCTATGCATGTCTTAGGATTGGACCCTTTATTCAGAGTGAATGGTCTTATGGGTAATAATAATAATCATAATAATTAATATATATATATATATATATATAAGTTAATAGACGAAAGATTATTATTGTGTTGCAGAGGGCTCCCATTCTGGCTGCATGACATCCCGGGGATTGTTTTTCGATCTGACAATGAACCTTTTAAGGTAATTGATCTTTCCTTGAGATCACTTGTTGTATATATCTTGGCATGACTTCCTGACATTTATTCCCAAGGACTCGATAGACTTAACAGTTTACAGGGTTCAACGTGTTGACGACAATGTTGTAAGAAATACCAGACTGCACTGTGTGTGAGGAAATACTGATGGAAACTTTCGTGGGTAGAACTGTAAAATCAGTGACAGTGTGTGAATAGCTACAGTATACAAGGGTTTTTTGTTTTTAAGGCAACTTATTTAATCGATGGCATGGCAGGTACATATGCAAAACTTTACTGCAAAAGTAGTGAGCATGATGAAATCAGAGAATTTGTATGCTTCACAGGGAGGTCCAATCATACTATCACAGGTTCAATTTGCAATGAAACTATGTGAGTGGGTATGTCTGTTGAAGATTATTAGGATCTAATGTTTCTAACCTTTATTATAGATCGAGAATGAATATGGCACAGTACAGAAGGCTTATGGTCAAGAGGGGCTAGCATATGTCCAATGGGCAGCACAAATGGCTGAGGGACTTCAGACTGGGGTGCCATGGGTTATGTGCAAGCAAAATAATGCTCCTGGTCATGTGGTTAGTCTTCTTTTTGTGCAAACTAGCCTGCAAGTTTTAGGAAACTGTAAATTATAGGGCACAGGTTCCTCTGAAACCCTTCCTTGAACACATACGTACATTTTTATAACTCAATCCTATATCATAATGAAGAAACATTAATTGAGTGTAGTTTGCAGATAAATTCATGCAATGGAATGAAATGTGGACAGACATTTGTTGGTCCTAACTCACCAAATAAACCATCAATATGGACAGAGAATTGGACAACTCGGTAAGTAAATGTTTATGTATTGATGCCTTTTTCCTCCCCTTCCTTTGAAGAGCACTATAGCTGTTCAACTAAGAAGGTATACAAAAGATTTTCTCCGAATTGATTCCCATGTTTCTCTTTTAGCTATCAAGTATATGGTGAGGATGCACCAATAAGATCTGCAGAGGACATTGCATTTCATGTTACATTATTCATCGTTGCAAAGAACGGAAGCTTTGTAAACTACTACATGGTATTACAGTCCTCTGATAACTATATATATCTTCACAAGCCTTTTCCTCTCACATTTACATGAGTCTCACCCTGCAAGTAATATCAACAAGCATACAAGATGAAATATATGTGCCAGCCTGCTGGAAGAATTGATGATTTGTTCTCGGATGCACTTTAGACCATGAAACAATTTCTGCTAAGACCTAATTTGCTGTTTCAGTATCATGGTGGAACCAATTTCGGGAGGACAGCCTCTGCATTTGTAACAACTAGTTATTATGATCAAGCCCCGCTTGATGAGTATGGTAAGCTTTCATGCTCCTATACCTTTCGTAGTATTTTCTGTGTTGTCTAACAGAAAATCTTACCAGACATATCTTCGATGAAATTTAGGATTGACTACACAACCAAAATGGGGTCATCTCAAGGAGTTGCATGCCGCGATAAAACTATGTTCAACGCCTTTGCTTTCAGGAGTGCAAGTTAATTTCTACCTAGGCCCACAGCAACAAGTAAGGACACCAGAAAGGAATTACAAGCATTTTTCTTTCTTTTGGATGCAAAACAGAATAGATTTTATACTGTCGAAATTGACACATCTGAATAGGTATCTCAAATTTTCTGTGAAATCTCATTGGCAGAATGCCATACGAATCCCATAAATCAGATGGTTCATGAAAAAATTGTGTTGAACAGCACAAAGCTACAGGGTAATCATTATTGTATTGTGCTGCCATATTGTAGGCCTATATCTTTAATGCAGTATCAGGAGAATGTGCTGCTTTTCTCATAAACAATGACTCAAGAAATGCCGCATCAGTTCCCTTTCGAAATGCTTCATACGACTTGCCTCCAATGTCAATTAGCATCTTACCTGACTGCAAGAATGTTGCCTTCAATACTGCGAAGGCAAGACTCATTTCCTCACCCTGATACGAAACTGAACAACTTTTAGTACTTACTGGCTGAAACCTTTGTGATTGTTAGGCTTCATTCTTGAACCTCTTGAATCTTGAACAGGTCAGTACTCAATACACCGCAAGAACTATGGGAAGAGGCGAGGTTTTAGATGCTGCAGATATGTGGCAGGAATTCACCGAAGCAATCCCTAACTTTGACAGCACCTCAACAAGATCAGAAACTTTATTAGAGCAGATGAATACCACGAAGGATTCATCTGATTATCTTTGGTACACACTCAGGTATACTGCAATCAATTTTACATTAATAATGAATTCAGTTCTCTGACTGAACTTGAAATGCTTGAGAAAAAACTATGCTAATCTTGTGATCAACTTTGATTACAATTACCATACACGTTCACATTTTAATCCAACTCAAATGAAGACCTCTTAATTTAAATCTTAAGTAAATGCTTAACTGAAAGATGTTCACAAATTGTCTTGTTTTGATTACTAATTTTTGGAATTGTTGACATTTTTTCATCAAAAGGCTTCAGCATGAGTCATCTGACACACAAGCCATACTTGATGTGAGCTCTCTTGGCCATGCTTTGCATGCATTTGTCAACGGACAAGCAGTAGGTGAGCTCTATTTCACCTATGCGAAAGAAACGAGTCAATATTTAGGAATGGCCATGTATACATTTGTGAAAATAAATTTTATTACCCAACAAAGATACCAACACATAATTTCTTAACTATTACTGCAGGTACAGAGAATAAATATTGATTAACTTCTTGAATCTGGAGTTTGCTCTTTTATGTGAAATTCTTCCCTCGTGACCGTCCAAAATTTAGCAAAACAAGCAACTTATAGATTTGTTGTGTTTCAGGATCTGTTCAAGGAAGCCATAAGAATCCAAGGTTCAAATTCGAAACAAGTGTTTCTTTGAGTAAAGGGATTAACAATGTCTCCTTACTGAGCGTGATGGTTGGAATGCCGGTAATATTCAAATTCCACCTTCCTCGCATTACAGATTTTACAGTTAAAGAAATTACTTCTTAACATGCTAAAGAAATTTCAGTGCACCTTGAAATTTATTCCCATGGTGTAAAGGATTCAGGAGCATTTTTGGAGAATAGAGCTGCAGGACTGAGAACCGTGATGATTAGAGATAAACAAGACAATAATGACTTCACCAACAACTCATGGGGATATCAGGTACTGTCTTCTGCTCTTTCCCTGAACTCATTTTCTTCTTTGTTATTCCTGCATGACTTCTAATTCAATCATCTTAACTTCAATAATGATTTTAGACTTGTTCTGCTCTCTTTACTCATAACTACTTATTTTTTGATGCAGATAGGATTGCAGGGAGAGACATTACAAATTTACACAGAGCAAGGATCAAGCCAAGTTCGGTGGAAAAAGTTTTCAGTCGCTGGAAATCCACTCACATGGTACAAGGTAACCGTTTTTTTTTTTTTTCAAATAGAACTTAATATCTCATTTATATAATGTATAAATGTTTCATGTAATAGTTCTCACTTATTTCTTATCTATTTTGTGGATTGTTTATACGCCAGACTCGGGTTGATGCACCTCCAGGGGATGTCCCAGTTGCCTTAAATCTTGCATCCATGGGAAAGGGAGAAGCTTGGGTTAATGGTCAAAGCATTGGTCGATATTGGCCCTCGTATCGTACCCCGAATGGATCTGCACAGACGTGGTACGTGATTTGTAGTATCAGATGCTTTTGGTACATTCTTTCAAAGTTAAATTTACTGCTGAAGATGACATAAAGAGGCAGCCATGGCATTTTACAGCATTATTTCTGAGTGATCCTGAAGTTCCCAACTCAATTTGTCGAAGTAATTGCACACGTACATGTTACACACACTCTCAGATGTTGTGTCTGAAAATACTTTTGGTAGCTGAGCTCCCGTGAAGCTAAAAACAACTTGCTGAAAAGATGGTCACCATTAAAATAGCTTGTACAATTGCTTTTAGAACGTAGATTTCATTTCCCCAAGTGTAAAGGTCCTGAATGTTACCTAATATATATGCCTAACCACTTTTCATCTTAGGTACAATGTGCCAAGATCATTCCTCAAACATGCAGGAAACCTATTAGTTTTACAGGAAGAGAAGGGTGGGAACCCCCTCCAGGTATCCTTGGGCACTGTCTCAATCTCACAGGTGTGCGGTCATGTGACTGCTTCTCATTTGCCTCCAGTATCTTCATGGATAGAACATAACCAAAGATATAAAAATCCTGCGAAGGTCAGTGGAAGAAGACCTAAAGTACAGCTTGCTTGTCCTTCAAAAAGCAAGATTTCACATATTTCGTTTGCAAGCTATGGAACCCCACTTGGTAACTGTAGAAATTCCTTGGCTGTTGGAACTTGCCACTCCCAAAACTCAAAAGCTGTTGTCGAAGAGGTCAGTTATTTCATCAAAGTATTTGTTTTCAATATTGCATCAATCGATGCTCAAGAGTTTTAAAAATCAAGCTGTAAGATGTTCGAGACTCTAGTACATGAGCCTTGTGCATTTTATCTTAATATGCCTTCTTGCATTTGATGTTCATGTTAACAACTCAAGCAGGCTTTTTACTTCTCTATGCAACTTTCCAGGCATGTCTAGGGAAGATGAAGTGTTCCATTCCAGTATCAGAACGGCGGTTCGGTGGCGATCCATGCCCCACAAAAGCAAAATCGTTGATGGTTGTTGCAGAATGCCGATGATTGATATTGCCATATCATCTAAAGCTTTGAATGGTTCTTATATATAGTTCGTTTTGAAGAAATTTATATTGATGTTGATGTGAATTACCAAAGGAAGTGATATCATTTAAAGCTTTGACATTGTTCGAGGCTAGCTGTTTATATTTCCTTAATGGTTTTTAATTCATGACTAGTACAATGTTGCTATTGTTGAATTGAAGTGCAGCAATTCATTAATGGTATATCCACTCCTCGTACTTCAACTTTGTGTCTTTTTTTTTTTTTACTTTGAGTCCTTCACAAATCACAATCAATCTCGTATTTTTCCCCATGTTTAATAGAAGACAGGATTCAGGAGAATGTCCTAAGAGCATCAAAAGTGTACCCCATCTGTTCTCTCGAGGCCAAAGCGGCTAACATTACCTGCGATTGCCTCAACTTCCCTGACAATGCACCAATGACTCTTGTTTCTAGTACTCTTGAATGCCATCCTTTCAAGCAAAACGTGTGGCTCTGCATGAAATGGGCTCTCATAGACAGAACGGCAGTCAAGATACAAGCCTATGGAGGCTGCAGGATTAATCAACCAAACAAAATAAGCTTCTTTAAAACTGCAAAACAAGAAAATGAAACTATTAATTTCAACTCGGAAATTTCGAGTACAGGTGGGAAAAAAGTCACAGCATATACTGATATCATGCTTCGAAGAATGTCATCAAACAATTTCCAGAACTTTTGATTTAGCTTTCCCGGTTCAACTTAATCAGGGCAATGAAGATGGGAAGGAAAAACCTGCATGGGGTACTTCCAAGGGAGGAACAGACCTAGCCAGTTCTCCAGTCAGCTAGCTTTAGCCTGACCAGGATGCCTCAAACCTGCAGAATTTGAAGTATCATACTGGGAAATCCCAAGCCTTACAGATTAAAAATAGCAATTTTCTCAATCATTAAACGAGAATTTTATTTACATTAAAAATCAGTAAAGGCATCCGAAAAATTAACCCAAAAACAAAAAACCTATTTCTAGTCTATAACATTCCAAGGACACCAAGCCTTGCAGATTTCATCCCAGGAAATCCCAAGCCTTGCAATTTCTCAGGTTAGAATCAGTATCCAGAATCCCACAGCTTCCTGTAAGTCAGTTCTATGGTATCAAGAGTCTCGTGATTTGAAGTTTGCTTCATTCTTGCTAAAACAATAGGATGAACTTTATTTCCCCAAGATGCAGTAATACTTGCAACAGTTGAGGCTGCTCTTCTTTGATAGAGAAAATATCATCCATTGAAATTCAGGATCCAATCCCAAACCAATACAGCGCCTTGCCAAAGCATACAGGAAATTGGCCATCACCACGAAGCAGGTCATCTAAATTGCCACAAACAAATTGAGGACCAACTTTGGGGTCATCACGATCAACCTTCTCACCTTAATGGGCTAACAACCCAACCTGTAATAGGATTCTGCTTGCGAACTCTAACTTTTCTATGTGAATCACTTTGCAATCGTGCAAGCACTGAATACGTAATTGAATCAGGGATTAAACCTTGCTGTTTGAGTTTTGCATACAAATCAACAGCTTCAGCAGTCCTTCCACTCCTCTCAAGACAGTCAAGTAAGATGTTGTAAGTTACAATATTAGGATAACAACCTTCAGCAAGCATCTCATCGAATAACATGCAAGCCATTTCAACTTTATCCGTTTTTCCAAAGCACTCTATGAGAGTGCTGTATGTCACAACATCAGGATTCAATCCTTTTTCACACATTTCCTTAAACTTCATGTGAGCTTCATCAAGATGACCATTCTTCCCAAGGCAATTTATCAAAGAATTATAAGAGCATGTATCAGGTTTATAGTCACTATCTTCAAGCTCCTCAAATATTTTAATAGCCTCGTCAACTTTCCCTGCCCTACCAAAGCTTGAGATCAGGATATTGTAGGTGAATGTGTCAGGCAAAGGACCATCTTGCTTCATCTTTTCATAAAGATCATGAAGAGGAGATATTTGTTTTAACTTGCCAAGTGCACTGAATACTGTATTATACATGACTGTATCAACACTTACTCCTTTCTCGTGAATTTTACCCAGCAGGTCAATGGCCTCTGTTGTTTTACCAGCACTGCATAAACACTCCAACATGGACACACATGCATCCCTATCCCCCCTTTCATGGCAGTTCCACATGTTGCAAAACAGCCTGTGAGCTTCACTTGCATGGCCCAATTTTTTCAGAGTTCTTACAAGATATGCATATATTGACCTACTCATATACTTCTTTGACACTTCCACAACCTCATCCAGCATATGAAGTTTCCTCTCTGTAGCCAGAAGATGGAGGATGACGCTATATGTAAATTCACTAGGCCGGCACTGTTTCTCCACCATCTTCAAGAAAAGAAGAATGGCCTTATCCACTATTCGGGCATTAGCAAGTGCCTGGATCATGGTGTTATAAGCAATTAAATTAGGAGAGTAGCCCTTGTTCAACATTTC
This sequence comes from Populus ilicifolia, assembly GCA_015708895.1. Taxonomy (NCBI): domain Eukaryota; kingdom Viridiplantae; phylum Streptophyta; class Magnoliopsida; order Malpighiales; family Salicaceae; genus Populus; species Populus ilicifolia. The sequence goes on along the minus strand of SRLM01001575.1, from coordinate 106,033 downwards.
CTCAAAGAGTTTCAATGATTCATCAGGTTTACCAATCTTTCCAGTCATTCTAATCATAATGGTATACGTATATTCATCTGGCTCACAATGCTTCCTTTTCATGTCCTCAAAAACCTTATAAGCATGGTCAACCTGTCGAAATGCTGCATATCAGCTAATCAGCAAACAATCATCAAACAGAGCAGCAATGCTGCAATTCACACAAGCACCGGCCACATACAGAATAAATTAGCTTTATCGATTCAATTTCTCTATGTTAATTATAGCATTATTCCTTCTCTTTAAAACAAAGAAAAACCCACAAAAATAAATTCATAAAAATCAAACCTCGCTATCTTTGACTAAGGCATCCAAGAGCATATTATAAGCAAAAATATCAAGCACGTGGCCTTTCTTCTTCATCTCCAAATAAACCCCAAAACCCTTTTCAGTATTGCGTGACCTCAAATAAGCTTGAACCAAGCACTTGTAAGTATATCCTGTCATCCTCAATCCCCATTTCTTTATCAGCTCAATACACCTCTGCAGGTCCTCACTATTCTCATAAAAACCAATCAATATATTAACGGTGGAGATTGACCCACGAACCCCATTCCTCTCCATCTCAGATACGATGGACCTGGCGAGGTGGAACCTATCGGGGAGGTTGGATTTGGAGAGGATGAGGATGATGCGAGAGTAGGTGAAGCAGTCGTGGTGGAAATTAGGGGAAAGGGATGGGCAAAAGTGGAAGAACCTGAGAGCAAGAGCCGGGGAGTTCAGGGATTTGAGAATCTCAGAGGCTTCGTTGGGAGTGAGGGAAATAGAGAGGGCGGAGAGGTAGTTTTGGAGGCAAAGGAAAGGGTCGGTGGGGTCAAGGAGCTTTTGGGGAGATCGGTGGGTTTGGAGGAGAATCTGGGTGGCTTTACAGATGAGTTGACGGCGGGGGATTGAGTAGCCACGGGAGTCGGAGGGGAGAGGTTGAGGTGGGGTTACTTGGGCAGAGACTGTTCTTCCCGTTGGTGATGTTGACGTTATTTTCGCTGTATACTTTGTTCCGTACCGGCGGATGAGTATGGCGGTGGTTGTTGTAGGGAGGAGGATCTGGCCGCGGTAGGTTTTCAATCTCATGGTGGTGTTCACTTAGCGGAGCAGGGAGCAGGGAGCTGTTAATTATTCAAAAAAATAATGCTCTATAAACCTGGCGGTAGGGCTTTTCAAGCTTATAAATTTTTAGTTCCCTGTGAAGAGATAAAATATTATCAGAAGCTTTTTCTTTAATAAATTATTATAAGTATCGATAATAATTATTTTTCATTATCAAGTAAATTCTTTAAAGTTTATCCAACTTTTCTGTTAATAATAATTATATTGTGAGTTTTTGGTGTGGCTTAGGACTATAAGAGCTTCTACACCGGTGCTCTCAAGTCTCAATTGAAGCTCTTTGGCTTGAATTAGTTTATTTTACTGCAATTGTTAAAAAAATATATATTTTAAAAATATGAGGATTTTTTAATGTTATTAAACCTGAATAAGAAGATAAACTTTTAAATAAATATATAAAAAAAATTAAATGATTTTTTTTATTTTCAAAAATTAATGTTAACTAATAAAATTAATAAAAAAAAAAGATATCAATCTAAGTAAACTTTTCAAACTTGTAATTTCAATTATTAAATTAAAAATACTTTTTATAAAAAAAGTTGTTAAACTTAATTCCCAATAAATCTAACATTAAATAATAAATTATTATTATTATTATTATTATTACTACTACTACTACTATTACTATTACTATCATTATAATTATCACTATTATTATTAGTAGTAGTAAATAATAACATCATCATCATCATTATTAATATTATTATTTATGTGATTATTGTGACTATTACTATCAATATTATCATTATTATTATCATAGTTATTATTATTATTGTTAATACTATTGTTATTATTATTACTATTACTATTATTATTACTACTACCATTAATAATAATATTATTATTATCCTTATCACTATTATTATTGTTTTTGTTATAATCATTACTACTACTATAACAAAATATTATTACCATTATTATTATTGTTGTTACCACCATCACCATTAATAATAATAATAATAATAATAATAATAATACCATTATTTTTATTTTAATAAATTAATACTATCACCATTGTAATCACTAATATAATTGCAATTAGTATTATTATTATTATTATTATCATCATTGTCATTATTACAATTCTATTAATACTATAATTTATTACTATTATTATTATAGCTATTACCATTATCATTACTATTAATAATATTATTATTAACACTATCATAATTTTTACTACTATTATTATAATAAGAATTATTATTATCATTGCAATTATTATTTTTATAAACAAATATTATTATTACTACAATTATTATCACTATTATTATCATTGTTATTGGTTTAATTGTCACTATTACTTTTATTATTTTAATTATAATTATTATTATCAATATTATTATTATTATTATTACTATTACTACCACTACTATCATCACTATTATTACTATCATATTAAACTATTATTATTACTACCGTTATTAATATTATCCTAACTATTATTATTAATAATAATAATATTGTTAGTATTGTTATTATTATTATTATTATTATTATAAATTTAATTTGAAGGATACAATTAAAAACTATAAAAACTTTGACAAAAGATTCAAAAAAAAAAACAAAAACAAAAACAAAAGTAGAAAGACCGAATCAATAAACATCATATACATAAATTAGAATCCAAAAACTAAATTAAATACAAATAAAACTCTAATAAAAGAGAAAATAACTAAAATCAAAATTGAGAGGATGTATTTTGAAACACCAACAAATATCAAGAACAAATTAGTTTTTTAAAGGTACGAGAGAACTAGCTTTTTTTAGATGACATACCTCATCTATAAAGGAACTATAAAGGAAGAGGACATGGTAGAGAACAAAATGACATGCCAAAAGCATAATTTTAACTATTAGGAGACGCGTATATGCATTTGCATTCCCAAAATGCATGATACCTCTCACTCGTTAGTGCATGTATGATAGCTTTTTCAACTAGAAAAATAATAATAATATAGTAAATTAAGTTATTACTCTTGACAAACCCAACAACTACAAAAAAAAAACAAAATGAAAACACAAATATACCCCTACAACAATGGCTTAACTCTTCTTTTTTTTTAACTCCAATGTTAAATATATAATTTACTATATATTAAAATGAAAAATGCTTCAAAAGATGCTTAACCAAAGTTAAATGATTTTTTGTTTTAAGGATAGCAAAGTAATTTTACTGTGTATAAACATGATAAAAGACAATAAAATCTCTAAACAATTATCAAATGATAAATTGACCAAAGAAAAATACTATTTTGCCCCTATAAAGACAACATTTTAATAGTTTTTTCAAGGTAAAATCATCATTTTAATATTATAATCCACAATGAACAAAGACGTTGTGCATTTTAGATTTTCTTGTAATGTATTTTACTGAACCATTGTTGCTTTCTCTCTCTATATATAACTAGCTATTTATTCAAGCTTTGTGAATTGTACAATACAATCAATTTATATAATTTATAGTAATGGAAAAGGAGAAGATTATAGTGTTGAATGTGTGAAAACAAAATAATAGAGGGTTGATAAAAGGGCTTTTGTTACGGTGAATCAATACACAATAAATCACTCTTAAAAAGATCAAACAAAATGCTTGTTTTGTTTACTCTCTCTTTGAATCTTCTCCACCTTGAACTTTAATTAAGGTAAAAGTTATCAGTTTGTTTTTGTGCCTCCTTGAAACTTTCGCTTCTTTATCTTGGTTAGGTGTGAAAATCCAATTTAATAAAATAGGTCTCGTAATGGTTTTCTTTAACTTAACCATCAATTTTTCCTTTGAATCTCTCAACTAGTTCCTTCATTTAGTTTTTTTACTAGACATACCACCATGAAATTTGTTAATGACTTCTTTGTGAAAGTTGTAATTATTTTAATAAACTTTTTTATTGGTTTCCCTCCCTAAAGATGATAGTGTTTGTGGTTGTAAGATTTAAAAATTTTTATTTATAATTGGCTATAAAGTATAAAGTGTAGAGTGACTTTCTATTTACTCAAATTCTATAAATGTTGACAAACAAAATGGAAACATTGGAAACTATACGAGGGATTCCTCTTGTTGATCTCATAATCTTCACTTATATAATGTAATAACTCTTTATCTTTTATTATTAAATTATTTCAATGTTAAGATATTTTCCTAATGCTTTATTATATGTTCTTGTAAAGAAACCACATAGATTTTTTTTTAAATCAGTTAAAGAATGCTATTTTTTTATTGAGTTGAATTCACCATTCAATGCCTTTTTATGGGTTTAGGGTTTGATTATACTAATTGGTTAGAAATTTTAAAAGGATTATTGTATTTTTTAGTGATTATAACAATTAAGGTTCTGGAGAACTATTATTACATAATATGTGTTCTTATTTTTTAAGCACCATCCTTATAGAAATGTTTAGGAGTAGCTATTTTTCTTTTAAATGTTAGCTAGCACCACCTTACTCTTGAAAGTTTATCATAGGTTATGAATACTTGTAAGATTGGTTCATATAGTATTTGAGATAAATAACTTATATTAGGTTTTTATTTCTTTGATACGGCCAGAAAGTAAATTGATTCATAATTTATAATGATTATATATTAATCCTAGTGAAAAGCATAGTTGATGCTAGTAAAATTAATGGTAATTTTGGTAGTTATATGAAGTTGGTAAAAGGTGATAAGTAGGGAAAGAGATCTATAATCTCTATTATAGAGAGGTTAGAACTAAAAGATAAGGAAGTAAAAGTTGACATTCTTAGAATTCACCCATTAACTCATGAATAATAAATATTTTTATTCTTATCTCATTATAATTACAATGTTCAAATGCAAAAAAAGATCAAGAATTCAAAGTGATATTAAACTCTATTATTATTATATATAGTTTTTTAACCAGACTATATAATAAGTGTCGTGGCCATTTTTTTATCTATGGTTCTTCAAATATATAATTGCTTAATATATCATTAACACCTCCAAGATGAGAAATGTTATTTTTTAAATGAAACTTAAATTCATTGAGATAAAATATAAAAATGACTTAACACTTGATAATCTCTTTTTTTTTATGAGGATATTAGATTTTTATACAATTATTATATCATATTAGAGTTCACAAGAGTTTATCAAACTTTCTTTTCAATATTAAGTACACATTTTATATTAACATATTTCTATGTTCTATATAATTTGAGCTTTGATTGGTCTTCTAATATAAAAAATTTAAAATGCATATGGCTTGTTTATCTTAATCTTAATGGTTCCTTCGCTGATATGGTTCCTAGTGGTGGTGCGATGGGAATTTCAGGCATTGTGATATTAAAAACATATTTGTTTTTGTATTTTGAAATTTTTTTTGAATTTTTTTGTTTTTCTATTTACTTCAAATTAATTTTTTTTATTTTCATATCTTTTTGATATGTTGATATTAAAAATAAATAAATAAATAAAATTATCTTAATGTATTTTTAAGTAAAAAATACTTTGAAAAACAACTGATAGGTAGAAAGGCAATAAAGAAGCAAGTTAAAAAAAAATGGTAACACAAGTTTTTATGTTGGATCGACCTTACAAGATTATAAAGAATAAAAAAATGAAAATGAAATGTAAGAAGAGGAGAAATTATGGAAAAAATATGTGTTAAGAAAAAAAATAAAGGCAAAACATGTCATGACAAAGACAGAACAAGACAAGATTGATATTATGAAAGAAGAATTTTTATTGAAAAAACAATTAGATAAAAAGAGAATAATATTTATAGATATGACAAGCATGCCTCTATATTTTAGTGAATATTATAGGACACGTTAGAGATATTAGCTAAATGATGTATTAGTGATTTTAATTAGCATGCATTGTTTAAATTTTAATTATTTCTTTAAGTGTATGCAAGTCCTTTAAAAAAACATTATACTATAATAAAAATAATAATTTTCAAAAATAAATCGCTAAATAATTAGAATTTTTTTAACATAATTGAAAGAAACTAACGACTTGAAATAACATACACTTGATTTTTCATCTTACATGTCATTTGAATATGAAAAATTAATATGAAAATATTCATGACTTCCTAAATCTTACGTATCATTTCATTTGAATATGAAAAATTAATAATAAAATATTCATGACTCCTTAAGAGCATGAATGTGATTATATATTTTTAGAGGGTTAACTAAAATGATTTTCTAGCTATTTTAGCTAAAATCTAGCTAAAAAAGTTGGTGACAATATAGATGCTCCAAGTATAGTTATAAGATTCAACTAGGTTCATTATTGAAATTAAGTTTCAGATAATGAATTAGACAAATGGATTAACTTTAATTTATTAGGTTTTTATTAATAAAATGATATTTATTTAAATAAAATAAAATTAAAACAATATTGTTTTGAATAAAAATTAACAAAATCAACCAAACCTTACTTATATTTTTTTTATCAAGTCTCTCGAATTACTGATTGACTAGCTAGGTCACTAGATTTTGATCGGAGCAACTTTTTAAACCATTTAAAATCAAACATAATTTAGGTTATGTTACTAATTGAGGAGTCATTGGTTCAAACTATCAAACTGAGTTTGATAAATATGATTTATATGTGTATGTGTAAAAATAAGTTTAATAAAAAAAATAATTTTTTTATTCACAATTTTATTTATTTTCTTTCCTTTAAATATTTATTTTTATTTTTATATGGCTAAATAGAAAAAGATTTCTTAAACAAAGTTATTAAACTCAACTAAAATTATATATCAGAATCATGTATTGGACGGGTTAAATATTTCAATCTGAAACATTATTTTGAATAAGAAAAAGCTAATGCATATTTGACTAGATCAATGGGAATATAAACAGTTGATTTTTATCTAATTTATTTAAAACATAACGTAGATTTGAGATTAGCAATTGAGGTAGTATATTACTACATTGACCTGCCGGATCATTAACACCAGCAAGAGATACACGGCGGCGCACGAGCAGCTAACTAGCTATGAGTGTACCAAGACTTGCAACTCCTGATACTCTAAACATTTACAGCTAAATATTTCCAGCTCCAGCTAGCAATTAGGTGAGAGTGGATGTAGTAGAGAAGAGACACGATTCCGAATACCGCGTCGGTGACGTCAATTTCATGCGAGGAAGGAACACCGAATTTCTTCTTTGCTTCCTGTAAGAAAACAAAACAAATAGATCAAAGAAAACCTTATTCTTATTATATATATATATATATATATATAAAACTTATTCTTTGGTACGAAGCTGGTAGAATACTTGCACCATGCTTTTAATATTTTCCTTACTTTACTCTCTTTTTTAAATTTGATTCTTTTTATCCTTTTTTAAAAGTTTATAAATTTCTCTAGGATAATATCGGTCAATCAACCATGAATTTACATTTTATTATGTTAATTTTATGTAATAAAAAAATAAGTATAAAATAATGATATGTGTAAGTTTATAATAAAAAAAATTATTTAAAAAATATATAAAAAATAATATAAATTATATATTAAAATTTCATCCCATCTTTAGTTATTACCTTTAGTGATTAGGTTAAAAAATAACCCCTTAATCTTTTTACTTTTCCAACCTCCCTCTCAAGGGTCAATTTTTCATACTATCTTAAGTGGTTTAACAAAAGACTTAGCGTTGACAAGTCAAATTACATTAAAGATTTTGAAATAGAATAAAGAATTCAAAATACCATCACGATAATAATTAACTTCTCAATGGGCTATAAATAAATAAGCTCATTCTTTCGTTAACTAGGACAGGAGATGGTTGCTAGGGCTAACAAATCTTTCACTTTTCTCTCCTCTTCCTGCCTTTGAGCAATCAGGCCAGGAAGGGTCTCTAAGCTTATGGATACAAAAACCTTGCCCTTTGTTCAAGTAAAAAAAAAAACTAAAATATATGGGGTTTCTCATACGTGCTTCACTATTCATGTATAGATACGGATGAACGGTAACGTTTTCTTTTTTCTTTTTTAATTTTGGCCCCTTTTCATTTAATTCTGTCCTCCTACTTTTGATTGTTTTTTATTTTAGTCCTTTTGGACTTCCTTCCAATAGATGAAGTAAAAAAATTGCCATTGAGAGACATAAATAACAACGAGAGGACCACAATGTTAAGAGAAAAGAGAGAAAATCCTTTGAAAAAAAAAAGTTGTCGCATGTCGAGATTTCAATATTAGTATTAATAAGATCTATTTAATGAGAAATTAAGTTTGATTAAAATATTTTAAAAATTAATTTTGTCAAAAAAATAGGTTGAGGTTAGAGGAGTCTTATGATTTCAAGTTCTTTTTTTCTATTTCTAAATGCCTTTTTTCTATTTTAAAGCCACAAATTCGCTTATTGATGTTTATAGAGTATTTATATTTATTTTTAGATGAAAATAGTTAAAAATAGGTTTCTTTGATACTAAAGTTGAATACCTAGCTTTTCCAGGGAGTTTCTAGCAACTTAAAGTGGACGGAGCTAGGTAGCCGGAAGACACATGGTCTGTCATCAAACGACACGTTGTTCGTTTTGTTTTTTATTCAAAAAAAGAGGGGGCGACACACTTAGTAAAAGAAAATATATATAAACAAAGTCAAAAGCATTAGCTTGGCCTTCTTTTGATTAAGGCGCAAGAGCCTTGTCTAACCCTTTTATTTCTTTTTTTTTTCTTGTTTTATTTTTTACAATTTCAAAAAATCATTTAAAATGATAATTCTCTTACCCGTCTTTAATTTTAATTTTGACATGGTTCTTAAATAATAATACAGGTTTTCATTAGAATTTTATCAAATGTTTTTAAATTATTATGTACCTAATATCACTCAAACTCAATATAATATTTTTAAATATATTTTTAGCATGATTCTATTATATTTATTAATTTTTTATCCTTCAATCGCATACAAAAATATAAATACATTGTTTTGATAAATATTTTTAAATTTACTTTGACAATTGTTAAATATTTTTTTGTTCAAATAGTTTAGATTTTTAACGAGCCTTTATTTTAAATATTGCTCTTCTTTATTAGAAAAGTGTGCTCCTAATTAAGAAACAATGTTGTTGCTTTTAAGAATATTAAATATTTTTTATAATGATATTGTTGATTGTTATATGAATAATTATGAATCGGCATGATGTACGAGTTCTTGATAATAATTTTATTTATTAAAGTTAAATGAGAATAAAAAAATTATATTTATATTTATTCTAATTCTTTTTATTTGTTATCAAATGAAAACAAAATATTGAAGAAAATATATTTATAAGAAAAGGAGGAATTACAGTAGGATTTTCCTTTCAATAGAGATTAAATTATTTATTTTCTAACAATAATTAATTTTAAAATTGTATAATTAAATTAAAAAAATTAAAGAGTTACCCACAATATAAGATCATATCTTAACATACATTATCATCTCAACTTTCCTACTCAATTATTAGTTAAAATAAAAAAATTTCTTATCAGCACATATAATTTTTGCTTTATTTTATTAAACACACTTGTTCATTTTTTAATTTGCAGCTAATTTTTTATTTTATTTTGGTAAAACATAACATTAGTAATGTCTACTATTTTTTGTAATGGAAAAAGAAAATCTGCAACATAGCATGGAAAAATCAAGCTAGTATAGTCTAAACATACTAATTTATAACAATTATCTCACCAAAATAAAAAATAAAAATAAAAAAATCAATGAAACACTTATTCTAAATTAGTTCTTGTGCTTCGTGATGTGGGTGAGTGTTGGCATTATCAATAGTTCAATAATCCTTTCCTCTGGTTAAATTTATCTTCTGCGTGTTTTACTTTTAATTTGCTCTCATTGTATAACAAGTATTGTGCTTTACTAATACTCTTTTTTAAAAAATAATAATTATTAAATAAATACTTTAAGTTCATGAACATTTAATGGTGAATTGTTCAAGCCTTAAAAACTACATTGGTTGGTCGAGGCCATTGTAGCCACAAAATTTGAAAAAATTTACATTTTAGTCTTTAATGCTTGTAAATCTTTTAATTATACCTTTTAATTTCATGTGTAAGTGTGTGTATATATATTATGCTCTATAAAAAAATAAATTATTTTCTTACTCATCCTCCAAATTCAAATTTTTATTTCAGCCCATGATTTGATAATAGAACCGGATCATCTTTTTTAACTTTAAAATTAATGGCCTCATACTAAAACAATATTTTAAGTCTATGTTATCTTAATAATTTTTTTTTACATTACATTATTTTTTATTTAATCAATTTAAGCCAACTCACCAAGTTCATTACATTGGTCATAGACATGATTGAATTTAATAATTTTACTTTTTTTCAAATCAAGTTTTTTTTATCTAATTATATAATTAAAAAAAAAGGCACTTGAAGGAAAATAATTGAATAAAATTTATGAAAAAAAATATACCATGAAGGGAAAAAAAAGAGTTTATTAATATTAAAAAAATTTGTTATAATCTAAATCAAAAGTAAAAATTAAATTGTGCTTCTTTAAATAATATCAATTTTAATGAATTTATTTACATGTATTTCAATTAACATTTTCAAGACCCTGCTTCAACTAGAAAAAATTCAATATTTCAAGACTATGTAATCTCATTTTAATTTTTAAAAAATATTAAAATGACAAGTTTTTATATTAAAATGAGTCAACTTAGCTAACTCATAAAACTTATGATATAAGTTATTAACTTTTACAAGTCTAATAAATGTTTTTAGAATCCAACTTTTGTTTATTTATAAAACACTAAAAATAGATATTAACAAAAAAGTAATAAAATAAAATAACAAACAAAAAATAAATTTATTGAACTTAAATTTAAATCTATGTAAGAGAATATAAATGTTAAAAAGTAACTAGAAACTTTAACTTGGATAGACCAACATGCATAGTTTATGCAATGTATAGGCCATGTGTGTTGGCTTACCTAACTTTCTTCTTCTTGTTTTTTTTTCCTCCGGGGTGAATAATACCTCGTATTTAAAAAAAACATTTAAAAAATACATCATCTTCAAACTTAGTTTCCGACCACCGCAGAGATGGTAAAAAATCAAGGATGATCATTTTTTAATATGGAAAATAGAATTTCAACTTATTTTCACATAAAAAAAATATAATAAACACCTTACCTTATAAAAATTAATTTCTTAATATAAAACACCTCAAAAATTGCTCCACAAGTACAAATACAAGTTGGGAAACTTTTTTGTTCTTGATATCTTGATAATTTCATAGCAAGCTATCATAAACCATTTCTAGGGTCCAAATTCTAAATAACTTAGCATAAGATGATTAAAAAAAATAGTTACCCAAAAGGGCATAAAAAAAATAAAAGAGGCATTATTTTGGTGAACAAAGCACAGCTCAGGAAAATTCGAAGAGTAATTATTTTAATTTTTACAAGTGTAATGTTCTCAAGCTCTAGAGCAATTGCTAAGCAAAGCAAAGCAACCCAAGGGAGATTGATTCAGTCGCTCCTCTTATATTGGGCAAGAAGGACGTTGGTTCCCCAGAAAATCTTCTTTGTCGAAATTTGTATGCAAATGGTTAAGATTTCTGTGGCTCTCAATTACACACAACTCAGAAATCATTTTTTCATTTTTTTTTAAGATAAAGATATACTGTAATCTTTCTTCTTCTTTTTTAGTATATACTTTAAAATCATTTATTTTAGGATGCATCTATCATTTTATTAATTTTTTAATTTAAGATAAGGTTTTAAACATCTATTTTACTTAATTATTTTAAGTGAATTCTCAATATATAATATGTATAATTTTTTAATATGTTTCTGAATGAAAGTTTTTTAAGTTTAAGACTTGTATAGATTTACATTACTTTATATTTAATTTTTATCGAATAGAATAAAAGTATTAAGATTTAAACTTATGATCGTGGTTAATATTGTGTTAAAAAAATTTCTATTTAAAAATTTAATTTATTAAATAAGATTATAAAATATAATTTATATAAAACCAAATGTGGTGCTACCATTCATGAGACCAGAAATTAAGCTTTAAATTGATAATCAAGGCATAGAAAATGTACGAGTTCTTGTTGGTAATTCAGCTACACCATTATAGCCTTCATCTTCACGTCCTAACCAGTGCACATAATACGTGGAAAAGCAGCACCAAACCCTAATCTGCCAAAGGCATTTTCCTCTTCACATAAAGTGTCGGATCAACATCTCAATCAGCACATCAACCATTATTTCAGCTAGAACAACCTCATTTCATTTCATCTAGGTTCTTGAAAGAACACCAAATCCCCATATCCCTTGTGATAAATCCAATTTTTCACTCTTACACTGCCCTCTTTTATAAAAGTTAAGAGATGAAAACAAAATACACACACAGACACAAAATAATAATAATAAATAATAATAATAATAATAATAATTTCTCTTTTCTATCTCTTCTTGTTTCTATGTCTAGATACACGAAGAAAGTAGAGGCTATAAATATGGCAGAAGAGTCTTGGAGTCATTATAAGCACTCCCACTTTTTTCAGAAAACCAAACATTTTTCCGAAAGCTGAAGTGGCCGGAGATTAAGCCTGCAGGTCTGTGCTCCTTTCTTCTAAAAACATGCAAATGTTCTTATAAATGCATGGTTTCGTGCATAAATAAGCAAAGATTTTATCACAGATTTTTTTGCCACTGAAAAAACTCAAAACAGAATCTTCTTCTTTACCTTACATATGAACATCTCTCTCTCTCTCTCTCTCCCCTTTCAGTTTTTTCTCTTCTTCTCTTTGCTTCATTACCCATTCCCGAGATTTGCTTCATTTGACGTTATTCCCTTTTGTTTTCTTTCCCTTTTCTTCTGTACAGAATCCATGTGTTGTTTTGACCTGGTTTCTTGATCAGCTGACCTTTTTCCCCTTCTGCGTTTCTCTTCTGTATCAAAAAAAACATTAAGAAGCATACAGTTAAGAATGAGAGGGAAGATTCAAGAGAAGGGTTTCTTTCTTTGTTTTTTCCATATGTTTTTGAAGCTCTCTATCTTCAGTTCAACTTCTAGATCAGCCGGTCTTAGGTGATGCGCTTGAGGTTTTGTTTTTTGGGGCAATTAATTCATGTCATTTTCACTCCAGCCACATATACAGTCATCATCAACATGGCTGGATAAATGCTTGAGAGGAGAAACAGAAGTGACAAGAAATGGGATAGGAAAATAATTAGTAACCAAATCTTGTTTAATTCATGCAAGATTCTGCTCTGATTTTCATCAGATGCTAGGGTGTGCATCCACTTTTCTTGTTACCCTTCTTCATATTTCTTATCGTGGTTTAAGTCTCTCTGAACCTAGATCTTTTAAGCTAAACCTCTTGCTCGAGATCTCCCGGCCCCGCCTCTATTTCCCCCCCTTTCTTAGTCATTCTTCACAGATCTTCATTAAACATCTTATGCTTCTAATATATAAATATATATATTTTCTTTGTAGTTCTTTTCGACAATTTTCTTAAACATTTTCGCTCACCTCATAGCTTCTTCTTGAAATCAAGTTTCGTTCTTCGTTTTTTTGGGAGATTCTTGTTAGCGTAGCTAACTACTTCATGTTTCTTAGTGGTTTACATCTTCCCGCACCTAGATCTTTTGTGCTAAAACGCATTGCTCAAACTCTCCCCCGTTCCCTTTTCTTAATCATTTTTACACATCCATCTGATATTTCTTTCTTTAATTTGTAGTTCTTCTTTGTATTTTTATTGAACATTTTTCCTCGCCCCACCTTCTTAAAATCAAGTTTCTTTCTTTGTTTTTGGGGAACAATATTGTAGTGTGAACTCGTTGATTTTATTCGTCCAAATTTTTTTTTTACTATATTTAGCATAGGAAAAATGCAAGTGAAATTCTTGGAACCAGCTTTGCACTTCCTTAAACTGGAATATATAATACACTCTCTTTTGTTTTTATTTCAAACTGTTGCAATTGCCTAGCTATTCCATGCTTTTTTTGGTAGACATGAAATGTAAAAGTCAGATAAGTTAGCGATTAGGTTAAGAAAATTGCTTGATAAGAGCATATAAAATATAGAAGCTTCTTTGGGTTGTGAAAGAATTGATCTTTTGTGTAGACATGGGAAGAGGAAAGATTGAGATCAAGAGGATCGAGAACACTACGAATCGTCAGGTTACTTTCTGCAAGAGAAGAAATGGGCTGTTGAAGAAAGCCTATGAATTATCTGTCCTTTGTGATGCTGAAGTTTCCCTCATCGTCTTCTCTAGCCGTGGCCGTCTCTATGAGTACGCCAACAACAAGTAACTTTACCTTCCCTAAATCTTCATACCATAGGGTTTGTTCTCTCTTTTTTTTTCTTCTTTTTTTTTCCGATCCTGAGATTTAATTTCTATTTTCACAAATCATTAGGTCTTGTTTCTTTTGTAATAATATGCGTACATTTACTTCTTTTATAGAAGAAGAAGAGACAATGAAGGGTGAAATATTAGGAGGGTAGATCCTCAATCATGCAAACAGTCCGTGAGTTTTGGCTTTTCAAGGAGTTGTTTGTCAGATCAGAACATTTGACTTAGATCTTAGTTGGCTGGAACTCATATGTTCTTTTCTTCTTTATGCTGATATTATCTCGAGTTTACAGAAAGTTTAGCAGAGGAATGGGAGTATAAAGCCCTTCTTTTTTTAATAGAAATGAGAGTATAATTAAAGCCATACCTTTTATATATTATATCAAACAAGAATTTACAATATAAAATATATATCTAAAAATAATAGATTACTTCATGATCGATGATTTATGTCCATATTGAAATACGGTAGACCTCCAAGAGATATTATCTCAGCTAATATGGATTCAACCACATAGTATATTTTATCCTTTAAAATACATATACTGAGGAAGGAAGAATCTCATGCTATATAAGCAACTAAGGCCGTCGTTACTTCGATGTAGAATAGTGGCATCATCATTTTCTTTCTACTCCATTTAATTTGGTGATTTATCTAAGCGCATGCTTTCGTTTCATGATTTTCTCCGCCTCAAGTTCCTTCAAATTTATCAAATGGTATCTAGTGGTAATAAACATTTGGGCTGTTTGTAAACTGTAATCATGATTTTCAAATGAAAGGTGCTTCCTAAATTTAGGTTTGCCCTCTGCTATTTTACTATTTATAATGACCATTATGTTCTAAGGATAGTGATTTGCATATATAGATGCATTATAGAGGCTTTCCATCTTGGAAATTATGCAAATGTAAGTATGCTTGTTGACTGAGTCCATGACAGGTATTCTCTTTTATTAGTCATCTGCCATGTTTTTTCAATCCACCCAGCTTATTTAAATGATCAATAACGGTCTTAAGGTTTCGAAGTTTAATTAGGGCTTCCATGAACAATTAGTATAGCTATATTATTGATCAGAATTATAAATTGACTAGATGCTAACTAGTAATTTATAAGAGTAATTTAACAGAAAAAACTATGTTTAGTACGTTATTTAAAACATTTGCTACCTTGTTGAAGAAAAGTTAATAACAAATTTATCAACAACAACACATAATACAGTACAACAATAATAATAAACCATAGTATCAGCTGCATGATGAGGCTTGCCAGGAATGAGAAGAAAGGAACATATTCGTCTTTCTAATCTCTTAACAGAACTCTTCTTCCCATGCATCTAGATCTTGGATTTTAAAGCAAGCCCTCGCTATTGTCTTGATTCTCTTTTCTCCTTTTGGTGCTGCCCTATTAGAGGTTCCATAGTTAATGTATATCAGTACAGACACAGAACTTTGAATGATTAAGCCTGATCCTTTCCCATTCCATTGCTAGTATGGGTTCTCAGTTTTTCATTACCTTCTGTTTCCACTTTGAGCTTTCACTGACAGCAGCTTAGACTTTTATCTTTTGACAGGACTCTTGTTCATTCTATACGAGAGGTTTTATAACAAGTCAGTGAGGACAAACAAAAATGAAAGCTCAAAGTGAAGACTAACCTAGACATATTTTAAAAGTTTCTTTAATGATCCATTCTATCTTTCTTCGCTTAGATTCAATTATGGGGGTTGAATATGCTCTAGCATCGAAAAAAAAAAAAAAGAGAAAAAGAACCATGGACGAAGTAGAAAGTAGAGCACTTTTAGGTCCTTGTGAAAAGGCACGTGGGGAGATACATTTGCCATTGTCTTTCCTACAAAGAAACCTGAACTGAATTTGATCAGTCCCATGATAACCTTTGTGTTCAATCTCTTTTAGCGTCTTCATTGATCACTCCTCTAAAGTCTTAATACTTAAATCAAAAAACAAGTCGTGGTGTAATTGATTACAGTCTATGGGCTCTCAAGCTGCTTAAAACCCTCCCTCCAATGACCACAAGAGAGAAATCATTCTTCATCTAAACTCTTCTTTCACTTGCTACAGAACTATCTATCTAAAATAATTCTTACTTTAAACTCACGACTGGACATGTAACTAAGAAAAAGATGCCAACTAATGCAGTACTGGTTTGGCGTCCAGTTTACGTACGGCTAACTCCTTTCTCTTCCTTCAGTGGTGTAATTGATTACAGTCTTTACTTTTCACAGCACAGTATTGAAGCAAATCTATGATCGTTTTCCTCTCCCATTGATTGCAGATCCCATCTCTTTTTGGTCTTCCTGTTTCTATTTTCAGCTTTGAAACTTTCCACATCTTTTGCTTGTTTCCCATGTTTTACTTTCAGTATTCTCCTTGCTTATCTTCCGTTTTTCCTTTCTTATGTTGGGGTGTAATAAATGAAGCAGAAAAGTAAAAACACTGCTTTTGCTAGGGTCTCTTCATCTTCGTGATAGAGAGTAAGAAGTCAAGGCAAGGTTTTGCAATAGTTAACTGGCACGTCAGGTGCAAGAAACTACAGGAATGGAATAATATTGTTTCTCTGTGCATATGAATTGAGCTGTCTTGGAAAGTTGACAATACCATTAGCTGTTGTTTCACTTCTGTGTGCTCCTTTTCTATATCTTCTTCACGTAGAATGATATACGAGGTTTGGGTCGGTTGACTAGGAAATCCTGTAAAGAAACCTTTCCATATATGCACTGCTTTTCATTATTATTTTTCATGTGATTTGATTTTCAATTTTAAATTAACAATAGGTCAAGTTGTTTATTTCATGCACGTGAATTAACATGGTGAAAACAAATCAATATGTTGATGATGATCAGTTTGAAACCCTAATGATGCTTCGAAGAATTTGAAACAGTGAGGATGTAAAAATTAACCATGCATCTCAGGCCTGTTCTTTTGTGGTTTGAACTTAGAAACTTCTTCGTTTTTGGTAGCAGCATAAGATCAACTATAGATAGGTACAAGAAGGTCAGTTCAGATCGTTCAAATACTGCCTCTATCACAGAAATCAATGCCCAGGTATGCTTTTTGTTCCTCCTCTATTCTAATCTTTATCAATCTTTCCAAGTCCTTGAATCTTTGCTCAATTCATTTCCTCTGACTTACTTTTCCTGTATTAAACGGATGAAATATAGTATTATCAACAAGAATCAGCAAAGCTGCGTCAACAAATTCAGTTGCTACAGAATTCTAACAGGTACAATCTGCACGGTACAAATTTACATTATTAATTGATTCAGTTTTTGTAATAAAAAAAAATAAAGGTAAACTTTTTAAGGTGTTAACCAATAAAACAGACCACTATCAAACTAGGGTACAATTGTTTATTCTTGACATTTTCTTAACAAATTAATTGAGAAATGTGTACTATATATGTGTGTGTGTGTGAAATACAAGAGATTTATTAATCAGTTTCTATAACTATTAAGAGGATTAATTAGAAAAATACAAAAAAAAAAAACTTAGTGCCTATTTAGAAACACAAGCCAACCTGTGTTTTTAAAAAATTTAATTTTTTTATAATTTTTTAAAAAAAATTATTTTAATGTATTTCAACACGAAAAGCATTTTGAAAAGTAACCAAAACCATACTTTCAAACAGATTTAGAAAAGTTAGAAAACATGCCAACAAAACTGAACCAATAATCAAAATCAAGCATAAAAGACCCTTAATAAAAAAAATATAAATAGTTTGCAATATAATTTTTCTTTCTATTAACATGATCAAAACATATAGAAAGAAGCATATTGCATGCATTAAAAATATCATTAAATTTAGTTTGCAAGCATCAAGGCTGCGTATCATTTTCTCTTTTAATCCAAGTAATGACATTTTAAGAATTTAATTTAACAACTCATTGATTTATATATAGAAGTATAGCAACAATCAATACTCCAAAGCATAGCTTTTTGAATAGCCAAGAACATAGCTTCATTAAATTTTATATTACTTGTTGAATAAGAAAAAACACAAAGGAATTTTTCTTTATAATCTTTGAAAACACCACTAATTCCTTAATTTTTGGATTATTATTTAAAGATATGTCAACACTCCACTTTAGCACACATAAAAGGTAATCAAGGAGAATCATTTCTCATATTTGTCCTTTTTTTTTTGGATAATCATCAAGAATATATTGAAAAGGATATTAATCCAATAACTAAAGCAAAATAAAGGGACAAGATAAAGAGAAAAGAAAAAAAAGAAATAGACTTAGAAAAAAATTGATATGCTACAATAAAAAATAAAGAGACCACCTAAGATTTCTTATTACACCAAAATTTGAAGTCATCAGAAGATCTTAAAAGGTATTTTTTTTAATATATATAAGTGAAGTTTGAATCCAGAGCATGCAACCAAACAAGAATCTGATTAAAGATGGTGGAGAAACAATCAAACAAACTTATAGTTCCCTCTTTAAAAACAATTTTATTCCTCAACAACCAAATACCCTAAAGTAGTACAACTAAAGATTAGTCTCCAAGCTAATCTTTGAAATTTACCCTGCACCATTCCAAGCCATTACAAAAACAGTGAGTCTAGAGTGCTTAGCAAATAACATTGGATATCCCACTAATCAAAAACTTTCATCCAAACACTCCTAAAAAAGTTACAATGTATAAAAAAGTGCTTTAAAGTTTTCAAATCTAAGTTGAAAAAGACACATGAAGCTTATGTGGCGAGCAAAAAATTTCGGTTATGAAGAAAAGCTCTTGTATTAGCTTTGTCATGAACTGTCAACTAAAGAAACACTTGAACTGTTAGAGGGGCCTCTTTTAATCCA
Organism: Populus ilicifolia; assembly: GCA_015708895.1. Lineage (NCBI taxonomy): Eukaryota > Viridiplantae > Streptophyta > Magnoliopsida > Malpighiales > Salicaceae > Populus > Populus ilicifolia. The sequence goes on along the minus strand of SRLM01001575.1, from coordinate 86,768 downwards.
GACATCTTCAAAAACTCTATCAACAACGGAAAAAATACTATCAATTAGGGTACAACATGACTTAACTGAAAAACTTCCATCAGAATTGCATGGTCATATGATTTTGTTCTATTAGTTCATAAAAAAAAATTATTTGATGAACAAAGTAAATTTGACTCATATAATAGAAACTCCCATCATTATATTTTGCTTAAATAGAAAACTTGATGAAAAAAAGAATAATGCACATCAACTCAATTTGTTTATTTTTTATTAAATATCATTGTTGTAGTCATTGATTCCAAATAGACCAAACTATATCAAAAAAGAACAAACACCACACCATTTTTTGCATAGGTTTTATAATAAAAAAAATCATCCAAAGATTAAGGCAAGATCAATTGTTATCCCAACCAATTTATCACCTGAGACCACGACTTCCAAATCATTTCACCGTAAAGTAAAATATGAGTTGCAGTTTTAATTTTCTTTTACAAGAAAAAAATAATTTAAATCATTACCTTGAAACCTACTTTTTAGATACAAAAAATATTTTGTAAACCTATGTTTTATGAGCACCAAAGTTTATCTTAAATGAATTTACACAATATTTTTTTTGGTAATAATCAAAAGTTTTATTAAGAAAATGGCTATAAAAATAATAGCCTAACTTACATTAGATGAATAAGTAGAGGAAAGGAAACAAAGAAAAGAAAAGCATAAACACTGCTGCATGAAATAGGGGAGCGCAACAATTAGGGGGAATGAAAAAAACATTAGAAATCAACTCCTCCCTTTTGAATCAAGCCTCAACCATAAAGCAACACTTTGGTGCACCATGGAGAAACAGATTTAGAGGTTAGGGGTAGTATCATTAAAAATGATGTCATTCTAGTAGAACCAAAGATTTCATCAACACATAAGAAAAAAAGCTACCATGAGAGATTTTGTTGCTTGTCTTTAACCATGGAAGACCATTGAGAGTGCATAACATCAACAAATTTTGAAAAAACACTACAGAAACCCCGATTAGAAAGTAGTTTCATCCATATATTCCAAGTGAAATGATAGTGAATGAAGAGATGACTTGAAAATTCCAAGTTTTTATTATAGGAAGCGCATCTTAATTTCTAAAGGGTGAGGTAGTCATGCTGAAATAGAAAATATCTTGTGGTTACTTTGTCTTGGATAAGGAGCCAAAGGAAAAATTACACATATGATGGGGTTAGTTTTATCCAAACATAAAATTATAATGGTTTGGCACCACCATAGAGCAGCTAGTTCATCATTTCGGAGCAAGATTTTACACTAAATATGTCATCATTGTTGAGAGTCTAGATATTTTTACCCATCTTGTGACAGAACAAAAGGTTAGAATTCAATAAGGATGATAAAAGTGATAGTTGTTCTTCTTTAAAATAAAATAAAGGTTTATGTCATTGTAAAGACTAGAGCCAGATTTTATTGCTCCATCTACCCTTGTCCACCTCTAAAGCAAATTTAGATGAAGACAAAAGATATAGCCTGACGAAGGCTATTTTGAAAGGGTAGTCATCAATCCAGTTGTCTAGCCAAAATAATGTTAAACTATCATTTCTCACCATGAATTTGCAATGATTTGTGAAGACATGGTGAACATCGGTTTGAACAATGAACATAATATCCTTCTATATCTTGGAGGGTTGGTTGCAGAAAATTAGGATCATGTTCTCTTAAACTAGATTGTACATTAAAGAGATAATAATTTTTCATAAACCTATACCTGAGGAAAAGAGTCTTCAAATCCATTTTAGCAGCAGGGCTTTATTTTTCTATATAAGGGAGTTTACACCAAGGCCTCCTTGTTTCTTATCACATATCACTAGTCTCTAATGAATCTTGTAAAAAGATCTATATTTGGTATATCCGCACCATAAAAAACATCTTTGGATGGATAAAAGAAGCTTGCCTAACACTTTCATCATCTTAAATACAAATATAAAATATATAGGTAGGAAAATAAGGATACTTTTAATGAGACAAATACATCCAACCATGCTTAATAATCTTTCTTTCCACATATCAAGCCTTTTACAAATTTTCTGTATCACTAGCTTCTATGTGGAGATGCGGGATGGATTAGCTCTTGGTGACATGCCAAGATATTTGTTTGAAAAAGAATCTGATCTAAAAAAATAGATATAGCTAAGCAGAAGTGATCGTCGACATTGATATCAATAATAGAGCTTTTATGAAAGTTTATGTGAAGCCTAAACTCATAGCAAACCATCTTAGAATTTTTTAACTTGAACTAATTGATTAATATTTGTTGGGATGAATATTAGTGTGTGATCTGCATATGCATCTGCATATTGCAGGTGGCTAAGGAAAATTCCTGATGTGAATTTGCACAATATTAACTGAACATGTGAGTTATGATTCAAAGTTTATAGCTTAAATGAATTTGTCAGACTCTTCCCTTTCCATAATCCGTCCAGGTGTAATGATATTCATGGCATTGAGAAAATGTACCAAATGACTTTACCAAGATTTTTGAACCCATACACGGATTAAATGGTCCTTTCATCATTTACGCACTCTTCATCACAGTATGGTGCTGCTCATGCTTTCCCTTTTTTCTTGTAGGCACTTAATGGGAGAAGCCGTGAGTAATCTGTCGGTGAAGGAGCTAAAGCAGCTGGAGAATAGGCTTGAAAGAGGCATGACTAGAATCAGGTCAAAGAAGGTATGAACTTGTACAAATGGAAGCAAATATAGGAACAAATTTGTTGTCATTGTTGCTTAAAATTTTACGTCTTTCCTTTCTTTTTGACATGCACGTAATTAACATGTACATCAGTATATCACAGTTTTTTATATGTTCTCAATAGTTTTTGTGCTTTCTACTTGTCTATTGCAACAGCATGAATTGCTGCTAGCTGAAATTGAGTATATGCAGAAAAGGGTAATTCCCATCCTTGCTCTCACTTTCATATTTTGGAAACTTTTTTTTCTCTTATTCATGCTCAAATTGATTTGAACACCTCTTTTTAGGAGATTGAGCTGGAAAATGAAAGTGCCTGTCTTCGAACCAAGGTATGGCAGAAAACTAAATGCTCTGTAGTTGAGGTTCTGTTGATTTTTGTTTATCCTTGACAAATATAGCAGCATTTGACTCAAATGGCTAGCTTGTTTACTCTTAATAACTTCAGATAGCGGAAGTTGAGAGGCTTCAACAAGCCAACATGGTCACCGGAGACGAGCTGAATGCAATCCAGGCCTTAGCAGCCTCTCGCAATTTCTTTGCTCCTCATTTTCTTGAGGGTGGAACTGCTTACCCGCACACTTATAACAGGAAGATTCTCCATCTTGGGTGATCATCCTTTTCCATTTTCTCTTGTCATTGTTTTACATTCTATGTTATCTATTACTTTTTCACTTATATTTGAATTGAAAAACAGATTTACATGATCAAATGAGAACGTGTTTCACTAGCTGAAAAAGCGTGCCTCCTTAAATGGGGTGATTAAACGTTGAATGTTAACTTGATATTGTTTTCTGCATTATTCTTGCAGGTAAGAAACAGGAGAACTGATGTATTTTGAAACACATGTAATCCAGAAAATGAAGACACTATTATCTGATAGTGTGTGCCCTAGTTAAGATCAGTCCTTGAAGTGCTGCAGGTCAATGTAAGCTGGATGTGTTATCTAGCTAGATAAGATATCAACATTATTAATTGGCACTGCTTTAATTTGTATGGATTTTTTGTATGAACTCTACTAAATCACTGTTGAAAGGCACTTGTTATGCTAGTTCTAGTCTGAAGGATTTCTATCAGATAAATAAAGTTCATATATAGATATAAACATCGTCGTCTTACTTGCGAAAAGAAATTAAAACATTTAAAAGGGCACATATTATTATCACAATAATAAATTTTGTTTTGAGCGTTATTTATCTTTCATCAAGCTGAATCAGTTCTATTCGTTGCTTTTCCTCAAGATTATAACCATTTCTTCGCGTAGCAGATTTTTCTGCAATTTGGTTTTCATTATGCTGTATAAATAGATGGTTTGTTGCTCAATGAAATTAATCCTCTGCATACTCTCTCGTTATCTTTAAACTCTGGTTTGATAAAAAACCAACATGCTCAAACAAAAACTAATCCAAGAATACCACGTAGTCTGAGAAATGAAAGAATATGAAGCATGCGCGACCATTAACTATGAACGAAGATAGGGCACAGGATGGAAAACCACCGATCGATATCCACCGGCTAACTGGAAAGTGGGGTAATCGAGACTTGCCATGCGAGAGAACCCTTGCCTATGCGCTTAGGAAAACATGAATCCAAACCAGTACCCTAAACCGGACCCGGCCCAAGTCACTTCCATTGCCATTCAAAAGTACCGAGTACGAGAAACTCCACAGCATTCCGAAGTAGTTTGATTCGGATGTTAATATTTTTTTTATCATTAAATAATTTTTTTCTCTAAATTTAAAAAGTTTATTGTAATTATTTAATTGAATAAATTAAGAATTATATTATATGTATTAATAAATAATAATAAATTTATTAATTATAATATAAACATCAAATGAAAACTTGGCTAAAAATGTTTATTTTTTTAAAGAAAAAAAAATATTGAGTATTAGTTTAATTTGAAATTAAATCTTACAAATTTTAATTGGTTTAAATTAATCAAATGTAATTCAATTTAGACAAAACAGGCATTAACTCAAAATCATTCTCGTACGTTTTCAATCAACTACATTATGAAAATATATACTAACAATTATATTATGTATGTGTTACTTGGAACCGTATCATTTCAGGCATCATGTACTACTAGAAAGAAGCATTTGCAGCGAGAGCACTGCATGCATAAACCACAATATAAACATCAAACACAATATCATTCTCGTACGTTTTCAATCAACTGAACGTGGTCTGTCGATTGTGTCAGAGAATGGCACAGCCTCCCTTATTACGGAGCTCCTCCTGAGCCTTCTCTAGACTCTCTCTAAGCTTGCGAATTTCTTCATTTGATTTCCTTTGCTCTGATTGTGCATTCTCTTCTGCGCGAAGTCGAGCGGCATGCTCTTCTGCCAACCGCCGCTCAAGATTACCGGTTGCCTCTTTAAGCTTCATCTCAACCTGCACGTCAACATAGAAATCAAAAAATAATTGATACACTTGTACCCAGCCATATTAGACAAGGCCACAAGCTAAATGGGAGAGGCTATAAGGGTCAAGATTCAATACTGTGCCTGGAAGGGGAATAGAGAGACAAAATCTATATGTGATAAGGGGTTTCATTCTTTTCAAAATGATTCTGCTTTCAAAATAGCTAATCTAAACTGTCGCCACTTAATTTTCACTGCAGCAAGATTTCATTATTTTTCCACAACTGCGTCATTCATTAAAATCATGAAAATCTATACTGTCTCTAAATCTTGAGCTATGGTAAGTGCATTGTGAATTAAATCAATGGCAGCATGCAGTTTCCCAGTAACAATAGTTCATAAAATGTCAGATTGAATAAATCACACACAAAGGAACACTTACTCTTCTTTCTATGAAAAGCAGGAGGATTCAAGAATATACTACACACAAAATTCTAATGTTTGTAATCATACAATTACAATCTGAGAATTTGACCAGTACCATTAAACATAGAATAAGGATTTCCTGAGGAATAAATGAATCTTGATTTTGCTGAGAGAGATCTTTTAAAAACATAGGAGGCACATGACCGTTTTAAAGACAAACTAAGTCTTCAGATCCTACAAACAAGAGCACATGGGAAGCCTGTGAAAACAAGGGAATTGAGCAATACCATCTCAGTTACTCGTTTCAGCTGTTCTTCATATTGTATTTGCATCTGCTCCTTCAACTCTGATATTTCTCGTATAGAAAAGTTCCCTTTCAAGGAATTAACCTCTTCTTGTTGATCACGGAAGTTCATTTCCCCTCTCTATCATATCAATCAAGTTACCTCCCAACAATTTTACAATGAAGTACAAAAACATAGCCAATGTTTACAAAAAACCAACCTGTATTTCAGCAAATAATTCATCACTGTATGGTTGCCCAGCATTCTGTTCCATGACCCTGTTTACAAGGGAGAGAAGCTCCTGCATCTGCTCAGCTCTCTTAAATAAATCTTTAGTTTTGTTATCAAAAAGAACTCGTCGATTCTCACACAACTTGAGAACTTCCTGCAAAAAACATTTCAATAAATTGTCATGTACTTAAATAAACTACAAAATTTTGCATGAGTTATCCTGCATTTAATCACTACAGGTAAATATCCGGCCATTCACTCAAGTGCAGAAACATTCCATCTCTCACCTGAATAACAATCCTACTTTTGACATTGACAAAATCTGTTAGTAGTATCGTCATTATTGTTGATAACAAAGAAAGAAATTAACTTCAAAAGATGCTCATCTGACAGACAGTTTTTCAGTTAACTAACTAAACTAATTCGCTCATTCAACTAAATGTCAGCTATTTCTTAAACAAGTTAATAACATTTTCAAGGTCTTAAAGCATGATTTAGCAATAGCTCAAATCTAGTAAATCCGTCTTATCTCTAACTTCATAACAATTTATATTAAAACTCAATAGCACTAATAAGCAAGTCGATGATAAGGAATGTAATGGAAATAAGTAAGCTTGCATCTAAACTCATTTTCAACCATGTAATAGGCATAAGTTAGTAAGTTGCAATAAAAAATCTTATAACTCAGAAAGGTGGCACACCAAGCAAGAGCATTGGGATCTATATGATTTAGCAAAAGTACACATGTTATTTATTTTCAATCAATAACGAGTCAATTCTTGTAGCAACTTTACTGACAGTTATGGAAAACCAAATCAAAAGTATAGATTTAAGTAACAAAAGTAATAAATTTTTGCACAATATTTATTATAGTTCCCACTAACTTAAAGAAAGACACAGAATCATGACTAAATAGCACAAATGAAGTTACAGAATGCAGTAAAACAAAAAGAAGAGAAAGGTTAAAGAAAACTCTGGGAAGATATTCAATAAGAAGATAAACCATTTAGTAAAATGAATATATTCCTAGAACTTTTAATTAAAATTCAGAATCTAATAAATTTCCCAGCTTTATAAAGATAGCATCTTTAAATTTTAGTTTGTTGAAGGGCAGCTGTAATGCATGGTAATCTTTAAATTTTGCAAACTTGAACAATAACTCTCTCTGGGGACCAACAAAGTGGGAGAATATGCAAACTTTCACCTCTAATCAACATGGAGTTGTATGCTACAAGCTATGTTCAAATCCAACATACTAAAGACACCTTTAATCTTCCAGAAAATAAAGAGCTTAAGATCTTGAGATACCATACTTGCACAACTCAAACAATAAGCCAAAGTAACAAATGAAATCATACTAAGTTTCCAACTGATAAATGTAATAGGTGAAAAAATAAAAACAAAAACAAGATGAGTAACCTTTAAAGGTTGTGGACACTCGCGGCCCAAATAATCTTCTAATGTCTCATCATTATCTTCAAGCTCATCTCCCCCAGTGAAGACTACAATCATGTAGTCAAGTATCTTACTTCCAAACAAAGTTTGTAAGCTGCGAAGGGCTGCTTCTTCTTCCTGTGAAAAGCGGGTCCTAACTGAGAAGACTACAAGAACCGCGTGGATCCCATCCTTTGCCATATTAATACATTTGACAATTTCTCTGCCAACAAATTCAGATCCAGCAGAAAAATCAAAGAGTCCTGCAATGGCCAATTTGTTAGTTCTTATGCACCGTGAAGCCATATACAAATCACGCGGTACATAACTAACAAATAGGATGAAGTGGAATGATTTGCTAGCACCGAGTTTTTTGGAAAATGATAAAGATTAATTAACCTTAACATTTTCCAGAAAACTTGGTCCTAGCAAAATAGCTTACTGTCCATACCAGGAGTATCAATGACATTGATAATTTGACCATCTCCCAGTACAGTACTCTGCAATTCACAAGTACTGGTAATACCAGATGAGCTAGCTCTTGACTTGAAGGCCTTTCTTCCAAGAATACTGTTACCGGTTGCACTTTTTCCATTGCCTGTGCGTCCAACTAAAACAACTGTTCGAACCCCATTGGATGGTGAAGCAAGCTCCCAATCATCATCTATTGCACTTCCACCCATCATGCCAGATCAGATTACCTACAACATATAAATGTTTACGCGGTCTGGTTGGGGAATTTCATGTTTTTTTTTTTTTAAGTAACAACGCAACTAATCATACAAAGCTTATTCTTAAAACAGGCTTCTTATGTTCCATTACCAAGCAAAACTTATAGGACTATCTATATTCATACAGTAATTATAATACAAAAGCTGCTCCACAATTACACAGAGACAAGAACAGTGCTTAAATTAATCTGCAGTGGTACAAATTTTCTTCGCTTTAGCATCCACTATGGCTATCAATCCAAACCCCAGGTGACCTAAACAGTGCTTGAACCGTGGTTTGTTACACATCAAATTCATAAGCTCTTCTGATAAATGAAACATTAGTGGCCAAAAATACATAATCACAAAGAGATTGAGATCTTCATCAATATAGCCCAGAAACCCAAAATAAACCAAAGAACCAAGTAAACCTGGTTAGGAAATTTCAAATCTCATTTCTGATTTCATAAAAAACAAAACCCAGATAATGAAGGATTCGAACAAGAAAAAGGCGAAGTCTTTTCCTTTTTCCTTATACACTGTTACCTCTGCAGCCAAACCAAACGAAACGAAGAGAACCCACAAGTCAAAGAACTCCAAACGCAAACATAACCGTGCACTGTAAGAATAGATTTGAAAACTTTGATCGTCGTCTAAGATGAAGGTAAGGAGATTACCTTACTTAGCCAATAAGAGAAAGGAAGAGCAAACAGAGAAGATAAAGTGTCCTCAATCAATTGAGCTGTGTATGAAGACAAATTACTATTTCGTAGAAGACCAAAGACTTCAAGGACAAGGAAAATTCTTGTTAATTTGTTAAGAGTATTTCTCTTTAGTCCCTAGATTTTGGACCTAATTATTTATTACTCCCTTTTATTTGAGATCTTATAACTCGATCCCACTCCTGAAACATTACTCAACGAGTGTCAAAAGAATTGAAGGTTCTCAAACATAAATGACTAAGCTATGGTTAATTTCAAAATCTAGGGACTAAAGAATAATTTGCTGCATTTGCTAAACATGAAGACTTTTTTAAAACAAGGATAAAATGCTACAATTAATGATTCTCGTATGTAACCACGGCTCGGATTTTTATAATATATCTATATCTTACTTATTGAATAAAAAATAAATATTTATATTTATTTATTGAGTTTTGAGATTCTCCATGCATATTATTCTAAAAATTAACCAAGTTAAAAAAAATTATTTATGAAAACTTTAGTATTATTTTGATATAAATTAATCAATTTGAATTTGAATTGATGATAAATCATTTTTATAAATTAAATTAGTTTATATTCGAGCTTAAATATAATTATTATTTTTATTTGACATTATGGTTTAGTTTTGTTTTTAAAAAAATTTGAAAAAAAATAAATTATTATTTTATAATATTTTTAAATCATTTTGATATAATCATATTAGAAATAATTTTAAAAAAATTATTTTAATATATCTTTAAATAAAAATATATTTTATAAAAAAGATTATAAATCTCATGCACTCTAAAAATACCATTAGTCATTATTCTTTGCATCCACAAAAATTTAAGCTCATATAAATTAGGTAAATGGTTTTTACTATACAGCAAATCAAACCAAAAAAAAATTAATACATTCATTTAATAAAAAAGAATAAAAATTATATTCATGGATAAATGTTAAAAAAAAGTAGCCAATACCAATTAAAAACCAAGTCATGAAGTTGAAAAATAAATAAAATTAAGATGTCTAATATTTCACTACTATTCAACATTTAATTTTTTTATTAATTTAATTATATGATAATATTTTTTAATAAAAAACCAATAATTTAAAATTCACGAAAAAAAAATCTAACTTCTTATTATATGTCATTCATTTAATAAAAACAAAGGCAGCCAATACACATGTACAAAAGAATTTTTAACAACCAAAATAATTATAAAAAGTATATCTTTCTAATTTAAACAATTGTCCATTTAGCTGGCTTAATGTTTTTCAGCAAGTTTCATTTTAAAAAAAATTATATTTTAATAATTTTCACACAAATATATTAAAAAACATAAAAATAATACAACACACATGTTGCTTTGAGAAAGTATCAAATTCAACCCAACAAATTAATTTAGAGATTTCTCAACACAGCTCATTAACTAATTTAAATTTTAAATTAAACTAAGTTAAAGTGATTTAGCTAACTAAAAATAATCGAGACAATTAAGATGATTTTATCTTAATATAGTGTTGTTAGCTAGAAAATAGTTAATGTTTAAATTATTATATCCAATCTAACTAATTTGGATAAATAAACAATTATTTGATACATGACCACTAAATAACTATTATTTTTTAATTTATATCCTGAAGGTTTGAGTGTAAACTTTCAGGTTGAGGCTAAAACAATTAAAAGAACAAAGAAATGACATGGACATTGAAAATATATAATCAACAAACTCTCCATAATTATAAATTAACACCTAATTAGTAATGAATTGAATTAAATATTACCTAACCCACGCTATTATATTATTTTTCTAGGAAAGTGATTTCAAATAAAAATTACAAGTAAATGTATGAAGATCATAAAAAAAAAACATTTATAATTAGCTAAGATAATAAGTTGTCAGAATTGTAAGAAATTCAATAATCCAGAAGCTCTGGGAACATAATAAGTCACTTATATTATTTCATAACTAAAAACAATCATATATAAAAAGGAATTATTTTCCCCAATATTTCTTTATTTTTCCTGATCATCAACCTTTTTATTTTGTAAATATTAGCATGGAAGTGAAAGATTTCAATGTTAAGAGCTACACAATTTATTAAAGATTTCAATGTTAAAGGATATATGATTTATTAAAAGTATAAATAATGTTGATCATGAACAAGTAGAAAGCTATAAATAGCAATAATCAAATATAAAAAAATCCCATGATTTAAGTGGTTTGGAGATAAAATAAATTTAATTATGAGTGGTCTCTCTTGAGATCATCATTGTTTATTTTTATCATATTTTCAATCATTAATTTATCATTAATAATTCTATTAAAATATATTAATTACTTTTATTACAGAACAAATGGAGAGTTGTTATGTATGGAATAGATTGAGAGTATAAAGAGATAGGAACTAAGGATAGAGAATAATAATAATAATAATAAAAAAAAAAAACAGAGAGAGACAAGGAGAAAGCTTGGGAAGAGGTAGGGGCAACTTCTTTTGATTTTGATTTAGGGCTAAAGGAAAATTTACTTTTGATTGGGTTTAATTAATTTTAAATTTTTAAAATTAAAATTGAATCAAACTGAAATTTTTGTAGGTTTTTTAATTAATTAATTTGATTTTTTCATTTAATTCTTTTGGTTTAATTATTTTTTTTATTCACCCCTCTCTATATCATGGAATATTCTAGAGTTAAATTGATTGATTTGAAAAAAATAATGTGATAGTTAGGCATTATTTGCTATCATGATCTAACCCTATTTTTGAAAAACTTTGAATTAATTTTTTGAATTATTTTAATATTCAAATATTAAAAATAAATTTTATAAAATAAAAAATATATTATTTTAATATATTTTAAAATAAAAAAAATAAATCTCTAGACCCTCTCGTCAACCACGGCTCCACCCGCCGTTAAATACTCAAAGAGAAGAGCAGTGGGAAAACAATAAATAGTAAATAATTTCAGCTGAAGTTTTACACTAGCTTTGTTTTTTACGGCATTTATAACCAATTTGTCCTCCACCTCAATCCCACCTACTCTTCCTCTAAAAAATTCCATAAAATAAAAAAAAAATCATTAAAGAATCTCTCTGCTGTCGTAGAGAAGACTATCATTTCTGTTCATTTTTTTCTTAGTTTGTTTGCAGTAAAACAAGCTACTTTCCATGAAAATTTCTTGACTCTCTCTTGCTTTCTGTCAAAACTACCTCTGAAGATTTCTGGATTGTTAGAAAACGAGGTTTGCAATCATGGGTAATTTAATTTGCATGACAAAGAAGGACACTAGAGATAATAATCATGGATCAAAAAGCAAGAGAATGGGTAGGTCTCAAAGGAAGTTGTTGGCAGAGGAGGAGTTATTGCATAGACAAGCTCTTTCTAGGGTACTACAACAGCACCAATTGTCTCAGAGATTTGATGGATCCATGTCCAGGAGGATTGGTTCAGCTAGCTCTAGAAGAAGAAATCTCTCTGATCCTTTCTCTAATGGGAAACAGGTTGCTCACTTGCTCTTTGTAAAGACACTTGTTTGATGCTTTAGCTTTTACTTTGTTTCCCTCTCTTCATGTTAAACTGGTGAGTTAATTATTGTTCCTTACATGATTGGATCTAATATGGAAAGTAGATGGTGTAAACATGATTAATTATGGGCACAGTTGAGAAAAAGGTCCCCCAATCATGAGTGCAAGCAACCTTGTCAACAGTCAAGCTTCATGAACGCATTTGTTTAAAAAAGACGAAGGGGGAAAAGGGATTCTTTTACTTTTATTTGTTTGATTGATTACTTTAAAAGTGCATCCGGAAAAGTATGTTCAGTTAATTCCCTGCGCTCTTCAAGGCCAATAAGGAACCGAAAGAAGATTCAACCTTTTCATTTTTTAATAGTTAATGCTAGCTGGAGCTACTGTTTTTATATTTCTAGTCCACTCTTAGTTACTAAGAGTACAGAATCTTGAACCAGTTAAGTATGATCTAAAGCTCTAGTATGTCTATTGGGAATGGACTAGACTGTGCAACTTACACTAATAGGATTAAATGAGATTCTAAATGAATCCGAGTAGTTGGGAAGTAAAGAACTGTAACTTTTAGTTACTATAGTGAAGCATAAGATATGATAAATGCATAAGCTATGGAAAGAAGCGACAGTTAACGCTGAAATGTATCAATTTCTGAAAGTTGTTGTTACAGTTGAGGTCCTTCTGAAAAATTATCGTCACGGCTCCATGTTGTTGTTATCATCACGGCTCCAGCATGGAAAAACCTGTCGTGCAGCTTGTGCTTGCACCAGGAGAATTCCTTATTCTGTAAGGAAGGTAAATGAGTTTTTTCCAGGAAAAAAAAGTGAGAGAAAGCTGAGTTCTTGTTGATTAGGGTTAAAATTCAACTGCCTAGCTTAAATTCTCTTCTATTGTGTGTTCAAGACAAAAATAAGCTCAACTGTGGTGCACTGTTTTTATTGAAACATAAAAAAAATTCTATGCAATACATTTTATAATTCCTAGCACAGCATCTGAAATCTTTTTTGATGATCCATAAAGTGTTCTCCAGAGCTTTTTTGCAATTAGCTTTTCTTTTAGCTTCTGTTTGTTATTTCCTCATAAGCAATATGTCAGATAAATAGCGTTCTGATCTGTCATAGTTAGTGACCGTCACTGGTGACCTTCTTATTTCCTTTTCAACCTAACAGAGTGCTGCCAGATATGTTCTTAATCGTGTTGTAAATTTTTTTCTAGGCACCAGACTTTCTGGAGAATATAAAGTTAAATAAGTTTGTTCTGGTGCATGGAGAAGGTTTTGGAGCGTGGTGTTGGTACAAAACTATTGCTTTGTTGGAGGAAGCAGGATTGGTTCCTATTGCCATAGATCTAACAGGATCTGGTATTGATCTGGCAGATACAAACAGTGTCACAACATTGGCAGAGTACTCAAAACCATTGATTAGTTATTTAGAAAACTTGCCTGAGGATGAACAGGTAAGTGATGGGCATCTTATTCCCGTCATTCCTATTTACCTTCCATGTACTTCGCGAGTCTGTTCTTTGCTATATTTTTTTATGTAATACACTATTCATGTGCAGGTTATTTTGGTTGGCCATAGTACTGGAGGTGCATGTGTCTCTTATGCACTTGAGCATTGCCCCCAAAAGATCTCGAAAGCTATTTTTCTCTGTGCTACAATGGTGTCTGATGGTCAGAGGCCTTTTGATGTGTTTGCTGAAGAGGTATAGCATCAAAGCTTACTTGCTTATTCTATGTGAAAATCTATTAAGCTCAATTAAATGCTGGTCCAATTAATAAATCATGATGGTTTGCTACCATGCTTGTCATTGATGACTCTTGAACTTACTGAGACAAATAGTAATTCTGCCATGCTACTCATGGATTTTGGAGGAGATGGATTAATCAGAGTTCAATCTTTTTAATAATTGAATGTGAAAAATGAATCTGAATGGGTTCAAATCATTGTATTTGTCTGCAGCTAGAAGAGAAAAAACTATATAGAATCAAGAAAGCCAATAGAAATTTGGCTTCATCCTCGGGTCCTAGAGCCAAAACTGTAAAGCTACCTTTGTTACTGAACTGTTGACTATTCAGGTTTGTTACCCTTACTATGGAAAAGGAAGTTCGGAGATCTTTCATCATTTATGCTTTGTATGCATTTTTGTGGGGTTAGATGCCATACATACCCTATGGATTTGCATGCATCCTCTATTTTATGATGACCAAGATTCTTACATCTGAAGCTTGAACTGCAGTTTGACACCAACTTATCTAGCTACCTTTTATCTATCCAATTGTCTTATGTGATGATCCCATCTCAGACAGGAAGCTTCCTAATCTGCTCCTTGAAACTATTCCTAAAACTTGACAATTCCAGACTATTTAAAGGATGGGATTGCACACTCTAATCAGTTCCTAACAGAGCTAAGAGCTTCTATAAAAGGCCTGGAATTGTTGTTCTTGTCCCACTGGAATGGGATTACGAAAAGGAAAATTGTGACAAAACCTTTACCTTTCCAGCTATCCCAAGACCATTACAGTTGCTCCAAGCAATGACACCTTTTTTATATATATTAATAAAATGATTCTATTGAACAGTTTTTGTTGCTTTCGATTCTGAGCTGGATCTAATAACTATAGAATCTTATTGCAGCTTGGATCTACAGAACGTTTTATGCAAGAATCACAGTTTCTGATTCATGGAAATGGTAAAGACAAGCCTCCTACAGGATTTATGTTTGAGAAACAGCAAATGAAAGGTTTATATTTCAATCAATCACCAACAAAGGTATGTCACAAATCAATCCAATCATACTGCTATTGTTTCTATAATCATCCAGCCACTTTTGCAATGTATTTAATGGAAATCCATTCTGATACCTGGACACAAATAAATATGAGAAATAGTTCTCAACATTGTATGGCATCCATCTGGCCAACGTTTCCTGCTACTTTGGTTTATAACAAGTTGCTCCTTGTTGAGTGGAAGCCTACCATAGTCTGCAAAGAACTTGAATTGTCTCTGCTCTCACTACAATATGTCCATTGCTAGAGCAAGTAAAACTCAATGGGGAATATTGTTTACTTTCAGGATGTTGCGTTGGCCATGGTTTCAATGAGACCCATTCCGCTTGGTCCTGTCATGGAGAAGCTATCATTGTCCCCTGAAAAATATGGAACTGGCCGGCGGTTCTTCATTCAGACACTGGACGATCGTGCTCTTTCACCAGATGTCCAAGAAAAGCTAGTGAGGGATAGTCCACCAGAAAGAGTCTTCAAGATTAAAGGAAGTGATCACTGCCCATTCTTTTCAAAGCCTCAGTCCCTTCATAAAATGTTGTTGGAAATTGCTCGAATACCATAGATTATATTTCAGAAAATTGAGTTCAAACCTTTTACAACGTGGAGGTCCAGTATAGTAGGAAACCCTTGGGCCATATGCGTACTGTTATTTATCTCCTTTTCAGGTATGTTTACAGGAAGGGAAATTTATCAACTTTTTTCTTAGACAAATCTCAATATCATTTGTTTATTATGACTGAATGGAAGAGGGTTCCTTTTGAAGGCTGATTATGGTCATTTTTACTACTTTGTGAAGAATTTGGTTTGATCCTCTGTTTGCTCTTTTGCTGGTGGATAAACAAAACATAAACAAAATAAATAAATAAATAAGTAAAGAGTTGACATAACAATAGTTTCCCTCAGAACTAATAGTATAAGCTAGATCGCATGTCCATTCTATGTAGTGAGGTGATTTTCAGAATTTATTTGTATTTAATTATATAGTAATTAAACTATATGTTATTATACATCTGAAAGAAATTATGGAGAAAAGGAATGTATTTTTCAATCAATTTTTTTAATTTATGTATTATTATTTTTTTTGAAGAAAGCATGTTTTATTTATTTATTTATTAATGCCCTAATTTTTTCAATAAAAAACACAATTAAATAAATATTTATAAGAATTCAAATTATTTATATTGAGTAGAAAACGAAAGTGTTTCTTTAGTCAAAATTCAAAAACCCCCTTTTTATTATTCATGCCTTTTTTCACAAAAATATATTATTTCACTACTAGCATTATTTTTTAAATAAAAACTTATTATAATATGAAAAGCAAGTTTCAATAAAAACAGAACAAAACAAGCATGTCTTGATATTTTTTATGTGATTGTATAAAAATAAATGAATAAATATTTAAAAAAGTTATATAAAAAATCTATATTAAATAAATAATTTATTCTTATTGAATATCCTGAATTTTCTTTATTAATAATTACCATAAAAGCATAACAAAAAAAATTAAAAAAATAAAGAGCCAGGAGAATCAAATATAGGCACACTTAACTTTTTTTTGAAAGTCAAAATACACCAAGACTTGAAAGGCAAAGCGCACGCACCTACCTTCAGAAAAAGTGCAGGCTAAGAAGCAAAGGTTGGGAGTGTAATTCTGGTTAGTTTTTAAAGTATTTTTTTATTGAAATATATTATAATAATATTTTTTAATTTTTAAAATTAATATATCAAAAAATTTAAAATATATAAAAAATTAATTTTTAATAAAAAATTAAAATTTTTAAAAACACTATTCCAAGCATTTAAAAGCTAAACATTAAAGAAAAACATTGGATGACATGTTGATCGTTTAAGTCATCTTTACTATAATTTCAAAGGATATAATTTTTTGTTATTTAATTTTAAATATTTTAGTATATAAAATTTAAATTAACATATTTTTACCAAAAAAAATCTTCATAAACACATTTTTATTAACAACTCAAATCAAATCAAGTCAAAAAAAAATTTATTTTATATTTTAATCTTTTTTAAAAAAAAACATGATTAAAAGCTCAAACTATCTTCATTAAATTTTTCTTTTTAAGATAAATCGAGTGACAGTGACATTAAGAGTAGAATGTTTGGTGAAAGAATATGACCAATCAATTTTCAGGGACTAAAAAGTGATAGAAATAAAGTTTCATAACCAAGTTGTAAGTGTTGAAATTACAAGGACTAAAGTGTGAAATAGTCTCATTCACTACTTTAATAAACCGTGCAGTGAATATGAGCACAGAGTAAAGCGTTAACGTAAATTTTCTTTGATTCCATCTGTTGTTAAGTGATGGTAACCAAGACATGGATGAATGCCTGGGAAGACCTGATGGACAAGAAAATAGATCGCAACCTTTCTTACCATCAAAACCCTCATAGTGGCTTGAGTATTGCTCCAAGATCAGCTGCGAGAAGCTTTTCTATAAAATCTTACATTCATATTTATAATTGTAAAGCACAACCAAGTAAAGATGTTCCATTATGTTCTGCAAGTTGAAATCAGCATAAACATCTGACAATAACCGGGCAGTATTCTTTCTGGCATCCCAGAGCCCGATTCTTGGAAGCTGAGGCTCAAAGCAATCAGCTAACACTCTGTTACATTTGGTAGCGTACTTGCAGTTGCAGCAGAAGACAATGAGAACCAAACCAAGATTAGCCCTGAACCTTGCATAGCTGCTTGAATAGCAGAGCAACCACAAGCTGCAGTCTACAGATCAAGGCAGGTGCCGGTATCCAGCCTAACTCATAATCTCTCAAAACAATGAATACATGGAACTGGTAGATACCATGCATTGTGCAGCACGCATTGAAATCATGTGATTCCTTTGGGCAGGAAGTGCTTCTGAACATGTATCCGAGATTGAATTGTCCGATAGAAGTAGTTTCAGAATCATACAGTAACTGCAAACTCCAATAAGGTGTATAGGACTATGCAATGAACTGTAACATACTAAAAAGGGCTAAAGCCTGTTCCAGGGGAAGCAAATGGGAATTCTAGATTGCCTGAAAAGTGAGCGATCAGTTTTAATCAAAGGAATCTAGGATGGACATTGCATATCAAGTCATTCAAATGGTAATACAGCTCACTGCAACTTATCAAACATTAAAAACACACACAATCCCTCGCAAGCTAAATTATGAAAAAACACGCAGAATGCTAACAGTGTCTTCTGAGATACACATGGAAATAGAGATCACATTTGCATGAACCATGCAGACTGTTTCATAGTTCCAGTCCAGTGGTCTTGACTGACTACTGGGAACTTCGTATATCAGGGCATTGGTTATGGGTAGTATCTTCATCTGCAGCAACTCAACATATGTGCACCACCAAACAACATCAGCGCTTTTGAAATATAATCACCACCACTTTTTTTGAATGCGTAATGCCAATACTTATCATCATTACAAATGCAAATAAATCTTAAAAAGGAAAAAAAGAAAAAGAAGGAACAAGCATCTGTCTCTTTCGGTGGTCATTTACTCAAGTTTTGTTATTATAAACGTCCAGTTTTTATCATGTTGTTATGGTCTACACAAAAAGAAGTCTAATCCCCTTTTCCTTTTTTTTTTCAGAAAAAAACATTTGATTACTAAAAAACTGCTACATTGCTTAGTGTTGATAACTATTTAGATAAACATCCATCCAAGCATGGTGACATAACTCTATTATGAATGATAGTTATGATATTTGGCTTGATTATTCTCACCAGTACAACAACCTGGTTTCAAAATATCATCTATGAACTGCAAGAGCCACTTCCATTTATGTTGATTCTTCCACTGATCTGCCAAAGATGCACAGACACATTGCAAAGAAAAGATAGGTCGCTTTCAACCTTTCCCACATGAAAGTTGGGAGCCTGACATCTCCTTGCTCCAACCACATGAAGTTAGGAGATTATAATAAATCTCATATGTGGACTAAATACAAGCTTAATCTTAGATCCCAACATCTCAGCTGTGTTATAAAATTACATCTTCCCAGCATTTTGTTTTTTCCTTTCTGATCAGAGAGTATGTGAAAGTGTCCTCATGTAGAAACTGGAAATACAAAAGGTATGTCTTCTTTCATCATTAGTTTTCGACATTCAGCCAGGTGAAGAATTTCATTGAACAGTTCAATACTGTCAAGGCTCTATCTATTCAATAAACTTTCTTGTGCTTGTTGTTCAGAGTTCCTCTTTGATTTTCAGTACAAAACTAACAGGTATCTTATATATGATAGCTAAAAATGAAACATAAAAATGGTATTCATGAAGTGGATATAGATATAAGCTTACCAGATTTATCCAGATGAGTGCTTTTAACAACCTTAGGACTTCTGAACCCATATGTGTTTCTGCAAACCCAAATACATAAATATTCCACCTCTAGATTAGTCAACTCTAAATATCCAGGTTTTGAAATTTCTTCAGGGCCCAGGCAGTTGTTGAAGGAGGAACAATTTTTTATCAGCCTCCCACTAGCTTCATGCCTTTGATACTGTTTAGCAGCAGTAGAAGCAGAACTTCCGACATTAGATGCGAGGATCAACTGCTGCAACATGCCCTCAGTTTCCTGGGCAATAAAATGCACTATTGCTAGCATCAGGAAAGATGAGACTACATTTTTTATTCAGTCCATCAGAATCGTAGTTTTCAAAAAAAAAAAAAAAAGTCCATCAGAATCGTCCATGCTGAGTGGTTTGGGTGCGTGCGCGAGCGTGTACATGAGAGCAAGGGCATAAGTCACAAGAAGAAAACGAAGATCGTAAATGAATCAACAAAAGAGAAGAGAAAAATATTTAAAAGATTCCCTTTTCCTTTAGAAAGCAGAGTACCCAGAGAAACCTTAGAAACAGCACCTTCAACTCCAGAAACAGCATATAGAAAACACATACACACCACAGATCCTGAAATTTTTTTCAGACAGCGAAGATCTATATCATTTCCCAGGCAACTTGCTTGAAACAAAGTATCTTGTTTCCTAATAGATTGCGTTCTTTCTTTATTTCCCCTGTCCATTTATTGTTTACAATAAAAGCCAAATCTAATTGTTTACAGGACAAGTTTTATGGAAACGCCATCCCTGATGGGAATAAAAAGAAACTGTTCTTAAGAATTTGGTAAATCACGTAATCCCCCCCCCCCGGCTTTTCAGATTTTTTCATTATATATTTAGAAAAAAAATTAAAATATTATTCTTATTAAACCTCAGAGTCCATGACTTGAGTAGGACATAATTTTTTAAGAAAGGTTTCATGTTTAATGTTTTTTAAAGCATTAGGTTTATTTTCAACCGATCTTCATGATATGTCTAGTGCTTGTCTTTGTATGATTAATTTGTTCTAATTTTCTTTTTACAAGATTATTACGATTTAATGACCTGCGTCTTCTTAGTGGAGCAAGAATTATGTTAAACTTAAACATGACAGAGGAGATACTATGAAGTTGCACAAGAATTATGCCATCTTGACTTAAACTTCAAGATAATTTATTCATTTAATGTTAAAGCCAAGAACTAATCATGCTATCAATCAGTTAACTGCAGACTAAATCATGACAGAGAAACAAGGTACAACAAACCCATTTGATTCCTAACACTGATAACTTTTGCTTGAAACAGGTTGTGGCTATAATTCTGGAAAAAATCTTCTTCGTAGCAGAGCCTCGTTTGGTATTGCTTGAACCAGAATTGGTCGGAGATGCTGACCCAGCTCTTTTCCCACCCTTAATAACAGCCGAACCCTACAGTTGCCATGGATATAGAGTTTGTTAAGATAACATTGATATAAACCTAAGTAAAAATGGAGATGATTAAGAAAATCGCATTCTATCACTTTCCTTGAAATTTAAGATATCTGAAATAACAAATTTCACTTCCTTGAGCATTTATGATCATTACTAGCAGTTGATAATCAAAACTTAAAACAATAATTTCAAGCTTGCTAGTATCTCCTTGGATGGATAGACTCTTTCACTGATGGATGCATTTATTCATAGTTAGAAGGGAAGATATTGATCAAAAGATGTCGTCCAAATTTGAATCGCATTTCTTATGCAAGGCATGGTAGGAATATCTGAAAAATGCCTTCCATTTCAGGCTTGATGAAGTTATACTGTAGACGATTCACAGAATCATCCGATATTACTAAATAGAAAGAAAGCAGAAGAAAGTACATTTAAAATGCACCTTGTTTCCACCCTTATCAGTTCGTTTCTGACGAACAAATTCCATCAAGGGTGTAGAAATAGAAATAGGAGTTTCTTTTGTAGCCTCTGGGAGCCCTTTAAGCACAAAGTTCTTCATCAAATAAATCCCCATTGTCAACAGATAGTTAAAGAACATTTGGCCACATGTAAAGAAAGCGAGCATTCTCACTGACAGATTCCTCTGCATCTTGGATTTCAGCACAGGGGTTAACTTAATTTTATGAAAGTTTTATTGGTTTTGAATTTTATTATTTAATTCAAATTAATGATATTATATTTTAGAATACGATACTCATTAAACATATAAAAGATTATAAGCGAGAGATCAATGTGGTTTCTCTGCTTCAGCATCGTCCTAGATCTTTGACGAGCCTATTCGCTACCTCTATTCTCTTCTTCATCAATAAAGCATGCTTGGAATCCAATTCTTGGTTCCTGGCGTTCAACGAAAGCTTGCAGCTGAGAGCTGACTTTTCCGGCTTGTCCTTGTACGTACTGGTCGGAAATTGGCACAAAGCTTCCTCTCTGACTGCACACCCCGCCATGAGCAGCTCTCAGTGCACCTCCAAGAATCTGTCAACGAAGTTGTAAGGTTATTTCATCACGTCAAACTAGCTAGGGCGGTACCATATGAACTACAGAGAATATATATATAGTCAGCCAAACAACGAACATGTAATTGAATTTGATTTCTATAGTTATATTATCAGTTGACATCTAGTCTTGAGGAAGAAACCCTTGAGGTCTTTCCCAAATCTTGAATCAAATCATAGGACAGAGGGTGGTTGTTTTCATGGAAAGAAATGTTTACCCGGTTGTTGAACTGTATAGATATTGTAGCAAAAAAATAACAAAAAAACTTTTTTTTTAATTTATTTTTTATAAAATTATTCTAATTTCATTAATCAAGTTATGAGTTTGATGAGTTAATTTAAATTTATTAATTATTTTTTTTATTTAATTATTTATTTAATTTCTTTATTAAATGATATATAATTGATTGATAATTGAGTTTTATAAAAAAAAAATTATTTTTTTTTATGAAGTTATCTAAGTCACATAACTCAGGTTATAGATTGTTATTGCAAGTTTAGCAAGTTGATTCAAGTTGTGTTTTTTTTTTAATTTTACCTTTCAATATTAATTTGATTGAAAATTAAGTTTCATAAGTTGTTTCGATTTGTTTTATGGTCTTATCTCGATCTCATAAATTAAATCGCAGATTTGACAAATTGACTTGAATCGATCAAATATTTTTTCATCTTAATATTAAAAAAAAATCATCTAAAATTGATTTTAGTCAAACTATATTTTTAACAGTTATCTAGATCATATTTGAATTCATCAAGTTGATCAGGTCATATTGAATCAACTTTTACATGGTTTAAATTTTTTTCAACTAAAAAATATGTTAAGAACACCTAATAATATTTTTATGTTAAAAAAATTATTTGACTCTCAGTGCACCGCAGATCAATAATTTTTTTTAATTGATTTTTTTTCTATTTTATTATTCGATTTTGATTTAATTGAGAATTAAACTTTATATTTTATTTTGATTTACTTTTTATAAATTTATCTCACTTATATAACTTAAATTGCGGATTTAATATATTAACTTAGGTTGGCTCAAATTGTTTATGTTTTGGTCTTTGTTTTACTTGAATTATTTTTCAATTTTATTCTTTAATATTGAATTGTTTGAAAATAATATTCATGATTTCTTTTGATATATTTTTTATTAGGTTATTTTAATCCCGCGAATCAGGTCGTAGATTTCACATATTGACTTGTATTAATCTAATATATTGTCTTTTTAATATTGTTTTATAAAAAATTAGTTTTTTGAATTTTTATAAATCAAACTATATTTTTAGTAATTATTTAATAAGTTATTTTTTAATTAATCTAATCGATCTGATGATCACGTGAATTTAAATTTATTTTTATTACAAAATATTTTAGCAACACTTCAATATATTTTTATGTTAAAAAAATTAATCTTATCCGCGCCAGATTACATGATAATCATCTACTACACATTAAAAATGGTTGAGTGATAATCACTAATTGAAATGTGTCGTTATATTTGATAATTGTTTTGGCTTTTTGTTGAAATACAGATTACGTGTTTTTGTTCATAAAAATGGGAAGATGAGAGCACAAAAGTAAATTTGATTATTATTTGTTCCTTCTTCTCTTTTGCTATTTTTTTTTAATATTTGATGTTTTCTAGAAGGATTATTTTCTATAAATAGAATAAATATATTATTAATGTATATAATTTATCATGAGCAACTTAGATTAAATGATAGTTTTAAGAGTTCAAGTTTTTGCTATACAAATCAATCATGTGTATTTTCATATAATAAAAAATAATACATATAATAAAGTGCAATATTTCTGATATGAAAAAAAAGTGAACTTGCAATATAATTATTTTACTTTTTAAATATTTTTCATTTAAAAAATATACAAATAATATCTTTTTATTTTTAAAAAATTATTTTTTAATTAGAACATTAAAATAATTTAAAAACATTAAAAATATATCAATATAAAATAAAATAAAATAATTTTTTTCAAAAACAATCCGAAATACCCTCAAAAACCCGGAGCACCCGACGGAGTACACTGCCATGCATTTCTTTCTTTTTTTACACTGTTGGATGTCTGCAAAGCGAACTGGCAAGAAGACCTTTGAAAAGGGGGCATGCCATCTCCAGATTTTATTTCTTGCTTTCTCCTTGGGAGAACATAGGACTCGAATTTACATGGACAGATGTTTAACAGCAGGTAGTAAACAAAATAATTCGAACTGCATCCAAGATATACCCAGCATTCACCATCATTTCCTTGACCTGCTTACAAAAATAATCATCCTATCTGGTATAGATTGCATCTATAAAAGCCTAAGCATGTCCTTTGGGATTTATCTAGCCATGAAAGCAAGTGCTTCCATTGCCCAGCTAACTTGGTTTAACCTAGAAAAATAATTACACTTTTATTCTTCAAAACTTCAGTGCAAGTTTACTGGCAAGCTTTGTGCAGCTTGAGATCCCAACCGATGATGACCTGCCGCCTCTTGAATATTGCACAAAAATCGTGGGCCTGCTGGCATGTGTCAGAAACAATATTTACATAACATGTCTTTCTTCAAGTGGAATTAGCCTCAGGCTAATAATTCACAGCAACCAACAACTCTGGCATCTGCCCAGCCCAGATGAAAGGATATGGCCTTTTCTTGGACATCACATTGCCAACACCTGGCCACTTTTTCGTCCCCTGTTGCCCAGAAATAAGGGAGCAACTGCCAGCCAAAGACTGGCTAGAAAAGTTGAAGCGGAATGGACGGCAGTTTTTTTGTGCCAGTTAACAGAACAGTTCCTGGAAAGACCACATTATGAACTTTGCAAAAACATCAGACTCCAAAAACTCAATATGAGCAGCCCGTCCAATGATTGTGTTCAAATTCCTGCCATAGGCAGAGGTATCAAAGTTTACATCACAGCGCAAGAACAGTCGATGCTCAGATGTTGGTGCTCGCAACTGATCCAAGCAATTATTCAGCATCTGCAGGAACAGCCTACCCTTTTTTGAGTGGTCCATGGAAGCAGCATGGCACAGTTCAATTCTGGCAGAATGATACGGTACATAACCATCCTGAGAAAATGGTAATAAACTAGTCTTTCATCACAACTACCATATGTTAAATTGATATCATACACAAAATGGAGCTTCAAGGTATATCTAAAGCAACTAATACTGTAGAGTGTAGACAAGATTTTAAATGCAGAGGCAAACTTAATGAAGACTGAAGTATGAACCTATGATTCTGATGACACTGTTATTTCAAGAAATAGCCCGTCAACAGGTATGTTTGGGCTGTGCAGAGTCAAGAAAATTCCATTCCAATAACAAAGATTGCAATTCTAAAAGAAATGAGATATTTTATTGAAATGGAATAAATCACTCCCTTTCTGTAGTATTAGGACTGTTAAATGTAAGCACAATTTCAAATAAAATTAAAAGTGATTCATTTGGAATTGGCAAACCAAACAAGGCCTAAGAATTCTTCACACGGAGCCTGTGCTTTCATTTCCTTTTAACACAAGTCAAATATGTGCTTTCATGGTTATTTCAAACATCTAAGAAATCCGATGTATCTTTTAGTGTTTTTGGTTCTTTCATCCTCAAGCATACATTTAGCCCTTCATACTGCAAAAGAAGGCCGATTCATGGTGCCCCTTATTTCCAATTGACCAGTAAATAGATCCCCATTGCAAACAGATTTTAGTGTAAGAACATTCATGTGTCGTGCCTATTGTTAGCAAACAAAACAGAAATGGCTAAACAATTGGAGACCTTCAAGAAGTTTTCTTTTGAGGCATAGCATGACATACCTGGGGTGAAGATAGCAGTACTATATGCCTGAAATTCTCCAATGTCTTCCGCTGAAAGAACAAAACAAACAGTTTTAGAACTCAGTCAAGAAGTAGATGTCAGCATCTGCTATGATTTCACACACACAGGCTGCTTGAAGAAATGGAAGTTGTTATTTTTCAGATCCTAATCATCACTTCTTTTTCTTATTCTTTTTATAGTGTAAT
This sequence comes from Populus ilicifolia, assembly GCA_015708895.1. Classification (NCBI taxonomy): domain Eukaryota; kingdom Viridiplantae; phylum Streptophyta; class Magnoliopsida; order Malpighiales; family Salicaceae; genus Populus; species Populus ilicifolia. Next base: position 60,739 of record SRLM01001575.1, on the reverse strand, counting down.
CTCTCTCTATAATCAATCAAAGAAACAAAATAAGATTCTTAGTACCTCACAGAGTTTGTACAAGAAAGTGTTTTGTAGATTTGGGTCATCTGTAAACATAAGCTGATGAATGCACCGCGTTCCCTTAAGTTTTTTCAAAAGCCACATCCCAGAGTTAAACAAAGAGTTCGAGCTGTAGAGATACCCCAAATGTGGGCCAGATATAGAAACATATGTGTGAAGGTATCTTAGGTATGGTTCCATTATGCTCTCTGTGGCAATACAAAAATACAAAGCAAGTGTCAAATTACAGATAAATAGAAAAGTATGGCATGACATTGCATTGCATTGCATTGATTATATTACCTGATAATGCTGTTCTTATGATGATATTTCCAAGAGAATGCCCAACAAAGCTAAGCTTGATATCCCTTAAGAAACCAGATCTTGATACTCTATCCATTTTCTTTTTAAGGAAAGAGATCACTTCCTGTGCCAGCCTTAGTCCCATTTCTCTGAAGTCTCCAGATGTTTTGTCTTCATTTGCCTCTGACATTAGGAACTCCATCTTGGGATCTATCAAAAGCCACTGATTGCGAACAAGGCGTAAATCCAGATGGTGTCCCTGGTGTGTTGTGGGTGTGACAAAAAAATTTAAGCCAATTTATGCATAAAACTAGAACACAGTTCACAAGAGGAATATAATAGACTTCATTACAGATTGTCCAGGAGCACAGGACAATCAATTGCAAAAACAATGAACGATATAAGATAAAATTTGTTACCCAGTATATGAATAATATTATAGAATTCACTTCAAGAACATCTTGGTTTTTGGTTTCAGAAGGTTACACATATGTGGATGAAACAGGCTCAAACAATCAAGTAATTCATGCATGAAACTATAAACCAATAAATTAATGGTAACAGATTCAAATCCTTACGGAAAAAAAAGATAATCTATTTATAAAGTTTAATCTACAAAAACAATTTTCATCCCATAGTTCCCAATTATCCTGAAGGGATGAAGTGAATCAAATTGTTAGAAAAGAACCCAGGCTAAATTTAAACTTTCAGATGATGGAAGCCAAGCCATTACAGGTCAAGCATTTAAAATAAAAGTAAAAAGCTCAAGTTTTGGAAATTTCAAATATTTGCCTCAGCTAAAAAATAAATTCACCAATCAAAGGCACTTTTTTATGGTTCCAAAATAAAGTGTTAACTGTACAGAAAAAGGAAGATTCGACCCGAAAACGCAATCAAAATTCCATAACGATTGCATCCCATTTATCACCTCTATTATGCCAACATTAAAACTCTCTTTTGGAGAATTTATTCAAATACCTGATAAACAAGAAAATTAAGGAAATTCATTCTAAAGAAACAATTTGAAGGTGCAAGCTGCAAACATTAAACAAATTAATTAGCAATTAAGCAGCTCCTTAGGTGTAGCAAGGAAAAAAACAAAATTCAATCACCATGTGGTAAAAAACAGGTTTTCAATTATTTGGTAAATGGTGTATTTTTAATTAAAGCACAAGTTTGTACATTGGATTGTAAAGTAGCTAGCTGCATGGGTTGGGGGAAAGATAAAAGAGCGAGCCTTGCCTGAAACCCATGCACAAAGATGACAGCCTTCAATTCACGACCATGTTTTGGTAGCACACCACCAGATTGCTTCTTACCAGCTTCAGCTTCGGCGCCAGGTCCACCAAGCAAGCTATGTGAGTCTACCAGTTCCAAATTTCTAAAGTAAGAATTTTCACTTAGAGTGCGCCGTGGAGCATTAGCTACACATTCCACGATCATGATAGGAATTCGTAGTGGATCCCCAAATATGTACATGTCTTGAATTGACCGATTATTAATCTGCATGGAAACAATACCAATCACGTGTAACACCAAAGAACAAGACAACTGTAACAAATCATTCAAAGTGGGAGTAAAACTCACCCTCATTTGGGCAATACTTCGCCGATGAAGGTCAGCACGTGTAGCTGCACTCTGGGCAGGCTGTACAGAACAGAAAATAAAAATTGTGACTTGGAGACCATGGGATTAAAAAAATAATGGTGTTTATTACTGATAGTCAAAAAAAAGACTAATAGTCTATAGAAGAGAAAAAAAAAAGAAACGGGCAGAAAAATGAAAACATTTACATTCAACACACTTGAAGATCTTCTATGGCCATGATAGAAGGAATCATCAGTTCCACTGCTTATGTACTGATGGGGCATATCAACCTTAGAGTACACCATCCATATCGACCACTCAGCTCGTCGATCTTTAGTCCACATATCACACAGAAACTCCAGTATTGTTATTTTGTTTGCCCTGGAATGAAGCAAAAAGGTCAGTAGTTAAAAAAGTGCAGATAAAGTTGATGAATCTGAATCAACCAATCATTTTACTAAATGCAACCAACAATAAGCATAAATCAAATCCATTATAAAGGAAGTCCGATAGGTTATCATAAATATTTAAGAAAACATGCAAAGTGAAATCCTGCAGTTGGCCTGGTCACATTTTGGGTCTTAATTTAAGAAAACCTCTACTTTGCAGTTTGTGCCCTGAGGTTCCATCCCAGTTACCAAAAACACCTTAAGGGGGACAACATTAATAAAACTGTTGGGACAGTTTACGAAAAGCACCATGAGAATTGCATCTGCTTAAATTTCAGGGTTCAATTTTCAAAATTCCCAAGTTTGACCTTGAGATTCCATGACAATTATAGAAACAGCCTAAGGTGGACGTCATGAACAAAAGTTTAACAGCATGAAAGAAAAGCTCAATTTTCCAACAATTGCTGAGACGAAAGTCATGCATTGTTGCCTCTTCAGATCACATTGAAGTTATTTACAAGAATCCTCATTTGACAAGCCAGATGGAAGAGTTCCAACAAAAAGAAAAGGAAGATGCAGTTTGGTAGGAGGGAACAACTGATGAGAGGGAGAAAGAGATGAGAAAATGAACCATAGTGATGAAGGAGATTTTTCACTAGCATGGAGCCTTATGTTAGCGAGCACAGTTTTAAATTTGACCATTGTACCAGGCTGAAATTTTGCTAAAAGATTCTAGAGTCATCGTTTTATATAGAGTTAAAATTTTGTAGTCATCAAATGTCAGCAGGGCTTTCAAATCAGGCTCAAAAGTTACTATTCAGAATTTATCATATTTTCCTAATTGATATAGAATTCTTTTTCTTGTTTAGTTTTGAACTCTTTTATTGTTTTTTGAACTTTATTTAGGATGTTTTTACTAACATATATATATATATATAAGCAGCCTATAAGAGCTATAATATTAAGTTTTGATTACAGAAAATATTTAGTAATAAAATTTTAAATTAAAGCTTTCATGCAATTGTCCTAAACAACAGAATTTTGTGTTGTTTATGCTTATTGTCTTTCCTTTATTATTCATATCTGCGTTAGTTCATATCAAAGCCCAACAATTCCTGATGATTATTGTTTGTTGTTGAATAACGCAAATGGAAGAGGTCACAAAAAAAGACATATTCATACAAAAATGGATGAAGAGGTTCCTGTCGGAAAAGAAACATCTAGTAACCGGTGATAAAAGACAAGCAAAGACATTTTGCAGAATTGACCTATCAATTGGCATAAGTGAGAATATGTGGAGATAATGATTACGAATCCATGACCAGCAATGAGTACTCGTTTCAGAGGCAAGAGTAAAGAAGACAACCATTTGATCGTGATTAGTATCGTGGAAATTTAGGGTTTCAAATAAAATTCCCTGAATTCACGAGAACCTTGCAAGCTTGAAGTTTATTGAATGATTGAATAAAGTAGGGAGAATTTTCAAGTACAAGGAAGTGCACTAGCATATCAGGAAGAAGCTAATTGCCATCAAATTAAAGGGGTGAACTTTCGCTTGGTAGGAACAATTGAAGAGGTATTGGAAAAGACAAGGCAAACAAAATACTAGTAATTGGAAGATGAAGAAAAAGATGGAAGGGACAATTTCTTCCTTTTAGGTAAACTCAAACTTTGTACCATTGACTTCATACATTGAGACAAGGTGAGAGGGCTATTGATAAATTCCTTGACTATTTCTACCAAATTGTGGCTAAGAAATGATCTATCAAAAATAAAAAAGCAGTCGGTTGCAAGATACCTAAGTGGATTACGACAACCTAGCTAGGATATGTTACATTTGTAGTGTTTATCAAAATAATAGAGAAAGGCACACAATTGGCCATAAATCGTTTATTCGGTCTGAATTGATAGCTAAACAATCCACATGTCAGGGTTCTGAATTTGTTTTAAATTTCAGTGTTTTAGATCTGGTGAGTTTGGGCATTGAATTTCTAAGTCTCATGAACGAGAGAGTCATCCAAGTATAAATTTGTTAAAAGAATAACCTAATAAGAAGTCGAGTCATCTTGCATATCATCATTCCAATGGTAGCGAGGAGGATTGGCAAGATAATGACAGTGCTACTTTAGTCATCCAAAAGGGCTTGCTTGCTTCTAAGGGTGATTCAGGCAAGGATTGACTATACACTAGTCTTTTTCATTCAAATTGTACCACAAGGATAAGATATGTAGTCTAATCATCGACAACGATGGCTGTGAGAATGAGGTGTCGACCAAGGTAGTAGAAAAGTTGCAGTTCAAAATAGAAAAGCACCTAAAACCTTATAAACTGAACTGAATGAATCAAGATAGCAAGGTAATCATGAAAAAACATTGTCTTGTTTTGTTTTATAAAGAAAAGAGATATTTTAATAGTGTTTCATGTGATGCGGTTTTTATGGATGCACATCATCTATTATCAAGCAGACTATGGTAATATAACAGAAATGTTATACATGACAGAGGATGTAACATGCATACCTTCAGTGTAAAGGAGAAGCATATAGTGTTAGTGCCCAGACGAGAGAGAGAGAGAGAGAGAGAGAGAGCAATTGTTGAAAGCAAGTGTAAAAACATGCTTTTATCATAGTTTATGGAGAAGGATGAGAAAAGGAAGGAAAGTGGAGAATCAAAATAACATGAGAAAAGGTATGGTATGGAAAAAGCCATTGATGGCTAGTGTTTTGAGAATTGATTCTTGGCATACTTTATTTGAGTTGGTTAACTATTCAGTGTAAGCATGCCAGAGGTCAATAGAGCACAAAGATGCCAACATTGCTTTTCATGGTCAACAACATAGTGATGGCAAAGGAATGGCCAAAACTCAAGGAGAAGTTCTTTCCAACATGGAGAGACTAATATAGGAGATTTTTTCCTAGTACCTTATGTTAAGGAGCATAACTTTAGATCCTACAAGGCTGAAAAATTATTATAAGATTCTAGAGGTTTTGTTTCATATAGAATAAAAATTTCAGTCATTAGAGGTCAGGCAAGCCTTCAAATGAAGCTCAAAAGTTAAGTTCGGGATTTACCATATTTTCCTATCCTTTTTCTTATTTAATTTAGAAATCTAATATTATGTTTTTAGCTTTGTTTAAGATGATTTTACTAGTATATAAGCAACCTAGGAGAGCTGTAATATTGAATTTTGATTTGATAAAATTTTTAGTAATAAAATTTTGAATTAAGGTTTATATGTGATGGCCCTATTCAGCAGAATTCTATGCTGCTTGCTTGCTATCTTTCTTATATTGTTTCCATATGTGTCAAGCAACCATCATTCTATAAATTTTTTTAGTATGTTTCCACCAGCAAGAGACCTTAAAAGTTCAAAATTATATGAGCCAAGTTACTTAAGTGATCATATGATGCTAAGCATATGCCCAGACAACCCTCCTATCATTTGACAAACAATTGCCAACAAATATGGTATCAAATAGTTGTAATAAATTAATTATACCAGTTTACCAAAATATTTTTTTCATTTTCACCATTGAGTCTGCCAACCATTTTAAACACAAGGACATCAAGAACAACCATAGAAAGTATTTCTGCCTGAATGTTGTCCAGTGCATGAACTTATAGCAATGGCAAACACATTCCACAGGTGGGTAAGTCCATTATTGCTAAGTAATTCATTTTTGGCTGTATCATTTTAAGTGGAGTCACTAAAATGAGAATTTTCATGCCAATAAGAATCACGGTAGTTGCAAGCTTGTCCATCATAGATTTCACAAATTTCATCATAGGAATATACTATCCATTTTAAAACCACACCAAAAATCAGTGTCTGCACTGTTCTTCAACAAGCAAACTGTACTGTAAGTATTGAAGCATTTAAGAAAATGCAAGGGATGAAGTACTTTTTATGGTTAAATAGCTACAGTCTGTTGTGATGTACCTAAAAGAAAGGTCACGTCAACAACTTGCTAAATGAATCATATCCTTACCTTAGAAGAGGAAAATATAAAAAATTCTAACTCAATGTGTCAATTTGGTGGAAAAGCAAACCTGTGGAACTGCAAAAAAATCTTCCATAAATATGATAGTTGAGCACCCAATGAATGAAAAATGTTTACAACAACAGCCTTCGTTGAAATGTGGGGCAAATTATCACTTTGAAAATCTGCAGTGCCATTTGCTTTCTTTCCAAGAAGACACAAAAGTATTAAGTAAATAAGAAAGCACTCAAACTGAAAGTAAAATCAAAATGTGTTAACTATAAAAATTATAGGAAGGACCTCAACACCATTATGTGGCTTTCCTTGTCCTGAAACTTCACCATCTGCAGTACCCAGATTTCCTTGCATGATAGAATCAAACATCCTCATATCATCCATATTGGAGATAAAATCAGATAAATCAATAGCATGTCCAATGCCTTTGCTGATTTTTTGTAGCTCTTCAAGCAATGTATCACGGGAAACCAACAATGCTTTAACAAGCATGATCTTTTTTGTATCTAAAGAAGCCACTTCACCTAATGCCTGGCCAATCACAAAATTAAAATTTCAATCCATGAGAATATCACAAAAGCTGAATAAAGCTAAAGAACAGGCTCCTCCATCCTGGATAACTGCATGTTTCAAATCCAAACATGTGATTGCACCTTCAATCCTTTGGGCTTCAACCACACAGAACCTTTAACTTTCTTAAGCTGTACTTTCTTTAAAGCAGACGTTTTAGAATTTTTCTCATCAATCATCTTTCTCAGGAAAAAGACTAAACTTAAAAGGAAAAAAATGTGTTATATGCTTACAAGTTGCATAATGGTTAACGATCATTTAAGCATCCATTGAGGCACCACTTGTTTCTAGGGTGTTTCTTATTTGGGTGAATCTAGATGTTTCCTTCTCGTTGCACTTGAGAAGGAATGAACTTGTAAAAAGATCTACAATATCTCACAAAATGCAATTTCTGGATACCTGTGGAAAAAGGAATCGAAGAATACTTTGTCGATGGCAGATAAAGAATTATAAAGTTATTCTAACACATTTAATTATTGAAGCAATTTGGGAGCTCCTTATAGTATCTTTTTAAACAAAAACCGAAGGAGTGACAGAAAGCTCTACTACAAAGTTGAACAGGAAGTTGTCACAGCCAACCCACCCAACCAATTGCTTTTCTGGACAGTACACCAGTTCTCATCAGTAGGACAAAACCCAGGCTAGAGTAAACTGCAAGTTTTGCAGAAAACAGTATGCAAATTTGCACAAATGCTCATGAATGTAAGAACAAAAGTAGTGTATTCACTCAAATATACAGACGCTTGTGCAAAAGTGTTGTGGCAAGTAAATACTATCATCACAAATCAGATGTGCTAGAAGCAAAATCTAGCAATTTAAACAATAAGATAATGCAAAGAAGGCACAAAGCTAAGCAGAGTGCATAAAAGCATGCAAAAGATTATCCATTGTATAAGAGCATACTTGGCTGATTCCATCACTAATTTTGCCAGCAACATCTTGACCATAAGAACCACTGCAAGATACAACTCATTAAGTTATATCAGGCAACAAAGGTCAAAATGCGATCATGACCAGGTTGCTTAATTAGATGCCGAAATGTGACAAACCTGGGTACCTTCATGAAAGAACCAGCTGTCATTAGAGTGGTGTGCACGCTTGCATCAACTAGCACATAATGAAATGCATCAAAGTGTACAGGGCAATATGAATGCAATCCCAGAAGAGCTTTAGGAGGAATTCGAAATTCATGGACCGAAACAGAAGAAGCATTGGGATAAGCCATAACCCTGCACAGTGTGCCTATCAATCAGTAGAATATCTTAATTTAATCCAAAAACATTGAGTGGGTAAGAAAAAACAACAAATCATTTTATTCAAGAATCAAATAACAAAATCCCTCAACTTACATGCTCTCTGTTATGGGAGCTTGCATAAGCTCAAATTTCAAAATAACAGCAGAGGTGGATGGACCCTGTAAATTATACACCATATCAATTCGAAGACCATAAACATCAGCATCAGTAAATTTAAAGCTGGCATGTACAGTACCAAAATTGTAATAAATATATGCAGTGAACATATTAGAGTATTTTGATTAAATCCCAGGTTAAAGGAGTGCTGTTGTTTTGAAGAATCAGACGGAAATAATATTTTTCACCCCCTTTCTGGAACAGCTGAGGTTGAAAGGTTTTTGAAGGCAGTTCCTCAATCTTGTTAGTTTTAAGAAATGCAACATTCCAATTCTTTCTGATACAGACAAGTAATCCATGGGTTTTTAGGCCCTGTGATCTCCAATGACCTTCTCAGGAAAGCCACAAGAAAGAAAGGGCAATGATTTCACAAGACAGAGTGCTAATCATCATGAAAGCAATGATGCAATATCATAATGTAGGTGGTGGAGTTTTGACATGTACATAGAAGAAACTTTCACAGGAACGATTCTCTGTCACCAGGCATCTTTCATATTGGATGCAGACCAGCTATATATAACAACCTTGATAGGCGGTATCAAAAACACTAAGCAGAGTAGGAGACCATACATAAAGATACTATATTCTGTTATATTATAGTAAATCATGTTTTCTAGAGCTGTTTGTTGGTTTCACTTCCCTTGACTGAGGCAACATTCTGCAGCATTTTCTACTCTAATTGTAACTATATGAGTTAAGAAGGAAAGCTTATTGTATAAGGCACATAAGCTTCACGCTCACACACATACTGAGAGATGGAAAGAGAGAGAGAAGTATAGATTACCTCATTTTCACCGAGAGGTAGAGTGAACGAGATCATGATAGATAAACGAATATCTTGTCTTGCATATTTAATCCGAAAAGGCTGCGTCAAGAAACTATTATCTGTATCATCAATCTTCCATATCCCATATATGTTTTCACCACCCAGATCAGGAGCTGTGGCTCAAGTAAATATCATTTCTTTCTTAGCTCATGCCATAAACAATGAGCACAGAAAAAACTCACAAAAGCTAATTGCATCTCTGAGCAAGAACAATAACAACACCAAAGCATATAAAATATGAAAACAAGTTATTGTTACATAAGACATTCTAAGAAGCTCCTTCTCATAGTTATTAAATTTTCCCAAATAAACAAACTTTCTTCAAGTTCTATTTATTTTTTTGTTTTAAAAATACTTTTGAAGAAATTTAAATTTTTTTTATTTTTTTTACTTAAATTTAAACATAAAAAAACATTCTAAGAATGTCTTTAGTACATTAAATTTTTTTCAAGTTCTATTAAATTTTTTTTACATAAGACATTCTAAGAAGCTCCTTCTCATTCATATTTTTTTATGTTTTCAAAAACATTTTAGTACACTGATATTAAAAATAATTTTTAAAATATAAAAAATATTATTTTAATACAATACTTTAAAATAATCATAATCATTTTATCAAACACAATACATATGAATGAGAATTGTGGTTGATTAACCAGCAATATAGCAAAAGTTCACACCTTTTTGCTCCAAGTGAAATATTCTATAAATATGGGGAAAAAACTAAAACCAAGAGACACAAAACCAAGGAAATTATGAGTTTATTGAGGTTTGTAACGTGCACAAGAATTGTGGTTGATTAGCAAGAAATGCAGCAAAAGTCCCCACCTTTTTTGCGACAGGCAAACTTTTTTATACCTACAAAGAAAACCTAGAAACAGAAACGAAGACAAAGAAGAAAATAGCAGCATGAAGAGTGGAATAAGCTTTACCTTCATATTGAACCACCCTTGCAGGGGTTGCTAAAGAAGTATACCCTCTATCTTCCCATCTCATGCTGATCTTTATTTGATACCACCTAAACACCCAAAAAATAAAAGACAACCCAGAAAAGAGGTTTTTTAAAATGGGAAAAGAAATATAAGAACATGATTGAGAAGAAATGGAGAGAGCATCATTACCCTTGTTGGAAAAGGTCGAGGTTGTGAAACCTGTGAATGCAAACAGCAATTTCTTGCACAGTTTCAAACATGGCAAATCAAGACAAACAGACCGTTTTCTTTGGCCTAAGCTTGTTTAAGATTTAAACCAATTGCAGAGCATGCTTCTTTTAAGAAGAAGAAGAATGTACCATTCCCTTTCTTTGTTTTGTTTTGGTTTTGTTTGTTTGCTGTCCCTGCTTGCATATGTTTTTTTCTTAAAATCAACTTCCAAAAATGGATCCAATTGCCCGTGCTCTTTTACCCAAAACAAAAAACAAAAAGATGATAATGATAGCATTTTCAAATTGCGAAGAAAAGTACGGATAATTATTAATTCGAATAACCTAAAGGATATTATGACTAATACGAAAAAATAAATATATATTAATATTTTAAAAAAATATTCTTTAAATATTTTAAAAAAAATTCATTAATAACAAAATGATAATTAAAAGAGAAATAGAAAGCATTATAAAATAAAATAAAAACATTCAAAACTTAATTACAAGTAAATCAAACATCGAATCGTAAAAAAATTATTTAAAAAATTAACTTGAATCAGTATATCAAATTTATAACTCAATCATCTCAAATAATCCTAGATAAAAAAAATTAAAACAAAAACAATGATCAACTCTCAAATAAATTAAATGATGATGAAAGGAAGAAATATAAAAATCAATTTAAAATAATATAAAAATATATATATATATATATAAAAGAACCTGTGACCTTTTAAAAGACATAAACAAATAAAGTTAACTTGTGTGTAATTCACAAACTTGAGACCTAAGATCTAAGATCACAATAACCTAATAAAAAACAAAAAAAAATAATGATGTTAAAGGTCTAATAACCTAATGTTGAATAATAAAATTAAAAAAAAATAATTTAACAAAAAAATCTAAAAAAATATTGAAGTTCAATCAAACTAATCTTTAAAACTAGTAACTTAGATTATAAAAACGAGATTATTCTATGGAAGGAAAACAAGAGAAAATCATGAAAAACAATTACTAGTCTAAAATTTTTAAAAAAAACAATAGCAAACAAAAAATTGAGGACCAAATTGAATACAAAAATTAAGTTAAATTAAATATTAAGAGATAAAATTAAAATAAAATAAATTAAAAAATGATAAATAAATAAAGTGATTAAATGAATGGAGACCAATTTGAATAAAAAAATTAAATAAAATAACACGTTGAAGGAAGAAATTGAAAAAAAAAACTTAAAAGAAAAACATTAGAAGAAAAATAGTTCATAATAAGATAAATAAAGATCAAAATTGATACAAATACAAACTAACAAGATACATTTAACTTTTGGAAGGGCTAATAAGAGATCCAAGGTAATGAGAGAGAAAAGATAGAGGAAAAGAAAAAAATTTATTAGAGCTTGTCGCACTTGTGTAGTATTACGATAATCATCCTTTTATATCAAGAAATGATCGAGAAATGGTTTGGGAAGAAAAGACAAGAAATTCTTAGTTTGATTATTAGAGATTCTAACTAGTATCAGAGTTTGGGAAAAAGAAATAATTGCGTAAAAGAAAAGTATTAGCACTCTAACTAATTTAGAGAATTTCTCAATTTATGAAATTTTAGCAAAAAAACAAATACTTTAATATAGGATTAGTATCTTATTATATAAATTCACAGTCTCAATATGAATTATAAAATTAAGGAAGACATTCAAGGTATTCACAAATAAATTCAAAATGGTCCATGAATAAGGGAATTTTCTTAGGTTTTTTAAAGACATGTTTGGCTAGATTCTAAGATAAAGCAAGTTTAAAACCAAAGTAAAGATATAAAGGCGTGTCTATCAAACACACCTTTAGCCTAGGGGTTGTGCTACTTAGGTCCAAGGCTCAAATTCAGTCAATTAAACCTTCAACAAAATGTTATTACATCTTTAAATATTTAATTTTAAAATTTTTTTTCTCAAATTAAGTTTTTTTGTCAATATAGCCTTTATTAGTAAAAAAAATGTGTTGTTCAATTTCAATTTTTGTATTTTTTTTATCCTCCTCAACCAATATTTGGCTATTTTCTAGGCATTTTGGTATCCTTTTCCCACTTATATATTTTTTGGTTTTTTTCCAATATTTGTTTTATTTATTTTTTGTATTTTCTATTTTCCCTCTTTTTTTTGTGTAGGGATCTCAAAAATTAGATAACAACAAAGCTTAACCATTTTTCCACCATAAACACACGCTTGACCATCGAAGAAAGGATGGTATAATGCTTCCAACATCATCATAGACAGCGAAGTTCGGCTATTAAAAAAAGTTGTATGTACTACTTAAAAAGCATTAATGCCTCCTACTCGTTGTACACACTAATTACTTTTATAAAAATAGTTTCATTACTTCTTTAAAAACCTAGATGAACAACCTACTTTAGCCAGTGAATGGGTCTTAATAGAATTAAAATCAAGAAGTTAAGTGATTTGGTCATATCTTTTATCAAATAGTATAACTTGAATATAAAATTTGCCCCTAGAATAACCTTATAAAATATAGAGAAAAGAATTGATAAAATTATTAAAAAAATATGTTAAAAGATGATAATGTATCCTTGTTCATGTTAATCCTTATTTGTTTAAAAAGGAAATTATCTCGTTTTTTTATGAACACCTTTAATGCTTTTTATTTTAGACATATAATTTGCAATACTTGACACGACGAAAAGATTGATGTCTTCTCCCAAGTGTAAGAGTGTCAAAGTAATAAATAACCCAGCAAGACCGGGGTCGAACCATAGGGAGGTTAATTTTACAAATTATAAACAAGAATTATAAACAACAACAACAGTAACAATAACAACAATAATAATACTACTAGTAGTAGTAGTTATAATAGTACTAGTAATAATAATAATAATAATAATACTAGTAGTAGTAATAATAAAGAAAGAGAAGAAGATGATGATGATGAGAACTTGAAGATAGAATAATAATGTAAGGATTAAACAGTGATAATATCAAATGTCAAGGTTAGAGGTTCCACTAATGGTATGTCAAACAAGTATAGTATAAACTCTTATTGTTCAATTGGAAACCACACACAAAGGAGGTTCCAATCAGATTATAGATTGTTAACATAATTACATTAGTCATTTTATTCCATTAATGCTAATACTTGTAAATTTCATCAAGCATTCATGATTATAACTTATGTTAACAATAAATCAAGTTCCTTTCATAGCTCAGGTGTCAGTTATACCATACAATATGGGCTATGAAAGTGCCAAGTATTTGTTGTACCAATTGTTATACAACATAAATCAAGATTAGTCATTTAACAAGCAAAGTATTAAAGAGTGAACAAGATAACAAATATAAAACATGTTAGTATCAAACATTAAAGTCCATATTAAGTTTATACCATACTTATTCTTACACCATTAGTGTAACCTTTTCACCTTGACATAATTAACTTAGCTAGACATAATGAAAGAAAGAAAAATAGATAAACAAAATAAGAACATAAAAGTTAACTAAAGAAAGGAAAGGAAATGAAAGGCATAAACTTGATATTAATGAAAACAAAGCATAAAGAATACAAAGAGAGAAAACAAGAGCATGATCTTGATCTGGACACCAAGATGCCTAAATGCATGGCAAATGCCTCCTTTTATAGGCCAAAATTGGGAACTATTGATTTGATGACTAATTGATGAGTAGATGGCCAACCCTTGACTTGGTGACAATCCTTATCTTCTCTTGTCTGCCCAAAACGTCATTGATGACGTCAAAATTAGAGCCACTTGAAAACATGAAAGTTCTAGGCAATTGTCTCAGCTTTCTTGTGTAAAACATTCAGCTCATTTTGACTTCTAGAACTCCAGATATGGCCAAAATACTGAACAGTGATCGGGCTGGAGGACAGATTCGGGCTTCTTTGTTGTTGCAATAATTTGGACTTGAAAATGACCTTTTTAGATCTTGAGCTCTATGGGAAAGTTGTAGGCCTATGTCTTACCTTTCCATCCATATAAAGTAGGCCTAAATCTGAGATCTATAGCTCCAGATATGACCCAATTACCAAACAGTGTTCCGGTTTGGATTGCACCGACATCTCTTTTCTAAGTTTGATCATCTCTTTGCCTTTGCAATTAAAGTTCTTAAAGTCATTAATCAATCCTTTCATTCATTTGATAGGCCTGTATTTAAAATGGATATTTACCACAAATTAAAGGTATCTTATATTATTAGATAGATTATTATAAAACATATTTTAGTTAAAGAGTTGTTGATGCAAAATGATGATATAAAACCATGATAAAAATGCACTTTTGAGTACTAATCAATACTTCAAAGCAATTCTTGGATATAATGATCATCGCTGAAAAAGTCCAATGATCCTTAACGAAAATAAAAATTGAAGATATGAGGCCAGCACCTACAATTATTAAAGAGAATTTGATCAAAAGATTCCATAAGCCAATGACATTTGAGAAAATGGCATAGAAACTTAGTCACATCATCCAAATATTTTTCATCATTTACTAGTATACCTATTTTAACCTTGTAAAATGTTATATTTCACTATAAAATTCAACACATTCACCATCCTTATTTTAGCATGAACATCATGCTTCTCAAAACACATAATATCCAAGTTGTAAAAAAAAAATCTATGAACAATCATTTTTAGTTCTCTCATTAACATTTATCAACATCTTATGAAAGCTCATTAGATAGTACTTTTACTACTCAAAACTTTTTAAATATTTTTTTCTAAATATTATAATAAAAATATTAAATATAAGTATCATGCAGAAGCTCTGAGTCATTTCATAAACCATTGTCAAGGGTTTAAAAAGTATATCAACAATTTGATTTAGTAAGGATGGTTATGGTTTAAAGAAAAAATGGTGAGTATAACATAATTATAAAAGGTTTTGAGTTAGTTGAAGAAAAAAATTAGGGTATGATTTTATTTTAATGATAAGCAAATTAAGTTGTTGATTCCATAAAAGAAAAATAGGTAAAATCAAGAAGTTTAAATTGGCTTTAATAAAATGAATGCAGATATCATGGCTATCGGGAAATAAAAGCGTAAACTTTTCCAAATATAGTCTCCTTGCATGTTCAAAACTTTTATTGTTTTGGGACTATATCATATCTTTTAAATTATGTTCTTTTTTTTATGTTCAATTATTGTTTTCGAATCAAGAGATGTTATTTTGGCATTTTCATTCATGATTAAGTAAATATAATAATGAATCCATTCAAAGTCTCTCAAAATTAGTCAAGTACTGAGATATGTATGTAAATGCTAGAAGAAATCTTTCTTTTATGAATCCTAAAATATCATTTTCCAATCCTAATACATATTAAATGGAAAAATCTTGTTATCTTTATATTTTGAATCCCAAAATGAGTTGTCCTCTCCCAATAAACATAAAAGAGTAAAGTTTTGCTAATCTCTCGTTTAACCCTAAAATTTCCTTTTTTTTCAATAAACTTTAAGAAAGAAAAATCTTACTTAAAATAATAAAGTTATACCCAAAATAATATCAAATGTTTGGTGACTTAAATAATGATAAATAACAAGTATTTAGATAACGATTTAACCTGTCCCACCAATTTTTCCATAAGAATAATCTCATTGTTTCCTTAATTAGTAATATTTCTTGAATAAGGTTAAGAGTTATCAATATGAGCACATTTAGTTTTAAGATGAATAAAGATCATATTTGGGATCCTTAAATATTTATTAGAGAATATATATCCTTTATTGTTTCTTTTTTATCCTTAAATATTTATTAGATAATATTCATTATAGGATCACCCCTTATTATAGGGTATGTTTTAGAATTTCTTAGTCAATGAAATTCTCCAAATAGAAAGAAATGAGAAAAAAGATGAAAAAGTTGAAAAGTGTTAAAAAAAAAAAGCAAGGAAATGACCAACAAGAAAAAACAAATATGAAGAAAAAGGAGAAAAGCTTTGAAAACATTCTTAATGACAATACAAAGCCCGATATTGAAGATAAAATTCAATGATAAAGCATGATAATCAAGATTATAGTATGATTAGTTGTTAAAATGTCAAAATTAATGCGACAAGCCTAAAAAATATCCACATGTAATAACTAATCATGTTTTTAAGCTCTTAAACATCATTTAAGCCTCTCTCTCACACACTCCTCATTCTTTTATATACTTGAGTTATATACCACATTACATCTTTTAAAAAGTATTTTTTGATAAATAAAAAAATAACTTGTTTAATCTCTAAAAATAAAAGAAATATATTTTTCAAACAAAATCATGACATGTTTATGTGCTATAGATAATTCTTTATGACATTAATAAATGGAAAATAAACATAACTTAAGCAAGATTCTTTATTTTTTAAAAGCCAAATCTCACTTTTAGAATCTAGTTTTTTTTTACATAATAGCCTTCCATTTATCATAAATGTAGCATGTGCATGGCGTCATGATGAACATCCTCTTGTGCTTAGATTTTAGTTGTGAAAGGGTGGAAAGAACAAAAAATTCTTATTTTTTTATCAAAAAAGGGATTGAAGTCATCGTCTAGTATTTTTTGTCATTAAAAACCTCAACTAGGCTCAAAATCTAGATAAAGAGACTAGTTGTGTATAAGAAGGACATCACCCATAGTACATCATACCTAATGACCTAAACTTACAAACTTAATATTATGAAATTCTTGTAATTTTTTATTAAATAGCTAAGGACCCATTATTATATTCACATTTCTCATTTGGATCGTACCACATCAAGAATAATAGTTGTATAGGATATAATGAAGTTAGGGTAATACACTCGTGTTTAGAAGATATTGATGAACATCTTTGAATGGCAAAGGTATATCAAGTTTGATAAAGGTGTAGGAGTAGTTGGTGATGTGAAAATAAACAAATGTTCAAGATGGATGGATGAGTTGTTAAGATATGAAATGATTTTGATATATTTTTCCTAAATGAAATTTTATTTTTTATTCATCCTCTATCATAGCATTGAATCTTATTATCAAATTCCTGATCTTTTTCACTTTCAAGCCTTACTTAACTCTTTTTGTAATGGTTATTATTTTATGAATAAGTTAATAAGTTACTGATCAAGTAACCAAAACATTTAAAATGTAATGAAGGTGATAATGAGTACTTTTTTCAGCTATAAATGAGTGAATTTGCTATTTTGTATGACCTTAGAACATATTCTCTAACCAACTTATCCATATTCTATGAAGGTTAGATCTAGTTGGAGCCTTTTTAAAGTGATGCTTAAATTTTTTTAAGAAAATGTTGATCATATTTCAAAGCCATTCAATCTTTTATACTAACAAAAAATTGAAAAGCTCGAACTATTCTTAGCATTTTCTTCTTAGATGATATTCAAGTTAAAACAAAAATAAGGATGTTTGATATACGTGGTTTGCAACAACTTATAATAAACTCCGAGGCAAGACAACATAAATTTATGATGAGCTCGAGGTGTTGAGGCTAAAATTTATAAACTTTAATTAACCAAAAATCATCCTAAACTCTCTTATAAGGAAGGAATACATGGGGAAAAAGAAGCATGAGATTTTCAATATTAGCTTTCGTTAACGAGGGCCTCCTTTTAAAATGAATGGTTCATTTCTACAAACTGGTTAGTTGAGCCATCTCCCATCTTAGAAATTATCTATTCTCTATCTAAACTAGCTCTCTTATTTGTCTCTTGTAGATCTTAGCAAAGGGTGAGCTTATAGTTCTTTTATATATGAAAGACATGTAATATTGTAATGCTAATAAATATGATATATATGCAAAGAAAAAAATGTAAATTGAATATGGGTTTGCCCTTTAAAGGGTGGCAATAGTCGTCACTTGGTGTTTTAACATACCGAGGAGGGTATTCATATTCATTTTAGTTAATTTATAATAATCTAGACTCTTATAGAATCTATATGATGACTATTTACAACCCAGAAGTCCTAGAATTTAGAATAATAAATGTCGAGCTTTCTTTGATGCAATTTATAGATGGTACATACAGTTTAAGGATAGGTTCTAATCTTTAAATGAATATAGGTAGATTTTCTACGTTGTCTCATAAAGGTGTTGTATATACCTAGTAATAGTCTTTATAAAGATAGTATGGGAGATTATGAGGAATGGTTGTAATACGTATACACATCATTACAAAGCAGACACTCATATATGAATTGGGTGTTTCACACATATAAAACCTAATCGATAGTCATAGAATAGGCTATTAATCCCCTACTTAATTTAAAAACTTGTGTATGCTTTAAAAAAAATTATGCATAAAGGAATTAATTACACAATACATGAATAATATGTATAAAAAATAAAGCATATAACAATATTTACAGATGGCATATTGAAAACAAATATAGAACAAGTAATTTAAAACACATCAATCAAACAAACAAATAAAGCTTTATCCACGAGGGTCCCCAACAAAGTCGTTATTTTGTCACATGTATGCAACAATCATCATTCTAGGCTAGGATCTTCATTGTGAAAGGGTGAAAAAAATAAGAAATTCTTGTTTCTTATAAAAAAGAAAGGATTGGACTCGCCGCCTAGTATTTTTGTAACTAGAAACCCTAATTGGTCTTAAAGTTTGGATAAGAAAATTGGTTGTGTATAAAGAGGACATATTATTCCTAATACACATTACCTAAGGTAATTTATATTTTTTATTTATCTGATATAAATTAAAATATTATTGTGTTTTCTAACCATTGGTCTGTCTAATGGTTAAAGTCGATTCACCCTAATAGAGTGGACATAACTTTATGAGTCAAACATGGTGATTCGAAAGTTAAAACATATTTTTTGTATCTTTATTACTAGGAATACGTTATAATTATAAATTCATAATCCTTGATATTGGACAAAGCAAAATATTTTTTAATAGTATTTTTGAAATGCATACCAAATTCTAATGGATTTCATAAACTGATTATTAAATTAAAAAATATCTGTAAAAATAAAAACAAAACTATTTGTTGAGTCCTATATTCCATCATTCAACGATGTGTTTATTAGAAATTGAGATTTATAATTTATTTTATTTTATGTTATTATGGTCTCACAACTAGGGTTGCAAATTTAAAAGGTTAATCTAAGTTTATTTAGATGAATTGTCTAAATTTTATTTCTGTAAGATTTAGTATTAATTTTTTTAATCAAACTATATTTTTACCACCTTTCTAGTTTGTCTTTGGTACAATAGAGTTGACTAGGTCATTTCAAGTCAACTCTCATACAATTTAATTTTTTTATTAGAAAAATATTAGTTATATGTGGATGTTTCTTTCTATATTAAAAAAATTATTCTAAGGCGCAGCGTAGCACAAGACAACTATCTAGTAGTTACTAGATAACAATGTTTAAATTTTAAAATTCTATTTAGATACCTGACATTGTATTTGAAAATTAAATTATATAATTTTAAGATAATTTATATTTGAATTGGAATTATGCATATTAAATTAATATTTTTAATGTTTTAATTCAACATGTATAATTATATAATTATATATATAACCCTAAAACAACATGTCAAAGTGCTTCAAAATGAAATAAAAATTAATTATTTCAATAAGGAAAATAAAATTCCAACTAGAACATAATTGATAAAAATTAATAATGAGATAGAGATAGTGAGAGTTTTTTTTTTATTTTATCCATTCAAAATTATAATGAAGCCATTGTTTATGTAAAAGAAATAAATTAATGTTTTTATTGTATTTAAATCTCTTTTTATTTTTATTTTTTTTCAATTTCATCTCTTAGAAATTGATTTTTATATCAATTTTGATTTTATTGTTATTTTCTTTTTTCTTATCTTTTACATAATTGAAGATTTTTAATTTTTGGATTTGGTTTCCATTATTTTGGTAGTTATTTATTTTATATAAAATAATTTAAGAAATTATTTTAAAAAAAATTATCCCCTTTCAACTTTTTATTTGTCAACTTTTGTCCCCAATCTTTTTATTGCTATTTTTTTATTTGAAGTAATTTATGAAATTAATTTTTTTAATTTCATCATCTTTTTCTCTTTTTATATATCAATTTTGGTTCTTATTCTTTTAATAAAAGTAAGAAAAAAATTAAAACATGAATAAGTTATTTTTCAATTTTTTTCATGGTATAACCAAATACTGAAAAGTATTTTCGAACTCATGTCCAATGAATCTGCCAAACATTTAAAAATAATTTATTTTATATAAAAACAATTGTCTCATAAACAAATATAACCTTATTATCTTACAAAAATTACAAAACTAACATTAGAAAAAAGTTACTTTTCCCATTAATATTGATTTCCATTGCATTATAGTTAGTATTATCACTATAAGCAACTTTTTTATTTGAATTTACTTATTTATTTATTTGAAATAAAATAAATAAATAAATCATGCTCTTGATTGTTAAATTTAATGTTGAAAATTATTATTTTAAAGCAATCTCTCGGTTATAAATTATATATATATATATATATTATTTACACGACAACAATAAATAAAGATTTTTTTTTATTCAATATTATGTTTATACTTATTTAAAAAACATGGTCTTAAAAATTTTTTGTTTCTTTTAGTTAATGCAATATATAAATAAACAAAGTTCATTCCTTCAACGAGCTAGAAACAAAAAGAAAGAGGTAAGAAATTCTAAAAAAAAAAGGGCACTATTATATCTAAAAGGTATGTATTTGCGTTTGACAAGATGGTGTATTTCAATGAGCATGCTCCTCTTTAATCTCTTTTAATTTCCTCCTTGGATATTTGTTACTCATCTCTTAGGACTAGTTGTTAATTTTAAAGCCAATATATGTGTTTTGATATATCAAATTATATTTTAAAATAATATATTTATTTTTAAATATAGGTTTAAAATAATTTTAGATGTATGGTTTGATGATTTAAGATTGTTAATGTGATGAAGATAGCTTGTTTAAATGGTTCTCAAGCATGTTTTGATGTTAGATTAACCACGAAATCTATTTTGATTTTATGTGTTGATATGTGATTTACCAAAACCATGATGATAAGTTGTTTTTGGAAAGTTGCAAAGTTACATTTATAATAAATTTTATTAAAAACAAGTATTAAAATCAATAAAATATTGTTTATAGCTAAAGAAATGCATTTCTAAGATTTTATGGTTAATGTGATTTAATGGTGGCATTGATTCTAATTATTTTCTTTTTTTTTTGTTCTTGATGGTTTAAACAAGTCATGACAAGTATGTTTGAACTAAAATTGCTATATTTAGGTCATTTTTTGGGTTTGACAAAGGTTTTGGTTTTTCTAGGTTTTAATTTAAGTGTTTATAGGTTTATTTTAAGAAACTGATATTTTGATCTATTTTGTATGTTTTGGCTAAAGTCTAAAC
Source organism: Populus ilicifolia (assembly GCA_015708895.1). NCBI lineage: Eukaryota > Viridiplantae > Streptophyta > Magnoliopsida > Malpighiales > Salicaceae > Populus > Populus ilicifolia. The sequence continues at coordinate 39,071 of SRLM01001575.1, read as the reverse complement.
CAATACATTCTCATTCTTTGCTTTTAGTTTATCCATTTCAGGCTTAACTTTGATCACTCGATCCTTAATACCTTTCACTATCTAGGTTTAGGTTTACCGTTGTCAAGTTTTTCGTGTAATTTACAGTGTATTTTTTTCATTTAATGCATCATTATAATTTATTATTCCATTTCCCCTTGATTTTATGTAATCTAGTCTTTATTTTCAATTGAATTTATGAGTTCATTCGTGTTATTCGTGTTCTTAAAAGGATTCAACCAAAATCTATCTTTTTCTTTTTCTTTTTCTTTTTCTTTTTCTTTTTTTGTATCGTCATTGGTTCTTTTTTTAGTGTGAGTTATTTTTGGGCCTTAGATCATGTTAGGAAGTCATGTCCAATGGTTAAACCGAGCCTTCTAAGGCTTAAGGCTTTATGTTGACAAAATAAAAATTTACTAAAGAACAAAAAATGTTTTTAGTTTCTTAAAACATGTTTGTCAAATAAACCCTTAAAGCAAACTTTACGCCTATATTTTTCCAATTAAGGGCATGTTTAACAAACATGTCATAACATTTTTGTTTCAAACTTGTATTTTTATTTTTTATGTGTTTTGCCAATTGTAGCCTTAATTTAGTTTTAATTATTTTTCAGAGTCTTAAAGGACCATTTTGTATTTAATATTTATAATTGTGAACTTATAAGTAAAATGTTTTTTTAGCATTAAATAAATTGGCTTTTTTGATAAAAACTAACTAAAATCCATCTTTCAAGAATATTTATGTTTTAAAAATACACTTGGCCAAGTTTCTCCACAACAAAATCACATTTACATAAAAATAAATAAATAAAACAAAAACAAAAGATATAGCATGATTTAGCATACCAAATTTTTTTATAATTTTTTTTTATATTTGCATACATCTTGAATTTAATAACAAATTTATTGAAGTCATGAAGACTTGATCTAAATTTCAAAAAACATTATTTTTAATATCAAATATTATGAATTTATATGTAAGATGTATTCAATATTCCCGACATTGAAAGAAACAAATGTAAAAAATATATTTTGATTTTAAAATGGTTAGACTTGACCTATAAAGTCATGGTTTGCCTTACTAAGGTAGAATTGCTTTAACTAATAGGTGGACCAATGATTAGAAAAAACACAACAAAGTTTTAATAATAAGTAGACAAATAAGAAATGCAACTTACCTTAGGTTAGGTGTATTAGAAGTGATATTGTCTTTTCTATATCCAACTAGTCCTTTTATTCAAACTTTAAAAACTAATTATGGTTTTTAATTATCAAAATACCAAGTGACAACTCCAAACTTTTTAAATCATTAAAAAATAAGAATTTCTTGTGTTTTCTCCACATCAACTAAAAATTTTATTCAAGAGTATGATCGTTGCAAGTCGGGCGCGTATGTAACGTGCATGGATTATTATTATTATTATTATTATTATTATTATTAAGTAACATATATCATCATTTCTTAACACTTCCCAGATGCGTAGATATGGGACTTTACAATGTGTGGTTTGTTGTTCTATGTTCATTAAAATGGTTGAAATCTTGATTGTCTTTTTCAATTATTAAAAACAAAGATTATATATGAAGAAAAAAATCATATAAAGGCTATTATAATGCTTATTAGTAACTTGATGATAGTAAAATGGTAATGCTAAAGATAACAAGAAGATTATGTCGCTGATTATAATGCTATTATGTAACTAACAAATTATAAAGTGGTGGCAGTAACTGAGTTGTGGCAATGAGATGGAGTTAATTGTTGTGATTCTAGTAATAATATTAAAAAAAAACTGATAGTTTCACATAAGATTTTTTTATTTTTATATCACTCGAGTAACCTCTAAATAGGTTCATGTGATTTGGCTTTAGGTCAAATATATTTTCCAAAGATATATATATATATATATGTAATAAAGGTATTGCTAACATGTTTCTTAACATAAAAGATTAATTGTGAACTTAAAATTTAATACATGTTAGATAACATCCTTTTTATATAATGAAATATTGAAATATTAGATGATATCATTTAAAAAAAATTAATTAAAACATTGACATATCAAATTGATCCAGACAAACATTTGCTAATATATAAAACTTGTGACTTGGCTCATAAAATCATGATAAGCCTATAGAAAATAAAGTAAAACAAATTAGAAAACTTAATCCTCAATAAACAAAGGTATGAAGGATGTAAATAAAAAAATATTTAATTTTTAAAAAAGAAAAAAATAGTTTAGGTCAAGCCGGGTAAACCTGCTATATCCATTATTTGAGTAAACTCGTTAAATTTGTCACTCAAGTAAACTTATAGTATGTCATCATAAACAACCAAAAATAAAGCCTAAACTCTTCAAAATATATATTGTAGTACGAGTAAAGATATTTTTCATAAAGAGTATCTAGCCTAGTTTTATGTCCATGAACCATAATGAAAAGAGGAGCTTGATAATAATAAAAACAATTTAAAAAAATAAAAAACACTTAAATTAAATTATCAAAATCAATCAAAAAAACAAACATTTGTCTAAGTCAACATCCATTATCAAATCTTTCATAACTAATCATCAATGCATATATTTCAGTTCAAATTTTGAATATTCATCAGTAGAATTGTTTTTTTATCTCTCTTTAGTTTTAGTTAATTAGAAAAAAAATATAATTAACCATAACTACTAAACAACTCAAGATAAGTGTTAAAATTTAATCTAGTAACAGCCTTAAAACTTAGAGAGATTAATGAAGTTAAACAACACAACCACGAGTAGTTGTACTTAATTTAGTCAAATATTCTTTCTAATATTTATTGATTTCCTATACAACAAATTATTAAACCTTAGTTGCTTCACATATTAGAGAGATCAAGCAGTTATAGTTTTGATATCTAACGTAACAATAACTTGCAAAAAAAATAATAAACTAGCAAGCCTCTCAGTAATTAAACAAGACAATTATGAAAAATAAGCATCGCAGAACATTCAATACTTAAAGTATGAATTGAAAAATGAAATCAAATTAGATCTCATAGTTTTATTGATTATAAGGCTTTTGTTTCCTTTGACCAAATCAAATTTAGTTACACCATACCATCATGAAAACCACAAAAGAGAAAAAGAAAATAGGAAAGAGAAGAGGAAGAAAAAAGGGTGAATGGAGAGATTTGATATTTTTTTCCTACTTTTACATGTTTTTCTCTCTCTTTAGAAGCTTACAAAATCTCCTAAAAATGCTTTTAACATTATCTCTAACAATAACACCAAATTTGAATATTTAATGCAATTATTAAAAAAAATAAAGTCCTAACATAATAAAAAAAATGATACCTTCAATTGAAATTCATACATTAAGTCTAGATGCTTCTTAAAACAAATCACATCATATTAGATTTATATGTAAAAGAATGTTCCAGCATCTTAGGAGTACAAGTGCAATAGTTTTATGTCTAATTTAGACCTCGACTCGGTAAGTATTTCTTAAAACTCAAAATATAAAAGTTGTATAGCTATTTTTTAGGGTTTTAAAGCATTTTGAATAATATAATAACTTAATAGAAATAAAATAAAATAAATTATGAAGTTGAATTCTCAACCAACTAGATGTCAAAGGTTAAAGCTAAAAAGGATTAAAAAAACAAAAAAAAATGACTTAATTCAACTTAAACTAGCTTTTTAAACCTGCAACTCGGTTCGTGAGACTAAGATAATCCTACAAAAAAACTAAAAATAATTATGCAGTTCAATTTCAAAACCATCATAATATTGAATGATGAAAATTAAAATAAAATTAAAATTATATTATGCATAGTGCAATCCATAATTCAAAAACTAATGAGCCCTTTAATGACAAAAAAAAATGAACTAACAAAGATAAAATTATATTTTCACATATTTATTAAATAGTATAATTGCCCTCATTCACTTCGAAAAAAAAACAATATAACTAATATCTGAGCGTATTTTCATATTTTTTCTACAGTACCATTACCACATAGCTCTTAGGATTAACCTTTTTTGGCCTAAGATAAAAGGGTACTTTTAGTTTTCTAACCTTGATTTTCTTACAATTATCTTATGAGGTTAAATGTGTTCAAGTATTTATTTAATTAAAAAAAAAATGGTTAATTCTTATAGAACTCATGCCCATAAGTAAGACACTCGTTCTTTTTGGATGGCATATGTAGAATCTTTCGTTGGTCGTTGATAGCCTTTCAAAGTAATGTTTAAAGTAACGTGCCACGCTCTACATATTAGCGATTACATGTCAGTATTTATAGCATAAAGGAGCTATAGAGACAATTTTTCCCTTCTCTTTTCTCTCTCATTCACCTAACTTGTAAAGTAATTCTTAATCTTTTAATTGTATCGAATTTAATTTATTTGTTTTTCAATTTCATTCCTTGCCATTTAATTTTTTATGTTTTTCTAATTAAATTCGATCCTCATTCTTTTGATTTCTATTTATTTTGTTTTTAATCTTTTTCAGATTAGATTTTATTTTTTGATTTGATTCCTAATCATTTTATTTTAATTCTTTTTACTTTTTTTGAATTTGATCCTTATTTTTATGATTAAAATTTCTTTTCTTTTGATTTTTCTTCTTGATTAATTTTTTTATGACAATTTCATCTCTCATTATTTAATTTCATTAAATTTTCATATTATATTTGGTGTTTTTTTTATCATGCTTTAAAAATCTGGTCTAGGAGTTGACCCTTGTAATGTCCCAGGTTACAGATTGAGTCAAATAATTAGCATTACTGGGGTTAATTGTATTTTTTATCTTGCAAGAAGTAAAAATAGTATTATTTTGATTAAAAAAATCAATAGGTGTTGAAATGATTTTTCCCTAACTAGCCATTTATTTTTTATTTAGATAAAAAGTAAAAATAATATTATTTTAATAAAAAAATAATAGAGAAAAAATTCAATTATGATATTCTTTCTTTTGATTTATATATTTTTTTAGTTTTATCATTTATCATTTGTGATTTGCTTTTGTTTTGTCTTTATATTAAATATGGCATTTATTCTCTCTTTTTTTCTTATCATTTTCTTGGTTTTTTAATTTCATCTTTTTTATTTTTTTAGATTTAATTCTTATTTTTTTTAGTTGCTCAGTTTTTTATCCTACTCTAATTTGTTTTTTCTTTCAATTTTATCCCTCAACATTTTATTTTATTTTTTTATTCAATTTTGGTTATTATTTTTTTCATTTCTCCTTTTTTATCCTTTTTATTTTATTTTTTAATTAAGTCCCTCATTAAATTTTATTATTATTTTTATATTAGATTCAGTTCTCATTGTTTCAAGTACTATTTATTTTCTTTTTAATTTTTTAATAATTAAAAATCTTGTTCAAAATTTTTTTATCTTTTACATGTTGATTTAGATGTAATGACCAAAGTTTCTTGTTTTAACTTTTAACTTTAGACTATTAACTATTAATTATTGAGCTTTTTATTTCTTTTCTTTTCCTTCCTCTTAAATTATCTCATATCCTAAATTAATTAAGTTAAGATCATTCAAACTATAACTATTTGAATTTTCTTTTTTTTTGTTTGTTTAAAAAAGTGAGAGACTCAATCTTGTCCATCAACGACAATATAAATTTGTTTTTAAATAGAAAAAAGGTTTGTTTGGAAATGCATTTAAATCGGTTTTTGTAAAAATTAAAAAATATATATTTTTTATTTTTATTAAAATTTAATATGATTTATATATTTTAAATTATTTTAATATATTGATATTAAAAATAATTTTTAAAAATAAAAAAATTATTAATATATATTTTAATATAAAAAATTATTTAAAAAATAACTCCGCTTAGACACCGAAGTAGTTAGGAGAGACATCACCGAATGCAGGCCATTAAATTATATTAATTAATTCGACAAAGCCTTCCACTTTCCAATAATGGACACCTGTACTCGGCTAAATATTTGCCGGCCAGAAGAAACATGAAGCATAAAAATACACAATGTAGCTACCAGCTGGCAATTCATTGAATTGATTTCAATATGAGGTGGGTGGCCCACATCATTCTTTATCACAGTGGGGAAATGAATTAGTTATCTAATAAATACCTGACCCGCGCGTCTTTTTTTTTTCACATAAAAAAATTATATACATAAGATATTTTCAACGTGTTTTTGTAATTAAAAAAATTAAGTGAAAATAAATAAGTAAATATATGATATGTATATGTATATAATCAAATAAAAAAATAATTGTATATTAAAAAATTATAAACAATAACTCAAAATAAAAATCAAAAAACAAATAAAAATAAAAATATTTAATATTGCAAACCCGAACATTTACCCCGTTATATTTACTAAATTTATTTATTAAAATAATTTTTTTAAAAAATAAAAATACAAATAAAAATTAAATTGATTGAATAAAATAAAAGATTAAAAAACATCATGTAAATATGCACATATTAGAAATATTATATAAAAATAATTTTTTATTTTTAAAAATAAAATTTATCTATAAAAAAATTTAAAAAAACCATAGATGAATAAACAAACACTAAAAAGTCTAAATGTATAATAAAAAAATAATTATATTTGAAAAAAAGGCTTTCCAAATAAAATGAAAGATAAAAGGGTATCGATCTGAATATAAATAAAAAGAATTAGAGAAAAAATTCATATAAAAAAACATTAATTATAAAAAATAATTAAAAAAAAAAGATTAAGTATTATTAGGTTTGACAACCAACCGTACACATTTCGTTAGGGTACATGCACACACCTATTTTGGCAAGCTTATGTGACTAGACTTTTATTTTTATTTATTTTTATTTTTTATAATTAGAATGGATGACATGTCATTTGTCTCGAATTGTTTTGAAAAAAATTTGAATCGATGGGTTATCTGATTTGCCTAGATTTTAGTCACTATAATAATTAAAAATCAAGACTCAAATAAATATTTGTTAATCCATTTTTAACCTAAAAGAGCTTAGTAATCTTGAAAAATCTATTAATGCCCTTAAAAAACAAAAAACTCATTCCAAAAACCAAAATCAAACCAAGTTCAAATATGTTTTTTCATGAAATTTAAAAGTAAAAAAAAAAACTAATATAAACTCTCACCATAATTTGACACAAATATCAACTATTTTGTTGGCTTAAATCGTTGTTAATGATTTTTTTTCTTTTTACAATTATAATCATGCGATCTCTTTATCATCTCTCAACCAAGGGCTAGAATATAATAAAAATAAATTTTTGTATGAAAATTAAATGTAAACAAATTGAGGTTTAAAATCAGGTGTTTGACTTGCCTAGATTTCAGTTGTTCTAGTAACCGAAAATCAAGATTCAAAACATTGTTTCTTGATCTATTTTTTATTCAAAATATCTTAGTAATCTTGATAAATCTACTAATGTCCTTAAAAAAAAATAAAAAACTCATCCCAAAAATTAAAATCAAACCAAGTTCAAATATGTTTTTTCATAAAATTTAAAAGTAAAAAAAAAACCTTGATATAAACTCTTATCATAAATAAAAACCATTTGATACAAATATCAACTATTTTGGTGACCTAAATTGATGTTAACAATTTTTTTCTCTCTATAATGATAATCCTACGATCTCTCCATCTTCTCTCTCAACCAGCGATCTCTTTATCTTCTCTCTCAACTAGGGGCTAAAGAGTAATAAAAATAAATTTTTGTACAAAAATAAAATATGAAAAAATTTGAGACTTAAAATCGGGTCGTCTGACTTACTTAGATTTGAGTCATTGTAGTAGCTAGAAATCGAGATTCAAAACATTGTTTCTTGATCTACTTTTTATTCAAAACACCTTGCTAATCATGATAAAACTGTCAATGACCTTAAAAAACCAAAGTCAAACTATTTTGGTTTGATCTAAACTCTTTGTATTATGTTTTAATTTATACAAATAGTTTAGGCTTTTTTTTTCATGAATTTTTAAGATAAAAAACACCTAGTATAAACTCTCCTCATCAAATGAAATTACTTGATACAAATATCAATTACTTAAGTGGCCTAAATCAATGTCAAAGATTTTTTTTTTTTATCATCGCAATCCAACGATCTCTCTCTCCCTCTCTCCTCTCTTAACTAGGAACTAAAAAAATAACAACAATGAACTTTTATATAAAATTGAATTTGAAAAAAATCGAGATAATATCATATAATTTATCTTATTTTTAAAGTTAAAAAATTAAAATGTATTTTTTTAAAATTTTCAGCACGCCTCTCATTTTTTTATGCCTTTTTCACTTTGATTAATATTCTTCTAATTCCACTATTGTCTAATAAATCATAATTAATTGGCTTTAAATTAGAATTAAATAGTCTAAAATAAAACTCTACAGTTATTTGTATATGCGTGAATAATGACAAATCCTACAATAAAAACCTCCCACATTTTAGATTATAGGTAATTAGCAATTGCTATCATGAGTCTGTGTTCGTTAATTATATCGATTTATTTTTAAAAAAAAACTGGAAAGGACGGTAAAAACATGGTTCCGCTGGACATATTGCACTATAGATAGAAATAGTGTTTTTACTGCCCTGCCATTCAAAGAAAAAACCTAATAGGCTAACGATTAGGGGTAAAAATGTCTTTACAATTGGACCATTTTAGCATTTTTAAATTGATCGAGGATAAGATAGGTATTTTACTTTCAAATTGCACAGACAAATGCACTCACGCCCTGGGAAGTGGTAAATTATTAGGTTGCGGGTTATTTTTTTATTTTCATGTAAAAGCGCACATGCCAGCGTGGTATTTTAATAATTATTGGATTTTTTTTTTTGTTATTATTGGTTTAGGACAAGGATAGTGTGGTATTTTACAGAAAATTATGTTGACGCATGCTGGACACGTGTAAGCCTATTAGCTGCTATACTATTTTTAAACAGCAAATGCAAGTAATTTACAAGGATGCATTGAAAGGAACATAAGGTGACGTGGATGATTATTATTATTGTTGTTATTGTTATTATTTTTAGTGTTGGTGCTGAACTTTTAATTTTTCAATCTAGCCCCTTAACTTCTCTTTGCTTTCGGTCTAGTCCCTATTCTTTTGACTATTCTTTGTTTTATTTGAAATAGTTTATAAAATTAAAATTTTATCTTGATTTTATCCTCATTTAATTTTTTTATTTATCAAATTTGATTATTATTCTTTTAATTGCTATTTAGGTAATCTTAGATAATTTTTAAAATTGATTTTTGTGGGATTTCACCCTCAATTTTTTTCCTATTAAATTTTTTTCTTATCCTTTTTATTTTGTTTTTATTGTTTTGCAAAATTTTTAAAAGTGATATGTTTTCTACCTGATTTTATTATTCAATATTAAATTAGTTTGGAATTGGCTTCTTAGTTAAACACAATTTAATATGTTTTTATTGTTTATGATTACATGCTACAAATTTTGAGAATTAATTCAACCTTAGAAAATTCACTTAAAATTACTTTGTTTTTTTAATCATTTTGTAAGCTAATGTTTTTAAAATTCCAACCATTAAAATTTATTTAATTGAAGTTTGACCTTTGTTTTTTTCCTTCTATATCTTTTGTTTTATTCTTTATTTTTTAATTCTACTGAGTTATCTCGAGTCTTTTTATTTATTTTATTAACTAATTTATTTTAAATAATTTTTATTTTTAAATTTAATAAAATTAATTAATTAAATATAGATAGATACTAACTTTATTGAATTTTGTTCGATTTGCTTTATAAGGTGTTGCTTCACTGGATCTTGTGAAATTTTTTTTTGATGTCATCATGTAGTATTTTATAATGAGGTGTGCATCATTTCAGTATTTTATTTTTTTGTGGTAAGCGATATATACGATGGAGTTATTGTGAATCTTCAACAATCTTTTCTTCCTCCTTCATATATATTTCATATATCTATATATATGTATAATACTAGTGATTTATTTTTTAGTTAATTATTGTCAAATATTTTTTTTATGTGTCATCTACTAAAATTAGATAATTAAATTACTCAATCTTATTAGATATAGTTAAGTTGATGATTTGAGTATATATTTTTTTAAATTATAATCATACTCTGAATATATATATTTTTTTAAACGTAAAAAGGATGGATTTAAACGTGGAGTAGCTCCGGTCACCACTATAATAAAATTTAATACCATTAACTTGGAGCTCAATTTAAACCTATGTTCCCCATAGAGATCTACTGCCTGAACATCTTCTTCGTTAAAGAAAATAATAATAATAAAAAATTATGCTGAACAGTGAATCNATGGTCTTTTTTTTTTTAATCTCAATTTATATATTTAGCCAAAAAAATGTATAAATAAATGTTATAATGACTACATGTGTGTTTCTATATTTTAAAAAATAATTTTTTATTTTTTTAATTCAAATTAATATTTTTAAAATATTATTTTAATATATTTAAAGAATAATCATATCTAAACTTAAACTTGGTAAATCGAATGGTTGATTCGGCCGTCAAGTTTGACCAAATTCCAGAAGCTTACACATTGCTGACTACTGGTTTCCACCACAACAACCACCACCACGAACGAACAACCAGAGAGGCATCATATCATTAACTCCTTTGCGTAGATTGCAAGGCACCATGTCTCTCCGGTCACCTCAGGCATCACAACGAGAGGCCGATATCTGTGCACAAGCATCAAGCATTTATTATGAAACGAATTATATTAATTGGAGGGGTTATCGATTAATTATTATACTTCGTAGCAATTCTACAATCGATTTCCCAAGCCACACTATTTACCTTTTTTTTTTGAAATTTATTTTTCAGGGCACGTGTACGTGTAGGAGTGTTTGAAATTATTTTTTATTTTAAAATATATCAAAATAATATTTATTTTTTTTAAAATTTATTTTTAATATTAATACAACAAAACCGTTCAGAAAACACTAAAACAGCCCCTTGGTTTAAAACAAAGAAAAAAGTTTAAAATTTGATTAAAAAACAATTTAATCTCAGCCCAAACAGCACATCCATTGGAAAAGGTAAATCTTAAGTTGGTAAAACAATAATTAAAGTTCCTTAATATATAATTAATTTAACATAAAAATGTTATGTTACCATGTCTTTGTTTGATTAAACAGTTAAATTAATTTTTTAAAATATTTTTGACTTGAAAAAAATATTAAGTTAATTATTTTTAAATTTTTTATATTCTAATAATAAAAATTTAAAATTTTAATATTTTTTAAATTAAAAATTACTTATTCAAAAATACTACCCCTCGCATTACCAAACAATTTCTAATAAATGATGATACTAAAATCGATCCGACAATATCTTTCCATCAAAAGAATCAAGTGGATCAGAACCTGCCTACACCCTACAGAATGGTGCATAAAAACACACACTAATAATATCCGAACAATCCATCAAAAAATCTCTTTCTGACGAGTGACAAGTCGTTCTCTCTCTCTCTCTCCCCTCTCCCTCTCTCAATTTTTATAATCTTAAAAATTTCCTATTTTAGTTTCTGTCTCTATAAAAATCCCACATAAATTTGTTCTACTGTCTCTCTGTCTCTCGCCCGTTACCAAGACCAAATCTTCTGCAACAAGCACTCCTTAACAACCTCTCCAACTCTGTTTCCCTTCTGGCTTCAAGGTAAAATCCTGTGTCTCTCCTGTCATAGATGGAATGGGTCTTCTTTTCTTGGCTTTTAGTCAACCATGCCATAATTTGCTTCTTCTTAACTGATGTTACTTCCTTCTGTTGTTGTTTGCTGTAGTTCTTAGTTACCAAGGTAATAACAACGTAGATTTTTATATCATTTGAAGGGCTCAATACACTTTTTTACACATAAAGTACTTGTGGTTTAGTGCTTAGGATTTTAATTCTTTGATTACTTGAATTTTATTGTACAAGATCTGACCTTTCATGGTTTGGCATTGATGTTTTAGCCATTGTTAGGTAAATACTTGTTCATGATAGTAAAATATTGGATTTAAATCTGCTTATTAGAGTCTCTGCATTGTGGCTTTTGGAGGAAAGTATTATTCAGATCTGATCTGCCTCTCCGTTTAGCTTTTGAGGGGCTAAGATGCTTCAGGTTGTTGTGGTGTCTTCTTCTAATGATGAAATGGTTGTTTAGGATGATTAGATGTTAATGAGGATGTTTACCTTTAACTTTACTTGCTTGTATTTTCGACATACATTTGGTTGGTTAGGTGGGTAAGATGTGACATGAGTTCAGAAGATGATTTTCTAATGTAGTGGCCCCTCTTTTATGACACGTGATGAAAATAATCCATGGGATATTTGAGTATAGCAACTTTGGAGATAACTTTTTTGATTTTTTGTTACATTTTTGCATGAAGCTTTAGGGTAGTGGAAACTGAAAACTACAGTTATCTAAGGGGCGATTGGTTACCTGTTCTTTTCTCCTCAAAGAAATGGATTTTTGAATGCTATGAAATACTATAGTTTCTGCTTTGACTTTTGCTGTTCCCTTTATTTAATCATGCCAGGAATTTATCTTCTCCAATGAAAATGGAAGTTAGAGGAGGCTGAGATTTGCTAACTTTTATGGCTGTCACTGGTAGGATTTTTTTCCCCTTTAAAATTCTAATCTGATAAGTAAATGTTGGTTTTTCAGCTTCATAATATTTTGTGTCCTTATTTTGTAGATATTCAGGCAATGTTTGCAGGAAGAGACTATTTTAGAGGTTTAGAAGGTATCCTGTATAAAACAACTGAAAGGAACTACTTTAAGAGCAGAACATCTAGAATGGAATATGTATCAGACTGGACAAATCACAGAAAATCCTCAGCATTTACTTCTGAAGTGATTTGTGGTGCAACATTTTTCATGCCTTGGTCTCTGAAAATTCCTATAGGTGATGGTTTCCATGAGTTTCTTTAATCAACTGTCTTTTTTTCTTTCTAAATCATCTTCCTAGGGAGAGGTAATAGACAAAAAACAAGAATCGTCTGCTTCTCTCTAGATTAGTTGAAAATGCTTGGGATTGCGAGTGGAAAGAAAAGATTCACAGAAGCAAACATGAATTTTTCCATTTTGATCACGCAAGATTTCAAGAGTAACCCTCAATTAGCTTCTCAGATCCCCTATGATATTGACAGCCCCATTCTACCCGGGCTGCCAGATGATGTGGCAAAGTATTGCCTTGCACTAGTTCCTCGCTCCCACTTCCCAACCATGGGTTCTGTATGCAAGAAATGGAGGTCTTTTCTTAAAAGCAAAGAACTCATAACCATACGAAAATTAGCTGGTTTGCTAGAGGAATGGCTCTATGTCTTAACTATGGACTCTGAAACAAATGAAAGCCATTGGGAGGTTTTTGATTGTTTAGGACACAAACATCAACTTCTACCACCAATGCCTGGTCCGGTTAAGGCTGAGTTTGGGGTAGTGGTTCTAAATGGAAAGCTTCTTGTCATGGCTGGGTACTCAGTGATTGATGGTACTGGCTCTGCCTCTGCAGATGTTTATGAATATGATTCGTGCCTCAACAGGTTTGTTCCTTGTACAAGCATGGGACTCAACCTCCCCCTATTGTTATGAGCTGAATTTATTTATTTTTCTTTTTTTTTCCCCCTCTGTTTGGTTGGAAGTTTGAGATCATATAATTTGATTTAATAATCAAATCAATTTCAAGTCCTCTTGTAATTGGTAACTGATAGCTTAGACTGTTGATTTGGTTTGGTGGCATTTTGCTGGCAAGAGGGAATAGGTTGGTTTGATGATTCTGAATTTTTTTTTTTAGATAAGAGATGATTCTGACATTTTAAATTAGTTGATTTTATGGAACAATTTGCATTTGTTAGATTGGAGTCTTTATGCTTATTTTTTGAGTTCTATGAACGATCTTTCATGTGAATCAGTATGGAATCAGTTATGTTATTGGCATTTGCTAGTTGTCCGACCAACTGATTAGTTTCTCAATTTAGAGAACCATTTTGTTGGAAAGGACATGTAAAACCCAAGAAACTATGTCCTTGTTTAGGGTTGCTCGTCTGTTATTTTTGGTCTTTGTTACCAAATAGTTATGTGCTTATTTCCTTTGGGAATAGTTTTCTTATACTCACTGTTTTACTGCATTTTTTTTTTCATAATTGCAGTTGGAGGAAATTGGCAAGCATGAATGTGGCTCGCTATGAGTTTGCTTGCGCAGAGGTTAATGGCAAAGTTTATGTCGTTGGAGGCAATGGGATGGATGGTGATAGTCTCTCTAGTGTCGAGATGTACAATCCTGACACTGACAAATGGACCTTGATTGAAAGTCTTCGCCGGCCCAGGTGGGGTTGCTTTGCCTGTAGCTTTGAGGGGAAACTTTATGTTATGGGAGGAAGGTCAAGCTTCACTATTGGCAATTCAAAAGTTGTTGACGTGTACAATCCTGAAGGACACACTTGGTGTGAAATAAAGAATGGCTGTGTCATGGTTACTGCTCATGCTGTGCTGGGAAAGAAGCTCTTCTGTATGGAGTGGAAGAACCAGAGGAAACTAGCTATATTCAGTCCAGAAGACAACTCATGGAAAATGGTACCAGTTCCTTTGACTGGGAGCTCAAGTATTGGGTTTCGGTTTGGGATACTTGATGGAAAACTGTTGTTGTTCTCTCAAGTGATGGAGCCAGGTTACCGTACTCTATTGTATGATCCTGATGCATCCCCAGGCTCAGAGTGGCAGACTTCCGAGATAAAGCCGTCTGGATGGTGTTTGTGCAGTGTGACCATCAAGGCATGAACAAATGCATTGATTGAGAGCTTTTCATTTGATATTTTCAATTTCCAATCTAGTTGTTTTGGATCTCTTGGCACATTCATTCTTGCCCCAAAAACAATTCATGCATGGCATGTGGTGGAATTATTAAAACTGGATTGTGTTTTCAATTCTTCATAATTTCATTGAGTATATTTGTGTTTGGTTCATGAGGGGCTCAGGTTAACTTTGTGTACCTGGCCAGATCTCTTCCTTATTTTCCCAGCTGAAATGCCTACTATACCTTGGACCATTGAGCAGAAAACAATTAATCCCTCCATTGGGCCCTAAGCAAGTATTCCTTCGAGGGGACATTGATCGTAGTGCAGGGAACATTGCTTGAAATTTCTGTGATTCTCGTTTGTTCTATGGTGTTTCCTTATGGAAAAGAAAGAGGATCTGCTTAGAATCCCGTAATGCGTTTCCTGCCTTGCCATTTATTAGCTAAACCTTTGATACGTGGTTTCAAATTGTTTAGCGAAGAGGCTGATGCTTTGATTGGAAGGCACGTAAGCGTGTTCACAAATCAAAGCAGCTCTCTCTTCAAGGAGAGGAACGGCCAGCATGGAATTTAGGGGTTGTTTAAAAGCGTGTAGATTTATTTTTTAAATTGTTTTTTATTTTTAAAAAAATTATTTTTAATATTAATATATTAAAATGATCTGGAAAAAATAATTTTAATCGAAATAATTTTTCAAAAATTCACAAAAGATGGGTTGCACAATAGCCTCTTGATAGATAATGGTTCTATTTCTATTTTAGAAATTACTCAATTTGTGCACAATGCTGTGTTGCTGGCCAACCACATTCTTTTTCTGACACAAAAAAATGCCAAGGAAAATAAAAATCTTACGCTTAAGTTATTGGTTTAATTTGTCATTTAAATAATATGAATAAAATAACATGATAATAAAAATAAATTGAAAAAAAATTAATGAAAAAAATAATTTTTTTTTGACTTGAACCCCTATTACTAAACAACATAGTGTTAGGGTAAAATTAAAAAAATAATTAAATAAAGTATTCTTTACCATTAAATTTGGTTAACTTATAAAGTCCATGTTTATAATCAAGATTAAGATAATTTTATAAAAAAAATAATCTATAAATCAAACAAGAATATAATAATAAAAAATAATGAAAAAAAAATCGATCTGAACCCAGCCAAATTAAGATGCAAAATCTCAAATATGATCGTGATACATAAATAACCATGTTTGAAAATAAACTAAATAAATCATGAAGCTAATTATTGAACAATTTAATTCAATGTTAAATAACAAATAAAAAAATTAATTATAAAAAGAAACGAAAAAAATCCAAGTCAACATACCCATCAATCTTGCGATCATGAACATAAGATTAGAATAACTCAATAGAAAAAAAAAACTAAAAACAAAGAAGCATGAAGATTAATTCCCCATAAATCAAATATTGAAATATTAAATTGAGATAAATTAATTTTAAAAAAGAATAAAAAAATTTAAATTGAATTAATCCTTCAAAATTGATGACTCTGATCACTAACTCGAGACTAGCCTCATAAAAGATAGGCATAAAAAACAACAAAGCAACAATCTAAAAAAAGATAAAAAAATCATCTTCAAGAAAGAAAAAAAACTCAGGTAAACTCGGGTGAACTTCTTAAACCTGATCTAATATCAAAAACTTATAACTTATAAAACCTTTGATCAAGGTCAATTAAAAAGTTTAATTCTCAATTAATTTAATTTTAAAGGATGAAATCATAAAAAAATATCACTTTAAAATACTTGTCAAAGCAAAAAGGATAAAAATAACAAAATAAAAATAAAGATTAAATTTGATAAGAAAAACCCATGAAAGATGAAAATGAAAAAATATCTAAAATAATTTCGAATAAAATAAATAGCAATAAAAAAATAATTTTTTTTTATAATTTTATAAATTATTTAAAATAAAAAACAAAAAAAACATAGAACAAATGTCAAGGGAGAAAATTTGAATGGATTGGTTTGAAGTTTTGAAGGGGATAACGTGAAATTCAAGGATAAAGAAAAAAAAAAAACGTTGGTTGTTATAGAGAAGAAACTAAAACCTTACAAACACCGTCGTAAAAGATAGCATTGGATGATTGAATAACCCCTCACGCGCCATCCACTCGTTGACATATATATATATATATATAATATTTATTATATTATCAAATACAATAATATCTTTGAATAGCCTTCACATTAATAATAAAAAAAATGTAAAAGGATAACAAAACTCCTAAAAAAATTATTTTAATTTTATCTTTAAAACAAAAAAATTATTTTATTATTTTGAAAAAAATTAAAAAAAAACATAACATCCTTAATTGAAAGGCATTCTAATTTTTTAATCTAGGGTTAAATTAATAATTTTACTGTATAAGAAAGATAAAATTACTAACTTAATCCTTCATAAATTATTAATGACACTTTTCTCATGGTTAAAAAACAACCTCATCCCCAGTCGAAGGTTTTATGACGAGCAATTTTATCATGAATAGTGTTTTGTTTCTTATGAACAATAACTTCCGGATTCATGGAGGCCACTGTACGTTCAACTAGCTTAGAGTTGAGGTTGGAATCAGTGTGGCTTCTAGCTTAGAGTTGATAATACTGAATTCAAGAAATTCCTGAAACAACTTAAAACTCAATTTTGCATATTTCGAATGAGGCCATGTGGAGGCACTGGAAAACACTGTGAAGAGCTAAATGATGTCTGATTGTCTACTCAAATTCTAGGAGATTGAGGCATTGTCTACTCAATTTTGCATGGTCGAACTCACATTGCATGAAAACAACAGACATTTGAGATGGTCGGCCTACCCGAAAACATCATCCAGAAAAGCACATCTTAGATGGCCCTTCAGCCATTGAAGATGGGAGATGCATCTCCCTTAAGTCTCAAGAGTCAGTTCACAATCTCTATGCCTGTTAAAGGATTTCCTGAATGAAGTTGAAGGGCAACATCTCCAACAACCTGTAGATTTACACAACTAGCAGTGAGAAAACAGTCCAAATAATCTAAAGAAATCTACATCGAAAAGGGCTATGATAAAAGATTGTGTGTCCGAGAGAAATTAAGTCAAGATTTCATGCTTCATTTAATATTTAAAACACATACTCCTCAGCTAATTTATTGTACCAGTCATATTGGCACTGTATCAAAAGAAAATGTAATCCTTGATTATAGCGGGTTAGAGAAAAACATTGGGTGCATGGCTATCAGAAATATTTGTTGGCATGAATACTTTTGAGAACCTACAAAGGATTTAAATATTTCTGAAGAGTTAGATGCAATGATCTTAGATTGCATCTATCACTTGCCTAAAGTTGTAACTTAATACCAGATTATTCGTTATCACCTCAAGAATCTGGAGGATCTGTTTAAGGTTCATACCTTAGACATGAATCTGTAAGAGTGTTCTGTAACCCCTGCAACATGAGGACTGATTATAACATTGTTGAATTTGAGAATTGGATCATCAGGATCAAATGGCTCAGTCCAAGCGACATCAATTCCTAAGCCCCCTAAATGTCCAGACTCAAGATGATGCACAACAGCGTCGTAGTCCAAGAGACCTCCTCGAGCAATATTTACCAAAAGGGAACCCTGAAAATCATATATTAAAGTGTGTTGAATGATTAGGCTGAGAAGTAAAAAATTAGCTAGACCAGACAATAAAAAAGCTGGCATGCTTTATTTATTGATCATCACCTATACATATCATTAAGAACAGGAGTTCTAAGCACTCTTGTCTATTGCAACTTCTAAAAAAGAAAACAAATGTGGATCATAAGAGAAAATTCTACAGGAAGAAGATGCATCATAATTTCATGCAAACAAGGAAAGTTTCCAGTGCAAAGGAGTACAAGCAACACAAACCTTTTTCATTGAAGATATGAATGATTTGTTCACAATACCAGCCTGAGAGTGCAATAACCAAAAGTGGTGAGTTAGATAATCAATCTTGGAGCACAGACATACTATTGGATTAGCCAATCAATTATATAAAATACACATTTGGAGAGAAATACAATACAAGTATGATGGAAAAAAATAAAAATAAAATACACATCTGAAACAGAAAATGCAAAAGCATAAATATCAGTTGACATTATTTTAGCAAGTTCAAATAAAAAATTAGAATAGGAGAAAAATACATGGGTTGAACAGAAATATAGGACAATTGTTTTCACATTCAAATTCTTTGTCGCCCAAATTGCTCATTGATATCTTACTTCAAGCAGTTCATTGATTAGACCAATCAGTTAAATCCAAATCTAGACCTCCAAAAGTAAATAAATTAGCTAGAAACTTCACCATTTAACTCATGAACAGAGTATAAAATTAGAAAGAAAAGCATGGCCTTCTTTTATTTGACATATAAAAGGTATGAAACTAATTTCAAGAAGGAAGTACAGAAAGAGTTAAAAGACAACAATTAACAAACGATGGAGAGGGAATGAATTGTAAGATTTCTTTCCTTATCTATGCTATATTAAATGAAAATTTTCCTTTTTTGATAGGCTAGGACTTTTCCTTTGATGTAAGAATTTTGGAAAAATACACTGAAAACTAAAAATGTATGAGAACATTTTCCATTATGTAATAAGATTTTTGTTCTAGACAGGAAGGAGGTGGTGAAGCAGAAACGAAGTCAAATAAAGAATTCTTTTTTGCCATGCACTCGGGATGAATGCAATTGATGAAGAATTCGTTGTGTTCGCTGGCAACTTGTCCAAATGAGCCAACTCCAAGTCCAATGAGCATCTCCATTTCAATGCAATCCAATAGGAAATCTTTCCAAAGTACACGAAGTACAGAAGAGAGCATAGGCTTACTGTCTCTTTATTCATACTCAAGCAACAAACAACTATGTCTGACACTCCAGCAAACTTGTAAATATCTTCATGACTGCCCTTCTCGTCAACCAAATTATCATTTGTACCATTTTCAATTAGGAAACCTGAGCACATGTAATGAATAAATAAAAAGCCTTCAGACCAATTTTGTTATGTTACAGTGAACTCTTGCATACCATCGGATTGAAGAGAACCTTCAGAATGCAGTGCCCAGCTCCTTTTTGTGGCAATAATCTTGACTCCGAATGGTCGCAAGCGCTTTGCCAAATCAATCCCAATATTTCCAAACCCCATAATGAATACCTACAGAAGCCAAAAAATCTAGCAAGGATATGGGATTTTCAAAAATCAGAGAAGATCACAAAAAGGTAGATGGAAACAAATATAAAGACTTTTGAACTAATTGTTGAATTTTAATAAATAAGTACACCATAAATTCAAGTTCAAATGGTAGAAAAGAGGTCCTTTCCAATTGAAATTTTCTCAGTAGACTTTGACCACCACCACTGATGAGTCCTTTACTCACAGACTGCTTTATTTACTAGAGGAACTCAGACTTGTTACTCGAAAAGAACATGGTTTTTTAAGCTTCTGTCTCTCACATCCCCAAAGCCTGTAATTTTATAATTCTTGCACTAATAAATGACTTGTGCTCTCTCTATTAAGTACCCTAAAAAAAATTTTGAATTGTAAAAAGAGGCTTAAATGAAGAAAAATGACGGACTTTAATTAAAGCTAGCAATTTGTATTTTGTGCTGTATGTGTCTGCACACTCGCATAAACACCCACACTTTTCTATTAGCATAAATACAAACAAGTGCGCATTTGTTTATATACGTGTACTGTTCAATCAAACTTTACATAGAGTTATGGCCTTTTATGTCTTCAATTTAGGATTGCCATGCCAACTGCCAGACACCATATCTCCATGTTGACACCAGGAGCTTTGTTATCAAACCATTCATTATATATTTTTGCACAACAGAACTTAATAAGCAGAGTTCTCATTTCTTTATTCAATTTGCAGATTGTATCAAGATTTTACATTGTCAACATTCATTCCTCGTGTGTTTTTGTGAAAATCACATAAACATTATACCAAGGAAAAGAAAATCTCTATGCAAAATATTCATGGAATTTTTAAGAGAAGTAACCAAGAAGAATATTAGACGAGGATGTAAAAAAAACACATAAAGATCTATACTCACTGTCTTGCCAAGTAGTGTCTCACCAGCTGGTTCTCCAAGCCTTTTCTGCTTTATGGAAATCTGCATCTCATTCTATAGCAGTAACACAAGTTACTCTGATAATATAATAAGTTCATACAGAAAATAGGTAGCAAAGCAAATAAAATAATCGCAGCATGCTAAAGTGAAGATTCATTAAAAGAGTGCTACCACAGTGCATAGACAAAGCCAATTTTGTTCAAGAGAAAAAAAGGACAAAGCCTGCTGCTTAGGGAAGCCAAACAGCTGTTATGAAACCGCTGTTGATGTGCAAAGATTTTACAGATACATGACCTCCTAGTAGGGATGATAGTGCTCCCTGAAAAGTAGCCTCACATGGTGATGCATGAAGGATGACAGTCATAAAAATTTGGACAGCTAAACAACAAATGAACAACAACATCGGAAATGGGCTTAGAATCGGGGGCCTTAGAATCAGGAAGGGGCATAGAAAAGAAAATGAGCCTGTTAAGATTGTGCACCTCAATATCTTCACTTGCCAATCAGCAACTTACGTTGTTTGTTATTAAAGGACTCATAAGAAGCATGACATCTTTATAACCATACACTGTATTTTAAAGATGTCACTCAAACGATATCAAGGGAAAGTAATATACTCTATCGATTCAAGTTACTTTTGATTCATGGATCATAGAAAACCATTAGTTTACAGAAAATTCTGTGTTTGAAATAATTTGTCCACTTTAGTCTATAAGTTATTTAGAGATCTTAACTCAAATCTCAGAAAGTTGAATTGGATTTTGAATAAAAGATCATCACATTGAAGAAGCATGAAGAGAAATAATTAAAGCACCCATGTCAAAAGAAAAAGGACTTTAACATAAAACATAATTATCAAAACTTAAGGAAGTAACATT
This sequence comes from Populus ilicifolia, assembly GCA_015708895.1. NCBI lineage: Eukaryota > Viridiplantae > Streptophyta > Magnoliopsida > Malpighiales > Salicaceae > Populus > Populus ilicifolia. Next base: position 17,321 of record SRLM01001575.1, on the reverse strand, counting down.
TCAAATGCGACTAAAAAGCCATTTGCAAGTCAATCAAATTATATACTACCTGCCTTTTCTGAACAGCTAGTTCCAGACTCGAAATGATTTGGTATCATAACAGCCAAAAAAGCATTTTGGCCCAAAATAAAGCTCAATAGTGGAATAGGATCCACATAACTGAGTCAAACTTTGAGATTGAGTCTTAGTTTAGTTGAGGTGAGATTAGAACAGAGTAAGAAAGTTATTTCTAGTAACTAAATAAGCACAGAAACCTGTTTCCGAAGAAGGCCCAACATTAAATATATGGCCATCTCTGCACATGATGCTGCATTTCCAGTAGCATCACCTGGAATTCTGGCGACTTTAATTCTGTACTTTGTAGCAGCATCAATATCAACTCCTTCATGCAAAGATTTATGATAGGCAATCAATTTTGATAGTGATGCAACAGGATAAAGAAAATAAGAATGGATCAGGCTGTTAGGATACTAGAAACGTTAAAATTATGGTAATTTAGATTGTTACCTTCAAGGCCAACACCAAACTGCATAATAAGTTTCATCTGAGTTGCACGGGATATAATGTTTGAAGTTAGCGGCATGTTTTTTACTATGCAAATGTTGTAGTTTGATATAACATCAGGCACGACAGCAAATGGGACATCATCAACCTACATGAAGTTAGAAAATAGCAACATAACAAATGAATACATAATGAACAGGTAGTAGAAAAATTATCTAAACAGTAAATATGTTTGAAGAAATTATCTTATTATTATTTAGGAAAAAAAAGAAGGAATAGAACGTATAGCTTAAGCAAAATGTCACAGGCAACTTTTGAAAAATATCTAATAAACTTTCAAGGATTGCATTATGTGGTTGGTAAAAGCAAATAACACCTCAGAAAGAAATGAATTCTTTCAATCTACAATGCTAAGAATATGTATAAGAATTCAGCCACAGAGAAATAATGCAGACAACGACGCACCTGGATGAAAGGGTACTTCTGCAAGTATTCTTTAGTGTACTGATGAGAAGCAGCGAAATATGGCCCACAAAAGAGAACACGAGTGATGTGCTTGCCACTGTTCCCAACCATTTGCTCCACCTCACTCAATGTATCTGCAATGAACAAACACTATGCAATGAAAACAGTAAAAGTTATAAATAACTGTTCTTTGTATTATCTACAGGGAAAAAAGAAGAAGATTTTTGGTTGATGAATGTGCTTGAAAGGCCAGGTAAATTGAACAAAGTGCATATTCCATTTTAGTGAAATCATATGGTGAAACTTCCTCATGAAGGAATATGTGCAATCACTCTTTTTAAAATAAAGGGAACTAACTGCTAGCCTTAGTTGAAATAGATTCAAACATAGTCACTGGAAGCGTGCATTTCCAATAAATACAACTAAATTTTATATAAAAAAATGGATTTCACATGAGAATAGTAACATGCTTCAAATGTCATTACTGAATATCCAAATATCAAATAACATACCATTGTCTAATCGATAAAAACTAGATTCTGTGAGTGGGATTAAGAAATCATATACAGCTGGCTTAAATTTGGAGAGTCTGAATTCCAAGGCGACAACCTGTTTAACACTACAACCAAATTGCAGTAATATGGCCTCTCATCTTTACATCTTTAAATAAAAAGAAGGCAAATCAGTGCAACTATATGTGGACTTCCGAACCTCCCCAAGACACAAGCCAAGATTTACTAACCAAAGCGAGCTCAGCCATGCCATCTCTCTCATTAACCAGAACTCAATCAATACAACAGGTAAAGCATTTTTATGCTCAGAGCAAAGACATTCATTTTGATGATTAGTTGAAAGATCTAGAAGTACGAGAATAATAAGGATTCTTTCAATGCTTAATGAAAACTCAATCTTTCACATTCTGATTCATTTCTCCGCATTTTAAAGACTTCACCTGAACAACATCCATTTCCCCAAATCATATCTCAGGCCAGAGCTGCGCAATCAAGGATAAGTTTGACAACAACATGAACTTGCAATTACACCCTCTTGGCTCCAATGTATATATCCATATTCCAAAGCCAAAGAACATTGATTTTTAAGAATTTCTAGCTTTAAATCAGACTAAATTTGCAGTAATCCAACATCACTGAGCAGCCTCATTCAAAAAGAATGGAATGAATATTAACTAGAAATAATCATTAAGGTCCAAGTTCACAATTATAGCAAATACAAAGCACACAAAGATGCCACTCATGTCTCCCTTCAAATAGCAGGACCATCTCATTAATAAAACTAATAAAGAAATCAAAACCATTAAGAAATGTTAGAGAAAAAAAATTTAGAACACAAAACCATCATCAGATTGTCCGAGAAACAAACAGACAAGAGAGAATCAGGGATGACATAAAGAAGGGAAAAAGAAAGGAAATTTAGGAAATGGGTTGTTGCTTACCAGTAGAGAAAAGGAGAGGTGAGAGATTAGAGAGAGTTAAAGCACAGGGGAGGCCGCAGGTTCTCTTCACAGCACTGATCAGTGTCGTCTTATTAAGACGGTTGCAGAACATCACCACGCTTTGGCTTGTCGTTATAACATCTGAAACCACAGAAGATTCTTTTGCTGGATGTCACGAGGCCACAGGCACATGTTCATTTGGTTGTTGAGAAGTGCATTATTGAGAATAATTATTGTTTGGGGACCACACTGCAACTCTTTTATTTCTAGTAGCTGCTTTTGACAGTAATAAAGCTTTAAACTGTGTTGTCTATAATTGTATTCCAAACCGTATTTCATTAAAATTATTATTTTTTATGTTTTTAAATTTTGATATATTAATACTAAAAATAATTTTTAAAAAATAAAAATTATTATTTTAATATATTTATAAATAAAAAATAATTATTATTTCACTTTCAAACATCCTATAAAATTAGGCTGCAAATTCGTAGTTAATTATTAACTCTTTTTATTACAAATATGTAACCAAATTGTTTTTATCTACATGATTCAGCAAAACAAATAATTGAAATGAAACTAATAAAAGTTATGTCACTTGAAATTAAAAACTAATTAAAATATTGCGTTTTTCATATCCATATTTTTATTAAGGGTTTATCCTGTATAAAATCATACGAGGTATTAATAATTCTTCTAAAAGATATTAATTAAAGATATGAATTTAAAAAATAATTATCATACTAATTATTTGTAGTCCTAGGTTTCATGTATAAATTGAAAAGATAAATAATTGGTGAAATTTTTACTGCTACAATGGGCAGCATGTATGTACATATGTGATGTGAGCATGGCATAGTACCCATAAAGTAAATTATAGAAATTTAAACTCTATAGGCATCTTGAGAGTTTTGGCACAATCAATTGGCATGCCTTGAATTGCCGCAATCACTATGTGAAATTCATTTTATTTTACATTATTAATTTTTAAAATATATTACATGATGTTCAAATATTTAGAATGTTAGTTGGTATTTGAAATAGAAATTGATTTATATATTAAGTATTTAGATTTTTTTTAATCTAAAAAATTTCAAATCCACTAAAATGATTTTAAATACCTTTAAGAAAGATAATTCTAACCAAGAGAACTTTAAGATTATCTGATTTTAAAGTTAGTATATCTTATAAAATATTAAAATTATAGAGAATTTAAAATCCTAAACCTCAATCTTTTATCATGAAGCCGTAATGGTATATTTTATAGCATACAAAAAGAAGGTTTGCAAGATAATTATCCTGATAGCATTGAATGAGGGGTAAATATTCCTTACCTTATAAGAGTATAATGGGTCCATGAAAGACTTTTAAACACCTAAAAAGGTATAAAGAGATTTAAAATTTAAAACATCAAATATAGTTAAGCCTATAAAAACTGAGTTTTTCCCTAATGTTTAGACTTAAAAGAGGTTAGTCACTCCCCTGGACATGTTAAAGGAAAATGATAATTTTCTTGGACTTGGTCGACTGCCAAGTTCAAATGCTCTGGGTATGACATGCATGCCAGACCTACGCTATCATGTGCTTGACACACTACTAAGCTTAAGTGCCTTGAACTTGATTGATTGCCAAGTCCAACCATATTGGGTATGACATACATGCCAGACCTAAGTTATTTTAGACTTGGTACACTACTAAACCCAAGCACTTTGAACTTAGTTAGCTACCAAGTCCAAGTATATTGGGTCTAGTGACACGACGAAAAGATTGATGTCTTCTCCCAAGTGCAGGAGTGTCGAAGTAATAAATAACCCGGCAAGACCGGGGTCGAACCACAAGGAGGTTATTGTACAAATTATAAATAACAACAATACAACAATAACAATAACAATAACAACAATAACAACAACAACAACAACAACAACAACAACAACAACAACAACAACAACAACAACAACAACAACAACAATAATAATAATAATAATAATAATAATAATAATAATAATAATAAAGAAAGAGAAGAAGATAATGATGATGATGAGACTTTGGAGATAGAATATTAAAGTAAAGATTAAACAATGATAATAACAAATGTCAAGGTTAGAGGTTCCACTAATGGTATGTCAAACAAGTATAGTATAAACTCTTATTGTTCAATTGGAAACCACACATAAAGGAGGTTCCAATCATATTATAGATTGTTAACATGATTACATTAGTCATCTTATTCAATTAATGCTAATACTTGTAAATTTCGTCAAGCATTCATGATTATAACTTATGTTAACAACAAATCAAGTTCCTTTCATAGCTCAGGTGTCGGTTATACCATACAGTATGGGCTATGAAAGTGCCAAGCATTTGTTGTACCAATTGTTATACAACATAAATCAAGATTAATCATTTAACAAGCAAAGTATTAAAGAGTGAACAAGATAACAAATATAAAACATGTTAGTATTAAACATTAAAGTCCATATTAAGTTTATACCATACTTATTCTTACACCATTAGTGTAACCTTTTCACCTTGACATAATTAACTTAGCTAGACATAATGAAAGAAAGGAAAATAGATAAACAAAATAAGAACATAAAAGTTAACTAAGGAAAGGAAAGGAAATGAAAGGCATAAACTTGATATTAATGAAAACAAAGCATAAAGAATACAAAGAGAGAAAACAAGAGCATGATCTTGATCTGGACACCAAGATGCCTAAATGCATGGCAAATGCCTCCTTTTATAGGCCAAAATTGGGAACTATTGATTTGATGACTAATTGACGAGTAGATGGCCAACCCTTGACTTGGTGACAATCCTTATCTTCTCTTGTCTGCCCAAAACGTCATTGATGACGTCAAAATTAGAGCCACTTGAAAACATGAAAGTTCTAGGCAATTATCTCAGCTTTCTTGTGTAAAACATTCAGCTCATTTTGACTTCTAGAACTCCAGATATGGCCAAAATACTAAACAGTGCTCGGGCTGGAGGACATATTCGGGCTTCTTTGTTGTTGTAACAATTTGGACTTGAAAATGGCCTTTTTAGATCTTGGGCTCCATAGGAAAGTTGTAGGCCTATGTCTTACCTTTCCATCCATATAAAGTAGACCTAAAACTGAGATCTATAGCTCCAGATATGACTCGATTACTAAACAGTGTTTTGGTTTGGATTGCACCGACATCTCTTTTCTAAGCTTGATCATCTCTTTGCCTTTGCAATTGAAGTTCTTAAAGTCATCAATCAATCCTTTCATTTATGTGATAGGCCTGCATTTAAAATGAACATTTACCACAAATTAAAGGTATCTTATATTATTAGATAAATTATTATAAAATGTACTTTAGTTAAGGAGTTATTGATACTTTAAGTGCAAAATGATGATATAAAACCATGATAAAAATACACTTTTGAGTACTAATCAACTGGGCTATTTGCCAAGTCTAAACACCTTGCTAATTATCATGGACTTGGTTGACTTCCAAGTTCAAACTTTTTGGATTTAGAATGCACGTCAATCTCATGCTATCTTGGGCTTAATACATTGCTAAGTTATGCGTGTCAGACCTATACTATTTTGAGCTTGGCACACTGTCAAGCCTAAGTATTTTGAACTTAGCTAATTGCAAAGTCCAAACACATTGAGTGTGACATGCATGTCAGACTCACACTACCTTAAACTTGGCTAATTTGTCAATTCTAAGTTTATTGGGTGTGACAAACGTGTCAAACTTATGTTATCTTAGACTTGATGCATTGTTAATTCCAAGTGTGTTGGGTCTGGCATGCGTGTTAGACACACACTAATTTGGACTTGGCCAACTGCTAAATCCAAGTCTATTATGTTTGGTATGTATGCTAGGCCTCCACTACTTTGGACTTGATATGTTGTCAAGTCCAAACATCTTGGTAATTATGTTGGATTGGACTGATTGCCATGTCTATGTGCCAGACCTACTCTATCTTGGACTCGGCACACTGCCAAACCCAAGTGTTTTGGACTCGACTGACTGCTAAGTTCAAGTGTATTGAATTTAACATTCATGCAAACTCACATCATTTTAGACTGGGTGCACTACCAAGTCCAAATACCTTCAACTTGACTAAATGCAGTCCAAGTGTCTTGAACTTGGCTAATCTACCAAATCTAATCATATTGCGTTTGACATACATGCTAGACCAACACCGCCTTGGACTTAGTGCAATGCAAAATCCAAACACCTTAGACTCAACTAACCACCAAATTTAAGTATGTTGGGTCTAACATACATGCCAGATTCATATATTTAAAAAAAATAAATATGAACTTAATAAAATTGACTTATCAATATATTTTTTAATCAACTTATATATATATAATGTATTTAAAATTGCTATCTTTATATAAAAAGTAATTAAATTAAGTTTAAGGAATAAGTACTTACCAACAATAATAATTTGTTTTATTTATTTATTTTATTTGATGATTAATGTTTTCTTTAATTAATTCAGGTATTCATTAAGATTTAAGTTTTTCTTTGATGATTTTAAGGTTTCAATGTTAAAATTCAAAAACTAACAATTAAAAAAGAAAGTAAATATTTTTACTTATCAAGGTAATTGTAATAAATAATATAAAATTCAAGAGTTTTTTTTTTTTGAAAGCTAGAACCTTTTCAAAAAGAATTTGAGAAAGTAGTACATTTAGAAAAGGATTTTGAAAAATAAAATAGCTAAGAGTTGAAAAGAACACTTTTCCAATAATGTTTTCTCTTTAAAATTCTTTTTTGTAATATAAAAAAATAGATTTTTAAATAAGGTTTCTGCAAAAATAACAATCTTAAGCATTTTTTTAAACTGTAGAAAATAATAAACTGTTTTTTAAATAGATTTTTCATTTAACCAAAGCTTTTTTTTAATTTATTAAAAAACCAATTAAATCTTTCTTAATAAGAAATACTTGTAATTAAGAATCCCAATCTAGATAAAATGTTTTCCCTTGAATATTTTTTAATTAAAAAAATACAATTTTTATTTTTAAAACTTGTATGCAAATCTTTTTCTAACCAGATTTCTTTAAATTGTGCTGTTTTTGGAAATTAATCTTTCTATTTTTTTATTAAAAAAGGTGCTAATTTTTAAAAATTAAAAATAAAAATTTAAAAACTAAAATTTTTTATTTATAAAAAAGATATTTAAAAATATGATAACAATTACTTTTAAAAATATTTTTAATTATAAAATATATTAAAATAATAATTTTTTATTTTTTAAATTGCTTTTTATATATTAAAATATCTAAACATATTAATGTATTAATTTAAAATAAAATATATATATTTTTAATTTTTTCTTTTAAACCGAAGTATTCGAAGAACGACTTCTCAAAAGTCCTCTAAAATACTGACGGACGGACCGAGTGAGTGGTCCTCCAAGACTCAGTCATTCAAGTCAACCATTCTTGTCGTTTTTCCTTCACCTTGGAAGTCGCGAAACGTTTTTGTCAGCTGAACGAAGATTAAAAAGCAAACGAGGAGACAGAGAGTCTACTCACTGTGCTGACTACACGACCTCTTTATCTTCATCACCAGGTATGAATTAGGATCTCTTGTTTTCCATTTGTTTCTTCTCAAAACTGATTTTCTCTCTCTTCTTATTTCCTTTCTTGATATATACATAGCTATGATTTTAATCATAATAACATCTGTTTGATGATTAGAACGTATTGATTCTTCTGTTTAATCATTCAATATTGGAAGATGGGCCGATGCTAAATTTGACAGGGACTTTATGTATGTGCTGATATTGTGGATCGAGTATCATTCAATATCTTTCCAATGGTTCGTATTGATTTACCATATTGATCATCTTGAAAGAAAACCTAATCCTTTTTATATCAATCCTTTGATGCAAATAGTACTCTATATGTCCTTTTTATTCTTCTTTTTGAGTGGCTTGAGAGTGTTATTGGGGATTTAAGCCACACAAGAGGAATACCTTTTTTTCCTCTTTTAATCCTTTTCATCTCTGGTATGCTTGAGATTTTACCCAAGTCACTTGGTACATCGCCATGTGGAACAAGCTTAATTTGGATGGAACCATCCTGGGAAATCTCCAGGTGTGTTTTGAAGAGAGGAATGGCTTGTAGCGAATTCCAGCAATGTGTGAAGGGTAAGCTGTCATGGAGGGAGGGGGAGGGAGGGGGAGGGAGAGAATGCCATTCTACTCGCCTCTTAAGCTACCACGTTTGGCATACACCACAAGTCACTAAGGGGGTGTTTAAGAGTGATGTTAAATATATTAAAATAATATATTTTTATTTTTTTAAATTAATTTTGATATTAACATATCAAACGATTTGAAAGCATTAAAAAACAAATTTGAAACAAAAAAAATAAAAAAATTTATTTTTTTTTTTAAATATTTTTGAAACACAATAATAAACCCCCTCCAACAAAAAAAACAACTAAATGAAATGCTACGTTTTACAATCCATAAAACACCAAATCACACGACATGGGGTGGTGGTGGAACGGTCATATGAATTTGAATTAACTCCCCCAATTCCTCCTTTCAATCTGCCATCATCCTCTCCCCAGAATAAACTTGTGACACCATGCAACTGCATTTGTACATAAATTATGTTGTAATGGTTGTATTTTTTTAGGATTTATTCAACAAGTATTTTTTTTCTTGTATCATTCTTCTATGTATTCCTGTATTTTCTCACATTATATACATTGATTATAAGGGGTCAGGCAGAATGGCCAAACCATTGGGGAACAGGAACGTGGGGCTATCAAAATCTGTAGAAGAGAGAGCCTTGTCGAAGAAGATGGAGGATGATCAAAGGAAGCAGCCAGCTGGTCCAGCCCCTTATTTTCACAAGGATTGCATAACGAATATCCTTATTTGGCTGCCTCTTGAATCACTTCCAAGTTCAAGATTTGTGTGTAAGCCATGGTACAACATAATTAACAGCCGAACTTTCATCGATTCACATTTCCGTCGCTCTGAATCTGTTTTGATCTTTCTAGAATCAGTCTCAAGAGGAAGATCATACCCTTATTCAAGACCAGACCCTTTTTCTATGACATCAATGCCAGAGGAAGAAGGTAATACCTTTTCAGTTGAAGCAGCTTTGCTTCAAACGAACTTAAAAACTGTCCCCATTTTTGGGCCCCATGTTGCTGGCAGCTCATCAAAATTCTTTATCCAGTTCATGGAATTTAAAGAAGGAAAGATCAAGGTAGGGAAGTATAATGTTAGCTGCCTGGGAAGCATTAGAGCTACATGCAATGGCCTTATTTTGCTTGATAACCGTGTGAAGAAAGGACTGATAGTCATGAATCCTGTGACACGGAAGCTCATTACACTTCCTCTTGGTACTTTGTGTAAATATCATAAGGAGTCCTATGGCTTTGCATTGAATCATGTCACCGGAGACTATAAGTTGGTGCACCTTTTTCGGGATGAGTTTGAGTATGTCACCTGTGAGACACTAGATCTTGCGACAAGATCATGGAGGGCAGTGAATGGACCTTCATGCGGACTATTTAATTGGTTCGGGCATGCACCTGTTTCTGCAATTGGAGCTCTGCATTGGCTTCCGCAGCTTGATGATAGTGATTTCATAGTGTCAATGGAAGTGGAGAATGAAAGATTTCATTGCATACCGCTGCCCCACCGTTGTACTACTCATGACAGGGTTATGGAGATGGGTGGTCTCTTATGTTTTGTCACACATGAAGACTTGAACATTGATATTTGGAACTTGAAGAGTGTGCATGATGGCATTTGGACAAAGCAATATAGAATCACCAAAGGTAGTTTAATTGACATGGTTCCGCTTTTTAGTTTAAGAATCAGTGGAGATGTAATTTTCAGGAGGAAAGAAGATGGCTCATTCCATGCTTATGACTTTAAATCTGAAGTGATGAGACACTTTGAGATGGACAAAGAACGCAACCTATCATCTGGCTCATACCTGCCTCATGTAAACAGCCTTCTCTCCTGGACACCAAGTCATCATGTGTCTGATTGACCTCCCTGTTGGCTGGTACCAGTAAAGGGAGTGACGATGACATATATATCATCTAATCATATAGCAATATAGTTTGTGGGTTACTTCTCCGTTTCTGCTCTTTTATTTTGTGTATGCTACTGATGGAAGAACTATATATATATATATACACACCCTGGGATGTGAAATATGTAGTGCTACGTCGATGAAATGTAATTGAGCACTCCTCCTGCAATCAGGTATCTGTATGCAAGGGTTTTTTCTTATTGTATTTTCCATTTTCGTTCTCATTGTTATTTGGTTAGTTTGTGTCTTATCCTTCTTGGGATGTTTGTTGCGTCCTGTCAACAGGATGTAGGTCGAACCATCTCATATCCTGGTCTAAAAGCAGAAGGTTGGATCAGAGTTTAATGGCTTCTATCTAATGTGGTGACTGGTGATGATGAGAATCGATCAAAAACTGCTGAAATGAACGTTTATTCACACACCTGAGAGTAACATTTGTCGTAAAAAATTTCAGAAACTTTTACGTGAACGATGCACTCTATATGTATTGAGTCAAGGAAACAAGTTGAGAAGGCGAATGCCCCTTCAAGGTCTACCCATCAAGTAGGGGCAGGTATTTTCATTTCAGTCCGGTTTGATTTTGAATTAAAATAAATAAACTGATTTTATTTTATTTTTAGTTTTGGAGTCGAAGTAAACCGCAAACCGGTTCAAATCGATTAATTTCAGTTTGGTTTGGTTTTTATTCTTCTAAACTGGTTCAAACCGATATTTTTATACTTGCTTCTATTTTTCAAAAAATCAACTTCAATTTTCATTTTGTTCTCCTTGTCCATAGGTTAAACCTAGCAAAAAATAATAAAATACACAAAACAAAAGGATTTAACTGTAAAAAAACAAAGAGAAAATCAAAAGTTATTGAAATATAAAATTATCAAGAAGCATGAAGGAGAAGAATATAAAATACAGATTTGAGAGATCAGAGATAAGAAAAGCATTAATAGCATTGATATAGAACCTGCTGAGAATGCAGAGTTTTTAGATCTTGATTTCTTTGAGATCCTAAGAAAGCCTTTTAATGGCAAACAAAATGGGTACGAAGATGTTTGGTGGTAGCTGTGTTAGTATTGATTTAAGTAAACTAGTAGTAGGTTCTTTTTATTGTATAATTTAATAAAATTTTCTCATGGAATCTAATAGTCAAGATTCATCACTAATTGATTTGAAGCTAAAGAGAGACTAGAGATGCAAAAAGAAAAAAGAAAAAAGGAAAGGCAAGCAAAGAGGATAAAAGCCAGCACATACTTAGACGAGAGAGCCCAACAAGAAGGAACAAGTAAGAATAACAAAGATGCATGAGATAATAGGTTTTTGAAAAAGAGATTTTTGCTATATAAGAAGTAGAAGACAAATTTGAGAGTAATAGACAGAGAGCAGGAGAGGGCTGACTGCAATGAATGTTGAAATTTAGGGTTAGAAGAAAATATGTTATTTATACTTGTTTTAAAGGGAGGAGGCGGCTATGTACTATAATCTGTCAGGGTTAATGGGTAAAAAATGTTTTTTTATTTTTAAATCGAACCGATTTGGTTCGGTTTGAATTGTTCGGTTTTAGCATTACAAAATCGAAAACCAAACTGAATCGAACCAAACTAGATATTTTTCTAAATATTCTAATCGGTTTAATTGATTTTTGTTTTCGGTTTGGTTTTTCTAATTATTTTTTTCTGGTTTTCTCAGTTTAATCGATTTTTTTGATTTTTTTCACTTACCCCTACCACTAAGAAGGCGTGCATTAATGAAAGTTAAATCTATTTTATAGACTATTAATCACAATTAAGATATTGTGCTCTATAATTTATCAATTTAATTGGGCGTGGCTTTATTTTCTTCTATAAAATAAGTTTGATTATATATATATATATATATTGAAAATACTAAGATAAGGAAGAAAAAGATTTTCTAATTTAGTTGGAAAAGAGTTTTTTAGATAAAAAATGATTTTTGTTTAGAATGTTAATGAGAATTCTTATTAAACTAGTATTTAGATTTTTAAAATGATTTTTATTTAGAATGTTTATGAGAATTCTTATTAAACTATTATTTAGATTTTTTATTGTAATACATGTATAATCTCCTTACTAAGGTTGAAGTACTCAGGTTTTAAGTGATTGTGAAAGAATAATGAATATCCATGAATAAATGTTAAATACTTAGCGGTGAAGTGCTTTTACCAATCTGTATGAGAGCTTAGTATATGATTTATTTTTAGGGGAAAATAAAGATGGATCAACTTGGAATCAACAACGGGAAATGAAAGTCAAAATTAATTTATAATATTTTGTGATAAAAAAATAAACAACCTAAAAAAATCATAAAGATATATTACCATAAAAAAAATACTTAATATACTTTCTTTTGTGCACAAAATAAAGTTAAGAGCAATATTTACTAGTTATAGGGCTCCTTATGATCAAAAGTAAGATATACCCTATGGAGTAAAAGTTAACTTAGAAAATTTGGTTCAAATAATTCACAAATTACCCAATTAAAATTAATTTAGAAATATATTCTCTAGTTATATGCAGTTCATAATATTAAAAATCTTTATATTCTTCATATAAAAAATATAAAAGAAGTCTCTCAAATTGAAGTTGTTTTATTACTTGATGTTTTCAATTGAGAAGATCTTATTTAAAAAAGAGTTCATGATTGCTCAACTTAGCATTTATGAATATGAGTTTAAAAGATGGATTGTTAAGGCAAAAAAAGAATTTCTAATTGAGTTAGAAAGATGCAAACTCCCATAATTTCAAGTACAATATAAACAACAAATCATATAATATTACATGTATGAAGAATAATATATATAATTTTATTATTTTGACATTCTTAATTAATTTCTACACATATTAACCAATTTTATATAAATGAATTTTTTCTCTTAAGTGACATCTATAATGTATTCTTTTCATACTTTTCTACAACGCTATTAGTTTATGATATTCAATTAATAACCTTTTTAATTTAATAAAATCCCAAAATAGTTTCTCAAATCTCATTTCATAAAATCTTACATAGAAAAATAATCCATATATCCATTTATGTTCACACAATAACCTCAAGCATACCACTAGTTCATTAATTTATCACTTGATAAGAGATTTTGTATCTCATAACCTTTTCATGTAAATCTCATAACTTAAAATTTCATTATACACACAACACATAATATATTATAAAAGAAGTAAATGTATAAAATATGTTAAAAATAAATACATCATAGTATAATAAATAACAAAATGAGATTCTTGAAACAATTTTAACCATGTAATTTTACATATACATATAAATATATACCTAAACAAGACTATATGATAGCTAATAATAAAATTAGTGTTGTCCAGCTAAGTGATATAGACTTGCAATTACGATTATTATATCCAATTATACATATATATTCATTAAGAATGGAAAAATCAAGATATACATCATATCAATTCCTAAACAACAATCAAGTTAATTTTAATATTAATACAGAAATTCACATGACATGATCATTACTTGCTTCCTCTATGTTTTAAAAAAGGCAAGTCATCATCCATACAATGACCATTCACAACTAAATCACTATCTAGACTATTGTTTTAACACAATAATCAATATTAATCTTTGTTTAAATAATTACCTAATACTCATATCTATATCTATATTATTATTCATTTATATTTTAATTAAATTAGATATGATATCTTATTTGTTTGTAACTAGATCATTGACCAAGTTTTATATAAAAGATCAACATGTTTCTTTTTTTCATTCCTATGCCCGAAAATCTTGTTGTTGTTTGTTGTTCAATTCTAACAAGGTGAGTCAAATTGCTTTCCTTTTAGTTATAATTTTTTTTAATATAACTATTTTTTTCTACATGTTTATTTATGTATATCTTTTATATTGGTTGAGCCTTTATTAGGCCTTGACCTTGTATTAGATCTTTTTTCCACGATATTATTTATATTTATTATATCTAATTATCTTTTTTCTTTTTTTTTAAATGATTTTCTATGAGAAACTACTTTTTTCATGTTAATTTTTATGCTTTAGGTATTTTTGTTTTTTTTTTAAGTTATTTTAGAATTTATTCTAGCCTTTTCATACCATTTCTAAAGTGCTTTTGCAACTTGGCATCTACTTTCATTATATATTGAATCTTAACTTATATTTCTCATTTTACTTATGTTTTCTCTATACTTTTTGCATGACTATTATGTCTTATGCTTTGCTTAGGCTTTTTGTTCTATTTTTGACCTATGCTTCCTTTTTGCCCTTTTCATTATACTCATTTCTTTTCTTTTATTGAAGACCAATGACCTTTAATAATTTTTTTTAGTTTTTTTTTGCACAAAAATTATCATATTTTAAAGGGTTTATGCTTCTTTATTGCCTTAGTTAGCATCTTTAAAGATGTAACCACATGTTTAACATTTGGATCATACTTATTCATCAATTTTTAAAAAGTTTAAGGTCTAGTTCTTTTTTTTATTTATGTTTGTTCAATTATGATATAAATTAATTTTGTTATTGTCATTTATTAGTGGTTTATTGTCTTTATCTAGTATTTAGTACTTTTCCTTAGTTGTTTTCCACTTGTTTTTACCATTTCCTCTTTTTTCATAGGATAATCACTTGTGGGTCATGTTCTATGTTGTCTTTAACCCTTCCTTTAGTTTGTTATCCCTTCTAAGTATGTATTATTGATGTCTTTTTTTTTAATCTTTTTTTGTTGTCTTTTTTTTTTGTTTCCTTTTTAATATTGTCTTGTACCTAGTATATCGTAACCTTAGGTTTCATTTGACCGTGTCTTCAATTATTGCTTCTCTATTCATTATTTGATCATATGGTTTTGTTTTTGTTTTTTTTTTATTATGTTAATGGTCTCTCTCACAAATCAGTGTTTCTTTTTGGTTCATGTTTTTCTTTTCTTTTCTTTTTCTATTATGATTTGTTTAGTTTTAATGTGTTATGTCTGCCTTTTTTTCCCCTAATGTTTGCCTTTTATTATTCTCTTTTGGTATTATATAACAAAGATGAATAAAAAGAATCTATGGAAAAAACAAATTGTATTTGATTATGGATGATCTTAATTATTAGTTTAGGATCAAAACACTTTGTTTGAGAACCAAACAAACATTTTAGTATCATGATGTTCTAAAGAAGAACCTCAAGGCTAAAATGAGCAACATTATTATGGTTTAACTCTTGGTATATATGGTGATATTAGTAGGAATGCTTTGGCCTATACTACTTTATTTATGAGAAAAAAATAACCATTTGTATAGTAATAATCATGAAAACTTTAGGATTGGATTGAGCTTTCTATAGTTGTGTCTTGGATGGAAGCATGTGGGTTTCGACGTACGGTGTCTTTAGGTTTGGTTATTTTTATAAAAAAAAATACCCTATTCGAATATAAGGCCCTTTGACATTTGATTTGGAAAATGTAAAAGAAAAAAATAATATATTAAAAGAGAAATAGTATAAGAAGCAAGAGAAAAGCGTTTAGAAAAAGGAGTAGAAGCAATATGTGTTGTGAATGGATTTTACTTGTCTTTGCTTTAGTGTTTTACTTGATGACTAGATGTGTTTATCAACCTTGTTCATGTCATCTTACCGCATGTAGTATGGAGAATAATATTACAGATACCTCGTGATGTGTAAAGTAATAATAAAGAGTGAATCATGATGAGTGCAAATAAATGAATAGCATTCTAGAGAGGTTGATGCTCAATATTGGTATATGGTCTAGCGAAAAGGTTAGTACTTTTGCTTTGGTTAGTACTTTTGCTTTGTACAAAGAAATTGAAAAAAGAAGATCAATTAACAAAAAAAGAATAAGGATCCAAAGCAAAAAAGAGAAAAAACAATTAAAAGAATGAACATTAAATTTGATATAAAAATAAAAGATGTAAAAGCCCGTGCCAATCCAAGTTAACATGGAAAATTTATTACTGGATCATGAGGTTCGGTTATCCATAAAGAAAGCAAAATAAAAAATAAAAAAAATTTAATCTTTAATAAATTCAATGTTTAATGATGAAATTAAAAAAATAAAATCAATATAAAAAATACCAATATCAATTCAATTTAACACTTCATACTCGTGACTAAGTTATTAGCTGAGATCATTATACCACAAAAAAAATATGAAACTCAATTCTCAACTAACTAAAGTTAATTGATGAAATTAAAAAATAAAATCAATATGAAAAATACCAATATCGATTTAATTTAACACTTCATACTCGTGACTAGGTTATTAGCTGAGATCATTGCACCATAAAAAAAATATGAAACTCAATTCTCAACTAACTAAAGTTAATTGATGAAATTAAAAAAAAGAAAACCATTTTCTTTTTAAAAGAACCAAAGAAAAGAAATAATAAAAAAAATAAGGATCGAATTTAATATAAAATTAAAATGATGAGAGAAGAAATTTGAAAAAACATTTAATTAAGAAAAGTGCATGCACACACACACACATAAAATAACAATATAAATAACAAAAACCAAATTTGATTTATAAATCAAATAAAACTAAATGTCAATGGATGAAATTAAAAAAAAATAAACAAATATTCAAAACAAATAAAAAGAATGAAGACTATAATTGAAATAAAAAAAATAAAGACAACTTTAAATTCTAGTTAGGTTAGAGCTATTCCCAAGAAGGGGAGAGAGAAAAAAAAGGAAGAAGAAAACTCAATTATCACCAAACCACCTTGAATCAGCGTATATGCATTACCGCTTGACCTTCTATAATATATGGTGATTGATTTTTTTTGCTGTAAAAAAACACTACATGTGATTAGTACTCAAAAGTGTATTTTTATC
>SRLM01001573.1:86344-325088 GCA_015708895.1 Populus ilicifolia | reverse complement strand
GATGTAGAAGAACCAAATGTGGAGCTGCCAGAAGAGAAGGCTGTATTCACATAACCAAATGTGGATCTGCCAGAAGAGAAGCCTGAACTCGCAGTTGATGCAGGTGAACTAAATTGCGTAAGCATACTCTGTGTTGAAGTTGCCAAACCAGTTCCAGCAGCAGAAACCTGAGTAGTGCCAGCATTAAAAGGATTAAAACCCTGAGATTGATTAGTAGCAGCTGAAGTTGTGCTCCCAGCATTGAAGCTAAAAGGACCACTTCCTGTGCTCATAACTGCAGACGTCGCATTCAAAACACTAATTTCTGTGCTTGTAACTGCAGGGGATGTACCACCAAAAACACTATTTTCTTTGCCAGTAACTACAGTGGTATCACCAAAAATATTATTGCCTGCATTTGTGATTGCAGAAGCACCACCAAAAATGCTGCCAGTTGTGCTTGTCGTTGCAGAGGATGTGCTACTAGAAGCACTAAAGCTTGTTTCTTTGGTCTTGACTTCTGTTGCTTCAGCATTCAAAACACTAATTTCTGTGCTTGTAACTGCAGGGGATGTACCACCAAAAACACTATTTTCTTTGCCAGTAACTACAGTGGTATCACCAAAAATATTATTGCCTGCATTTGTGATTGCAGAAGCACCACCAAAAATGCTGCCAGTTGTGCTTGTCGTTGCAGAGGATGTGCTACTAGAAGCACTAAAGCTTGTTTCTTTGGTCTTGACTTCTGTTGCTTCAGTACTAATTGATGGTACTGTTAAGACTGAATTTGATGAGACAGTCCCAAATGTAAAAATAGATGCAGCTGTCAAGGTAGGTTCTGATGCTGATGCTGATGCTGAAACAGAGAAGTTGCTATTCCCATTAGTGCTTGCAGCTGTGAAAGCAGTGGTAGTGGCATTAGTACTGCTGCTAGCAACACTGTTGGAAGGGAAGCTAGATGATTTTTGACCAGTGAGGTTACTGGAAAATAACGGCAGACTGGGAGAGGAAAATGAAGATGGGGTAGTAGAAGCAAGAAATCCATTATTTAGACTTGAACTATTGGAGGTGATGCCAAATGAGAATAGGCTTCCATTTGATGAAATTGATGTCGAAGGCACATTTTCAGCTGTCCTGAATGAGTTTCCGATCTTCAAACTGTCCTTATCATCACCTTTATCTAATCCAGGATCTCTTGTCACCACCTCAGTAGCACCAGTAGCAATAGGTGTATAACTGGCATTAGGCAAGAGAGGAAAAGTAAATAAGCCATAAAAATTAAGATCTGGAGAAATTCAATGTCACAAAGTTTCACAAGAAATGCCATTGAATTGTTGACTTGGGAAAGGAAGAAAAGGAAACAACTGAACCAGATCAAGGTAACATCAATTTGGCATGCGCATTTATACCTGTGGTTCATCTTTTTCACAAGTTACAGCATGTGTGAACCCATAATTTCAGCATTTAGCCTCATAGCACATATATATTGGCTTCACACTTTAAAGACATGACAATGAAAACCATTAAAAAAAATATATATATATATATATACTAAAATGCATCTACTGACCTGGAACCCTTTGGTCCAGCATCAGATGATACACCCAACTTTTGGCCAGATGGGTCACTCATGACTGAGGTAAGTGTGAGTGGTGCAGCTTTATCACCAGTTTTATTGCTAAAATGGAAAAATTGAGAGGTGCCATTTGGTTCCTTTGGCAAAGCAACCTTCTCAGCGGTGCTAGATATTTGGGGCAAAGCATTTGAATACTTTGGTAGGGCAACTTCATCAGATATTGATTCTAACTTGTTTACCGCAGCCTGCTTATCAGTAACGGTAGGCAGAGGTGCTGCTGGAGATATAAAGCCAATGCTCTTTTCCACAACCACAGACCCATCAACCCCTGCATTTTTTTTGTTCAATGTGTAACTTGATGGGGAGTTGACTTCAGATTGGACCGGAGACTTCTCCACTACAACAGCCTCAGCAACACTGGTCTTCTTTTCTACCAATTTGGTATCGCCCTTTTCTCTCCCTTCAGCCAACATACCAGATGCAGTCCCATTAGGAGAGTCATCATCATCAAGCTCCAGAAAATCCTTCAAAAGAGGGAATAAAATATCACACACTAGTACTAGAATATAGAGCACACTGAATTTATAACCACCTAGATGGTGGTCTGTGGCTGGTGCCACAGGTTATGTAGACCTCTATCAGTTCAATGTCACTGTAGTTTATTACAAATAACCACATTTGCCCATACATATATGTAAAAATAATTAAGTTGAATAATGCCAAAAAAAATTAAATCATATGTTATTATTTCATAACCTAATTTTAATTATCTTCAGTTTACATGTTGAAATAAATTGGATAAAAGATTTTAGTTGAAATTCTGAAAGAAATGTTGTATCTGTATTGAATGGCTAAATTATTGCAATTTATATTCTTGTTATTTTATCAACATATTATAATTCTAATTATAAACGAAGTTAAAAAAATCAAAACAATTAAAATCAAGACAATCATACACTCTCATACTATTACTTTCATTTTTTTATATTACATTATATTTCAGATAAGAAAAAAAAAAGCAGCTAATGGGTCTAATCTCCATTTGTCCTGTGGCACAACAAATGATCACCATCACTCCAAATTTTTGGTTTAAATGAGGACATAATAACATTAAAGGTTTCGTTGAAATTGTAGAAAAACTTTGTGGGTCTAATCTCCTTTTGTCCTGTGGCAAAACAAATGATCACCATCACCCCAAATTTTTGGTTTAAATGTGGATATAATCAGATAAAAGGTTTAGTTGAATTTGTAGGAGAACTTTGTGTGGTCTAATGATCCTTGAATGGTTAAATTATTTGAAATTAAAATTTGAAGGACTGAGAATGCCTCTAACTGCATATGAAAGATAGGAGTGTAGTTTTTCCCCTTCAATTGCTCCTACATGTAGGGGACTAAGACGAATATAATTACACTAGAAGGATTATGTGAACACTCCATAGCAACCAAGTGTGAAGGAATGCCTTACAACTAGAAAGGATAATAATAAATTATCTGAGAGCTGAAGGGCTATACTGAAAATACTGAAATTGCATCCAAAAAATGGCAGATGGCTAACTTTCCCCCATTCCAGCATCCACAACCCAATTTTAATGTTTAATATGATGCCAGGATTTTCCAATCAAGATGACTACATTATCTATGTCTGGATTATCACCACAGAAATGTATGTTTGTTTATTAAGCATAAGGACAAACTAGTGCAACCAACTTTAGATGGGTGGAAGACAATGGATAGAACCACGGCAAAATGCAAACTGCAAATCTCAGGTGCATGCTACAGTCACTTGGACTGCCCACTCAAACCTAATATTAGAGGGAAAGGAAAGACAAGATACCCAGTGTGGTGTAACTTGGTCTACCCAGTGTGGTGTAACTTGGTCTACCCAATGTGATGTAACTCAGTCCACAGACAAGCAAAGGAAACTATTTTTTTAAAAAAAAGAGGTGATTCCAGATGTCATAAGTGAAGAAATATAGAGAAATTAAATAGGCTAAGGAGACTAGTAAAGGGCCTTCATCCAACTTAGGTGTAAATATCAAATATTACTTGATGTAACAAATACCTCTTGTGCACTCATCTGGAAAGCCCTTTTCTTTTGTACAGGAGCCTGAGCAAAGGTGCTCATCACAGGAAAAGCTGATGTTTTGACCCCAGCCAAATCATTCTTCAATAAATTTGTGGCATCCATACCATTTCCTGCCAAGGCTGACTTGCCACAAGGAGCAATGGGTTTGCTAGGACCCTTTTCTTCAACTTTGTCTTGCTTTTGTGACACGGACTCTCTTGCATCAGGTAACAAGGTATCATGTTTCAAGGCTAACTTGTTAGTGTCATTATCAATCTCTACAAACTCTGAAGAATCTACATTCTCCAGGCTTCTAAGAGCTGGTCCTCGTAGCATGGATGGTGACAACTTGGCAGGAGACCTCTCCCTTGATGAGACCAACACATCCAGCTGATGCAATATCTTTGATGCCATCTCACTTGACTTGGAGGGAACAGGGGTAAAAGAAGTACCATGGACATTGTTATCCCCATTATCCTTTGATGGTTCACCCACTAAAAATGGCTTCTCTGTTGAGTGTAGTTTTTGAGCAGTGTTAGAGCCGATACCAGCTCCACGAATAGAAAGGGTTCCAGAGGTAGGCAGAAGGTTCGATTTCTGACGAATTCTACGTATGGGACCAACAGATCCTATATCACTATCCAGGACAGAACTCCTCCGTTTTAAATCCTGAAAAAAGAAATAAACTAGTCTGGTCACATAATGCTAGAGAAATCTAAATGTCTATGAAAATGTTTTTGATTGATTTCAGCACTGGTACCCCTTGTTTAGATCCAGAAAATTGGCTGCTCTCCAATGCATTCTGAGATGAAAATGAAGGTCCAGCGAAAGCATCACTTGATGTTCCAGCACCCTGGAAAATGATGGGGGAAGTGTTGATAATAAAAATTTAAATCACAATTGCAAACAGAAACAGATTTTCATAGCATACCAACCTGGAGGCCAGTAGATGCACGAACTCTGGAATATGGTGTTCGAGCCATATTGTATATAGCAGATCTGCCTCTAGACCTTGGGGTCACAAAATAATTCTCAGGAACCCCAGGACAGCCAGAAGAACGTGGCGTGAGTGAAATCATTGGTGATTTTGGAGTGAATGTAGGGTTGATCAGAGCTCTTGAATTATCCCGAAATGGCTGGCAGCGTGATTCTAGCATTGATGGTGATACTTTTGAAGGCCTGCTGCCCATGTAAGCTTTTGCAAGCTCTGTAGGTGAAGCAACATCCTCATTGAGGACCTGAATAAAATTTTTGCCATTAAATGTGATTCAGAGCCATAATGCAAAGCCACAGGTGGGTATGTAGATGCATATGAGTGCATGACTGCACACAGCATGTATAGGCAAGTCCTTACATTCTCCATAAAACAAAAGAAATGGAGCAAAGCCACTAAATGTGAAACATGAGAAACAGCATAAAGTCATGTGACTATGTGCATGTGCAGGTTTGCATGTACAAATAAATGCTTGTGTACACACATCATGTGTATGCACACTCTTACAGCTTCTATGAAACAAGAGAATCAACAAACCAACAAAAATGCTTGCAAGTGTCAGAACAATAGAGAAGAAGCATGAGAATTTCTCCTACACTTGAACCGACAATAGGTGTTGAATTAATGCGGCTCTCAAACCCATTAATAACGGGAACAGTCAATAACTCCTTTTTGCCTTCAGAGACCATGGCTCTTGAAGAAATCACTTCAGGTTTTTTCTCTTCATTACCAGTAGGAAAATCAGCAGTCCTGGATTGCAGCAGAGCTGTCAATCGATCAATCTCAGACCTGTAGAGAAATTAATAAAGAAAAAATTATGCCTTGCATCACCACATCATCATAATAAACACTTGAGAAAAATTATAAAATGCAGGGAAAAAAAAGGGAATTATGACATCACAAATAAATATACAGATGAAGAAAGTTTCCACCATGCATGTCGCAGATGTTACAATTCATACATAACAGCTAATTCAAAGTCAGTGGATTTTAATTCAACAGTAACTTGCCTGGTAAAGGTCTTCTGCTTTAGAATTAATTCGAGTTCAGTGACCCCACCTCTATCCAAACTATTAATCAGACCACTGCTTGCATTGATGGCTTCTCTATGCACTTCAAGACAATCCTTTGAGAACAATTTTGCAAACAGAAAAAACATACGAGTCAAACTTGCAACACGTAAATCATGAAGTTAGTATACATGAACCACAACCGCAAACATATGAAAATATCACTGATGCATGCATGAAAATGATGAAAGTGAAGTTTTTATAATCCATAATAAAACGTATGCATTTAATTTACTCTTTGATCCATTAGAAAATTTCCTTATAGCTGATTTTAGATTCATTAAGGAAAAAAAAAAGGAATATACAACTAGTCATGCCCTTTTCTCCCCATCACTCCTCTCTTTAATCCTGCAAATTTGATGGCAAACAACATTGCATACATGAAACAGTTCTAAAAAGCTACAGATAGTTCATGGCTTAACTAGTTGCAGTCTCAAAATGCACTAACATCAGTTATTAAAATCCCTTCGGTCCATTCTGTGTCAGCTAAAAAAAAAAGGCACAGCAGCAACGACATTCATGATCATGTAAGAATCTTAAAATAGATTTATTTATACATTATAAGGGAAAATACAGACATGTATTTTCTCCTCATAACTATTTCTACAACTCCCCCACATAACCAGGATTATCAACCAACAGAAGAATTTTTAAATAAACCTTGAATTTAGCGAGTTTTGAACTTAGTTCCTCATATAACATTGACATTCTTCCCAAATTCCCAGTTCCGACAACATAACCCAAAGTCATAAATCCATCAAAATCAACTAAATAACCCAGTGATAATAATTATAAGAAAAAACCTGAATAGGAGTAAAAAGAAGCACAAAAGCAATTCACTTACTGTGGAAGACATTCCCTTTGGCTTATCCAACTCTCCCGGGTTCACGTCTGTTTAAAACAACACATGATACAAACAAATTCTCTCTTTAACAACAAAAAAAAAATGAAATTTACTAACTGAAGTACAGTTAAGTAGGAGTGAGCATCGTTAATTACAAATTTTAACTAACTGTAACAAACATGCCCTGACTCATTAAAGAGAGAATCCATGACTAACAATTCTGCTAGCCCAAAAACAACAATTTCCAAAATTCACCGAATCAAAAACCTAACTACGCCAATTCTACAACAAGAATCAAGCAAAAAGAAACCAACATCAACAAATGAAAAAAACAATAACTCAACAAAATGAAAACATTTTCGAACCACAATCAAAAGAAACCCAACCTGTCTCCCGTTCCGTCTCCGGAGGCTGCGACCGCGGAGTCACCACCGGCGGCGCAGGTAGCCGTTTTCGAAAGACGGAGGCGAAAAGCCTGTGTGCGCTAGAAGCAATGAGTCTCTGAGCCGGATCCACTAATTTCGACAACCAACCATTACTAATCCCGCCAGGGTTTCGAATTGCCGTCGAAGGACGATCATACGGCGTCGCCTGCGTACTCCTTCGAAACGGCCGTTTTCGAAACTTCCCGTAGCCTCCTCGGTCTTCATACAGCCTCTCGTTACTTTCCCGACCCGCCGCCGCCGCCATTTAGAACCGCGAAATTAGGGTTAAGGTGTGTGGAGAGAGAGAGAGAGAGGGGAAGAGTATGTTTTATTGTAGAGAGAGAAAAAAAGACCAAAAAGAAACCAGTTTAGGGTTTTTATTTATTTGTTGAAAAGAGGAGAAGGGGTGGGGGGGTAGTATATCCGTATGTACTCATGCGTATTTTACACCCAGGTACGCCAACATTTTGTGTATTTGTTTAGTACTTTCCCTTTTTGGCTAGAGCATCGCTAAAATGTCGTGTAGGTGTGGTTGGAAGGGTGACAAACGAAGCACGGATTGTGTGGTGGTATTTGAGGTCCAGTAAAGAAGTGGAGGAATTATGTTGATGAGATTGGTGATTTATTTGTCAAGGGATTGTGATTTTGATCTTGATTTTTTGTTTTCCTTTGTTTTTGGGTTTTTTATATATATATATAAAAATACTGATTGATTGTGAGGTAAATAAAAAGAAAACTTTGGTTGAGTATATTAGAATAATTACACGTGATGAATGGCCCATGATCATGTTTGTAGTGGGAATGTACTTGTTACTGTACTCCTTTTCACATGGGATCCTCCAATTAAGCGGTATACTCCCATGGGACCTTGATTTGTGAAGAGGTGCAGCTTGCAAGTGTGTGAGAACTAAGGACACGTCAAATTATAATCGAGAAAGTCCAAAACTATCGCTATTTGTTTTTGCAAATTCATTGAAAACATGTCTGCGTGTGTATATATATATATTATTTTTCGTATTGAAAACATCATTATTTTTATTTTTATTTTAAAATATAAAGTTCATTTATATAAAAAAATTATAAATGAATTTAAATAATATCTTGAAAAATCAAATATAAACAAAACAGTTAAAAAACTTATATTAAAAAAAACATTAAAAACTCATGGCTCATATCGAGATAAATTTATAAAAAAAATAAAATAATTATAAAATCAATATTTTAAAAGAAAACAATACATGACAATAAGACCATACAAAGTTAAATCTTTGATAAATACATGTCAAAAAATAAAATAAAAAAAAATCAATCACATAAAAGAACTCAAAGAACTCAAGTAAAAATAAAAAAAATAGTAGATAAATAAACTATCAACCAGATTATGATATTAAAATAAATTTATAAAAAAATTAAAGATAATTACAAAATTAATATTTTAAAAAATAATGTATAACAATAAAACGGTGCAAAGTTAAATATTTGATAAATAAATGTTAAAAGATAAAGTAAAGAAAAAAATTAACCACATAAAAGAATTCAAGTAAAAATGAGGGAGAGAACAGATAAATAAACTATTAATCAAATGGAAATAAAAAAAATTAATTTTAAGATTAAATTAAGTTCAAAAAATTGCTTTAAAAAATTAAAAGAATTAGAATTAGACCAAAAGGATAAACAACAAAAACTTTGATTAAATAATGAAATTGAGGGGAAAAATCAATAAAAGAGCCGAGAAGAAATTAAAATAACAAAAATAAGAAATCAAATGAAATGAGAAATTGTAATTGAATAATTAAACTATAAAAAAATACATATAAAAAGAATAAGAATGAGATAGAAAACTAAAAAAACAGGGGCAGAGATAAAACATATAAAAAATTATAATTGAAAGAATTAAATTGAGAAAAAAACTTTAATAAAAAAGAATAGTAACAAAATAATGAATTTAAAAAATTACAATTAAAATTAAAAAAACTAAAAAAATAAGATAATTTTGCACCTAACTTGCAGAAAAAAGAGAAAAGAAAAAAAAAACTATCGGCGACCATCTAATCATTATACACCGACACACACTAAAACACATGGAAAAGAATATGAGAGTCATCTAAAAAGATGGTAGATGGCTAGATTAGAGCACTCGAGAGTGTTACACATGCCATTTAAATAACATAAACATCACTCATTTGCTTAAGAGTAGTGTATCAATCTCTTTAATTTTTAAATTTAAAAGACAACATATTTTCATTAGACATCAATAATAAAAAAAATAAAAAAACTATTATTCAACAAACTAACTTTATCTTAAAAAAAAATACATGGAGGCAAAAAAATATTTTTACTATTAAAAATCTTATGAGAAGTAAAAAAAAAAACTATTTGTTACAGTTCTAAATTTCATGGGCTCCATAGATAAAAATATATATTTACTATTTTAGAAAAATAGAAAAAACACAAGTACCCTTGAATAATTTTTCAATGACCAATATGTCAATAAAAAAAGATTAAACCACTCATAAATTTACTGTAGCAATTCATAATAAATTTGTCTGTTTCAAGAGACTCCCATGCTTTTAAGAGTTTTCATTAATTTTGGTGATGTACATGTGTTTGTCTTGCATCTACTTTTATATTTGCAATACAAAAAATACATAAAGAATTGTTTAATAATTATAAAAATTATGTTTTATAATGTGAAGTCCACTAAAAATTAAGTTTAAAACACATTTTTCATGAAATAGTTTTTACATGTTCTTTTTTAACTAAATTGATATTTTTTTATTTTAAATTAATATTTTTTTTTAGATTATTTTAATGTATTGATATAAAAAATAAAAATATATTATTTTAATATGTTTCCAAGTAAAAAACATTTTAAAAAACAACTGTAACCATGTAAAATTCAACTATAATTTTTATATATATCTAATTAACTATATTTTTTTTAAACAAACACTGTTTTTTAAAATGCTCTTAAAAAAATCAAAATAATTTTTTTATATTTTTTATTTTTTAATACTACAACATCAAAACTATAAAAAATACCTAAAAAAATATTAATTTTGTATTCTTTACAAAACAATTTAAAAAATAAAAGCTAACACATATACAAACACACGTGCACCGCTAAAAATACGGAACCCAACGCAGGCGCCAACAATTTAGCTTGCTTGATGTTTTGCCTAACAAGCTTGCATGAAAATACATCACAGGATCTTGAATATCTACATCTGGGCAGATCACACCCCAGAAGTGAACTGGTTTGCCTATCTTCAAGTTCCATAGGGAAGAAAGGAAGATGAAGAAACAAATGAAAAAAAGGAAAACTAGAGGGGAATATGGCAAGAATGCTAAAACCCAGAAAAAATAATGCATTTCCAAGGACATCAAAATGCTCTGCCAACATATTTGAGTTCTGAAGAAGTAATAAAAGGAGCATACAAGTTCTCTTTCCACCTCGAAACTATTACAAAGATTGCAAGGTAGATTCCAATCGAAATGGAAAACCCAAATAAACACTGCCATGTAAACAGAAGGCCTGCTTGCTTCTCATAGTGGCGCTGCCATGCTCTTTACTATACACCGTAGTCCCTCAAAAAAAGAAGAGAGAATTAAACCGAAACTCGCAATTGCCTATGCAACTAAAGTTTGAGAGCTTCTCTAAAATTAATGCTGAAACTATGCTCCAGGCCCTTCCTTGCTGGACCTGCTACATTTCCCTTTTGCATCATGGCTACAAATTCGTTGTAATCTATGCGTCCATCCTGCAAAATTTACAGACAATCAATGACTACAAGCTCAGCATGCATGCAATGCAGTTTTGCTAAGACAGAAAAGAAATTCGTTCACGAGCAACATATATGCAGTATAAGATGCATTGCAGAAGCATTTTCAACACAGAATACAGATAGCATCCACTCTGCCAAATGTCTCTCAAAAACCATGAAAGAAAACCAATACGGATAAATTTCATATTCTTGATTGAAGATATTAGGGGACCAATTTGCATCCAGATAAAGTTTCTATAGGACCAGTAGTGCCTCTGCAAATCAAATCATCATCATCTACTATATATTGCGTTTGAACGTATCTTCTTGAAAGGTCACCAATTAGACCATTCATCCCTTCCCATCTCTATTCTTGTCAAAACCTCTTCCCATCACTGGTTCAATTAAAATGTAATCTTCAAAAGAAAAAGGAAAAAAAATGATAAACATATCACTTACATTGTCCTGATCAACTTCTTTGATCATTTCTTCCAAGCGAACATCCTCAATTCCAAACTCCTCACAAGCTTTCTGAAGCTCATCTGGAGTAATGTAGCCACTTCCATCCTTATCAAAGTATGAGAAAGCTGCAAATAGATGATCCTGTCTCTCAATTTTGTTTAGATGAAGCGTGGCAGCGATGAACTCTCCATAATCAATTGTGCCACTATTGTCTACATCAGCCTGCAATTTAAGAGTATGCAATAAATTAAAGAAGGTTTTTAGACATTAAAGTATATCCCACACTTTAGATTTTTGTGAAATTTGCGATCATAATCTAACTCTTCTTCAAGCAATGAAGTACCCCACATGTAGACCTAAATCACTCGGAAGGAATGAAATAAGTCAATGCAATACCTTTTGTTGGGCTGGCAGTGTAAAAGTTTATTTTCATGAAATACATTGAGTTCACATTTAGAATATCTCCCCTACAAGTTCATTTCTTGTCAATACTTATAGTTACTTTCCTAGCTTAAAGATGGAATCAGGACTTCCTATGATACTCACTGCTTGCATCAGATCATAAATTTCAGATTCCTTAAGATTAGCTCCAACTCTTTTCAATCCAGCCTTGAGTTCTTCAAAAGTGATTTGACCACTGCCATCAGAGTCTATCATCTTGAACATCTCCTTTAGGCCAGCTATTTCTTCTTCAGATAGGGTCTCTGCAATGATCTGCAAGAGGAAAGAGACAAATCCATCATTCTAGATCTTCAGAAACTTCTACTTTACATTCCTGCACTTAAATAATGCGACATCTGAATAAAGTTATTTTAATTTCAGATTCTAAGCATTTCCAGAATATATGATACTCAAATGCTTCAAGGTTCATTACAACATCATGTCTTGCACATGTGGAGACTTACTCCAAGACCCATTCTTGAGCCCGAGACTTACTCTAAGAGCCATTTTCTTTAGCTTATTCATAGCAGAAAATTGCTTCAGACGACTCAATACAGCTGAATCCAGAGGCTTGTCAGGAGCTACACCA
Source organism: Populus ilicifolia (assembly GCA_015708895.1). Taxonomy (NCBI): domain Eukaryota; kingdom Viridiplantae; phylum Streptophyta; class Magnoliopsida; order Malpighiales; family Salicaceae; genus Populus; species Populus ilicifolia. The sequence goes on along the minus strand of SRLM01001573.1, from coordinate 312,879 downwards.
TCTTCTTGCACCCAAGGATGGCCTGCAAGAAGTTTGACCCACACATCAGAGATGAAAAGGAATCCTACTGGATAAAAAATGAGGAGGTCTTGATTTCATATTAAGATTTTCTAACATGAAATGAAAGAGAAACAGAAAAACCACCCAACTTGAGCTTTCCAAAGAAGTTTGGAAAAAAGCAAGAGGTTCAGTTGTTATTTTTTAAAATAATGCGCTCTGTTCTTTTTTCTGTCTCTAACACTTTTGCTTGATTATAAGAATCTATCAACACTGCAGATAACCTGGGGAGATGTGGCTCATTGACTCTGGCACTGTTTGGAATTGTGTTCCAAAAGGTGTTTCATGAAAATTTATTTACCTCGCTTAAAATTATTTTTTTATATTTTCGAGTCATTTTAATGTGTCAATGTCAAAAATGATTTTAAAAAATGACAATATTTTGATGCATTTCCGAGTGAAGAACACTTTGATCACATCAATACAAGTCTACAAGTCCCGTTGAGGATTTAAAGATCATGTACAACCATTCTGAAGACATGTTTACCCTTCATTCAAAAGATAAGAAACCCACGTAAAGAGACTGCCATTTGGCATGATAGAGTAATAGTCTGACATGTCATGCATTGAAACTCCGAAAAAACAATTTTCTCATAGGGTTAATTTGCCAGTCTTGAGCATTTCATTTCTGTTTTTATTCAGGCAATAATCCAATGTAACTACCCGTAAATCAAGAGATAAGAAAAAAGGAATAATCAAGACTCACACAGAACTTCATGTGCCGTTAAACGCCTTCTGGGGTCTCGAACAAGCATTCTCCTCACTAAATCCTTGGCACTTTCAGAGATACTAGGCCAAGGGTCTGATGAAAAGTCAAGATCACCATGCAGGACCTGTTCAAATATCTCCTGCTCGGTCTCTGGATGACCGTGACAAGCAAGATGAAACAAGAGAGGGTGGAAATTCTATTAAGTTAAATTTGGATCACATTTAGACCAACTGCAGAAACAACCAAATTTAGGAAGCTAGCAAACGACAAAGTTCTCACCAGCCCAAAAAGGAGGAACTCCACTTAACAAAATGTAAATGATGACTCCGGCACTCCAAACATCTGCTTCAGGACCATAACGCTTTTTCAGAACCTCGGGAGCAACATAGTACGGACTCCCAACCACATCGTGAAATCTCTCTCCTGGAAAGAGAACCGTCAATTTTCAAGTAGAATCTTTAAGGCAAATTTAAGGCTGCTTACGCAAGGTCTTGCAGTATATTTGTCCGAGGAAACATGTGATTATAGAATTGAGAAGCAAGTTGTCAAATAAAAAAAATGGTAATGAAAATAACACAAGATCAATTCCAGTAGATGCTGAAAGTACAAGGATAAGAACATACCTGGCTTGAAGAATATTGACAAACCGAAGTCAATTGTTTTTAGAAGTGAGTCCTCTTTGTGGTCAACAAACAGAAAATTCTCTGGTTTAAGGTCTCGATGCATCACACCCAGTGAATGACATGCTTCAACCACTCCAACTATAGTTCGAGTAAGCTCAGCTGCCTTTCTTTCGGTATAATGCCCGCGCTTAATAATCCTATCAAAGAGCTCACCACCAGCACATAACTCCATAACAACATGAACTGCCACAGCATCCTCATAAGCCCCTTTAATAGATATAACATTTGGGTGGCCAGCCAAATGGTGCATTATCGAGATTTCCCTTCTTACATCCTCAACATCCTCATCAGTTAACAACTTCCTCTTAGCAATCGATTTGCATGCAAATTCTTTCTTTGTCGCTTTCTCCACGCATAGAAATGTTGTCCCAAATTGACCTTGTCCTAGTTTCTTTCCCAAACTAAAGAACTCTTTCAGATTACCAGCTTTAGTTTTTAAAACAGATTCAGTTCTAAGCCCAGCACTAGACACCCTTTTCACTTGAGGGGGCTTCTTACGCTTTGCAGGCTCATCAGATTTTTCCGATTTCTCTGGTGCTTCGGGTTTTGGGATGGTCACCTGTTCCGGGGGTTTGCTCTGAACTGGCAAAGGCGGTTCAGATTCTCTAGATACTGCCTCAAGTTCATGGACAGGCTCTCCATTAGTCTGAGACATTGAATCATCTGGCGATCGAGTCCGCCACATTGCAGCGGATACAGATTGGAAAAAACCATTCGTGGAAATGCTCGGTCCTACACAAGTATTACCCATCTATCCCGCACTCAATCACTTCTAACCACCCCAACTAATCTCAACATCAAGATCTAGTCCTGCAGACTCTACCAACACAACACAACTGATTTGAACTTCAAATTACTAACAATATGATCACTATGAAAACTCGAACACCATCCGCTTATGGAAAAATATCAGCAAATAGAATCAAAAGTCAACCAACTATCACAAAAATTCTTGAAATTATCTGCTTTTCTTAAACATCTGTCGAATTGCAAATACAAAACGACTGACCTTTAGTCGACAAATCACAGCAAATGCCAGAGTTTTTCAGCAAAATACAACAAACAAAGAATCCCAGAACAGTCAAACCTTCTTGATCAGTGACTAAATCCACTTTTAGTACAACAGCAAACAAAAACACCAACTTAATAGATCGAGGAATAATGACCAACAAAGAAAAACTCAAGATTCAACGATCCAAAAAACAGTAACAAATGAACAAAACGAGCCCTGCCCTTGAAAACAAACTGGTAAGAAAAAGAGAATGTCAAGATCTTGATCAAAGTTAAAGCATGGCAATTGGTTTACCAGGTCTGTTCGCTGCAAATTAAAGGAGAAAGAAAGGGGCGACTTGTTTTTGGTGGGTTATGAATGTCTTTTCTCAGTTTCTTATGGCATGTGATGGTACGTGCACAGGCTTGCCTTTTCTCCATGGATAAATTTTGCTGGTGTGGTTGTATCAAACCATAATAAAATAAGCAGACAGGTCTGTGTGTACTGTTGAGTTGTGTTCGAGGTTTGAACAATCGGCTAAAAACGCGTAGTGTTGGTGGCGGATTTTCCTATCCCGACCTTTGCGCTTGATTGTTTTTCCAACTACGGCTTGTTGGGTCCCACGTTAACTTCAGTTTTGATGGATCGGGGTGTTTGTGTCTGTGTCTCAAACCATTTTATAGTGTTTTTTTTTTTTATTGAATTATTAAATTAATTTTTTTAACAATCTTCACAAGCTAATATTAAAAATTTTTAAAAAAATATAAAAAACAACATAAGACGCCGAATATTAATCCTACAGAATTTTTAGACGGCTCTATAAATAATTAATCATGTTTAGAAGCTTTTTTGTTTTTTCCCCTAACGGCATTTCTTTAAAATTCTGTTATTTTTTAGCTTTAAATTAGTTTTTTCTTGGTATTTTGATATATTAATGTTAGAGATAATCTTTTTTTAAAAATAATAATATTATTTTCAACAATGTTTTTTAAATAATCCTTATGATATCATCCATCACTATTACATCCATGTTTGCATTCTCGTAAAAGTGTTTATTTCATGGACTGACTTCGTAGAAAATATTTGATGGATGAAGAATGAAAAAATCAAATCCAGATTCATGAAAAAATGATAAGAACATTTTTATACCGGCTAAGAAATATAATCTACATTTCTTGAAATTCTAGTTTTAAATTTTAGAGCTGGTATTTGCGATCTTTCTTCATGACCCACCAATCGAAGCTAGCACCACTTCCTCGGATGGAGTTCCTCCGTTTATGGCTTAGAATATGCTGCTGTGTTTTTTGTCAACCAGGATTTAGTTCGATTCCAGGAAGCCAGGCTTAGCCATCTTGGAGTTTCTTCGAGCTTATGCCTGGGTTGAGCTACGATCTTGTAAGCCTGCCTAGGCTCATGTTTCTTTTGATGCTGGGCTTATTTCAGGACCCAATTTTGTAACCTTAAATTGCAAGTAAAACAAAAAACCTGATTTTGCTTTTGGTAATAATTCCCATGCACAGAATCACGTGTTGAATTAGGTCTTCCTTTTCTGTTCCCCCCCTCTTCTTAACAGAACAGGAAACTTGGCTTGCAAGGTACACGAGTTCCCATATCGAGCATTGTCCATTCCTTTAACACAATAGCACAGTACTAGCGTATATATCCTTCGTTAATCACCAAACCTAATCTCTTGCAATGATTCAAGCTTGTTGGGGGCCACGTTTCTTTCTCAGGCAAACCAGTTTTTTGTTTTCAATGGCAGAAGATCATGGTAGAAGCAAAATCTCCAGCATCCAAGAGTGGTTATGTAGCCTTGAATACGAGGCATGTCTAGCTATAGTCTTTCTCGCAGTATTCCTAGCCATGGTTTTTATGCCATGGTACAGCAATTTGCAGCCCCACTTGATTAGTTTTTCAGGGCAGGTGAAATTCCTTCTCCCAATCATGCTATTGCTCCTATACAAACTAGTGCTCTGGCTATTGCCAGTCGTCGAAGGCAATGGCAGAGACCAGAACGTTTGGTTTGGTAGCTTGGTCGACGGTTGCAGCATGTTGGCCGGCGCTGGTTTGATAATGCTAATTTATGCTCTTGGGAGCCTGCAGTCAACCATACATGATACCTATGGCTGGCCATTTTAAGGGAGTTGGGTGATATGCGAATTTACAATTATAATTGATCAATATATTCTCATTCTTTACAACATGTCTGTGTTTGGTTAGTGAGTAGCTTAATTATGGAAAAATATATCAACAAATAGAATCAAGATTCAAGCAACTACCACGAAGACTCTTGAAAGTAAATATTTTTTTTAATGGGATGGCTAGTGTCGTTTAGGTTGTTACATGTTCTTGTTATTAAGTCTCTTCTCCTTCTTTTAATCGCATGTTAGTAATCTATGGACCGTGCTTAATATTGGGATAAATAGTTAAGAAAGAACCATACATGCTGGGTTTTTTTTTAAAAAAATTAAATTTTAATAGAGGCTTGAACTAACCACTGAGTTAACTAGATTTATCCGAGTTAATCATAATTAGTTTAATTTAAAATACAGCCAGATTTAATCCCGGACCAACAAGGCGGTTTTGATGCCAAATGTCAGGGATCTCATCGGGTGTGAAAGTGGACTGTGGGTTAAATTATGGGCCAGGTGGAGATGGTATCGGCCCATTTTGCAACTCGGCCCAGTCCGTGTTCATTACTTCTTTGAGACTAGGCCCATTGAGTTCAAATGAAACGGAGCTTATACAACAGGAACTTATATATTTCAACGCCACCTTACGTCAAACATTGGAAACAGACAGAAAAAAGGAATGAAAACATGTTATTGGCTTGTGGTCAGATCAAATCTCTCGCTCACCCCATCCACTGGATTTGATGTTTTTGGTTCGATCGTTATTATTTTGTCTGTCTGAACGCTCCAAGATATAGTTTACTTGACAACTTGAAATCCTCCCCGCAAGTGGGGGCCACGGCAAATAAATATCAAAGGGGCCCAGATTGAATTAGGGCGGAGGGAAAAGTTTCTATCTTCCAGCTCTTTTTAAAAAATAAAAATAAGAAATAAGAAAAATAATAATATATTTTTATTTCAAAATATATTAAATTAATTTTTTTTTATTTCTGAAAAAATATTTTTTACACTTTCATGCCAACACAATCTAAAAATAAAAAAATAATTTTAAATAAAAATTAAAATTAAATAGTAAAACCAAGAATGGATATTTTATTAATCCCTCTTTGTTTTTACTTTTTTTAAAAAAATGAAAAATTTATTTTTTTATTTTAAATTAACATTATTTTAGTAATAAAAAATATTTTAAAAAATAAAAATATTTTAAAATAAAAAACATTTTAAAAATTACTGCAGCCACATTTCTAATAGACAGCGTTTTCATGGCCTTCTCATCAACATAAAAGGAGTTACCATCAAGAAACCATGCAGTGCTTTCAGCAATAGTAATCACTTTGTAATTTATTTATTACTGAAAGGTTACCGAAACGCTGGCTACAACGCGAAAGAAGCTCGGGGGGGTGGGTGTGCAGCAGCTGTGTTGTAAATTGTAATTAGCGATCAGATCTGGTTTGATCTAGACCGCATCAACAGCAATTAAAAAAGCAATAAAGAACAAAAGCTTGTCAGCAATTAAAGAAAAGCGGGTGTGGCCTGGTTGGTATACTTGTTGGTGGACTGGACTTCAAACAAATATGAACCCAAAATAACAAAACAAAAGGTGATGGTAAAGTAGTAAGGATTTAGAATCAAGGGGTTTGCTCTCTCTGTGATCTCAGGTTCGAGTCTTTGGTTGCTCATATGATGGTTACTGGAGGCTTACATGGTCGTTAACTTCAGGACCCGTGAAATTAGTCATGATGCACGAAAGTTGGCCCGGACACCCTAGTTAATTAAAAAAAAAAAACAAAACAAAGAAGGGCAAATCTTAAAAATACAATACATCGAATTACCGAGAGGTGTCGAGTTTGCCATTGAACAATATTTTACATCATTTCCATCACTCCACGACTTTGATTTACAGGGCAATTTGTTATGATTCTCTGTCACAAAAATAAATAAATAAATAACTCTAGCAAGTTTAATCTAAAATCTAGGCTGTGTTAGTAAAAAAACTTTATTTTTATTTTTTTATTAAAATAATGCAATTTTGTTATTGAAACATCCAAAATAATATTATTTTTTATTAAAAAATCATCTCAGCCTAGTAGATTAAATTGTTAGGTGAGGTTTTAAGATATAATTTATATTTTTTTATGATAATTTCTCAAATAAAAATTCTTTAAACTTCAAACTTGAACATGCTTATATTACCTTATACTTAATTTTGATAAAATAGATAGAAATAATAAGATTTAAATTTGTGATTGTTTAGTCATTAAAAAATTCTGATAACATGTTAAACAACCATCTAAATTTAATAGTTTAAACTATCAGATATAACTTATATTATTTTTTAATAATTTTTAAAATTTAATTGATTCATTAATCTATAGGTGATCTCGATCTCCTGCTCGATCAATCTTCGAGTCCTGTAGCTTGCCAAGAAGTGTTCAGAGGGATTTTATATTCTTAAAAAAAAAAAAAACCATTTCAGTGGAATTTATGTGAATCCCGCAAGAAATAGCCATTCACACCTTCGAATCAAACACCCTTTAGATCAGCACGTTCAATCTACAATCTAGACCTCATGCTTGGCCGATCTCCGCATCGAGCCCTGTAACTTGCCAAGAAGTGAACCTCGAGGGATAAAAATAATAGAAAACCAGAGACCACTGTGTATTGTTAGGAATCAAAGAAACTTCAGAGAAATTGCTCTCTCTCTCTCTCTCTGGTCTCAGGTCTTCACAGAGGGGCAAAAAAAACTTAATTGAATCGAAGACAGATGGGCGTTTGAATTGAAGATGGCTAGTCAAACGAAGACAAACCCTTAAATTATCGTTCATCGAATATCTCCACGCCGGCTCACCAGCAGACCTTCTAGAAACACAAGTCATGTTCCTTCTCAACCTAGAACGGAGACTTTTCCTTCTTTTATTTATACAAGTCCCCCGTCCTTTGATGGAGCCATGTCCAGGTCATCGCAGTCATGCACAGTTTGTGCGCTGGTGGCTTCCTTCTCTCAATTATATCCAGGACAGGTATATAATTTATTTAATCCACGCAAAAATCATACGATTATGGGTCGTGATTAAACCTGTGTTGTTGAAATTACTAGGTTGACCCGACAAGTACCATGTTTTAAATTAAATTAAGTGTAAATTAAGATAGTCGATTTTGATTTATCATGTCATGATCTATTTTTAAAAAAATATTAAAAATAATATTATGTTATTTTATTTTTTAATCCCCAAACAATATTTTAGGTTGGTTTGTTCAGCATTGGATCCCGGTTGGTACTTTGGTAAATCCAGAGTAGTAACATGTTAGTTGGTTTTAATTTCTGAAACGGTGACGTGCGCGGATTTTTTACGCTTGATGTTTGTCGTCCTCCCAGGAACGTACACTTGATTTACACAACAATATTCCAATTAAAAAAAAAAAGAAAAAACAGAATTTATTCACACTTGACATGCCTAAGTTCACACACAAAGCATTGAGAAAATCATCATCTTTATTCTTTGCGTGTCATCCAACAAACTGAAATATAAATTTGTAAAAATATTTTTCAATTCAAATTATATATATATATATATATTAATTTTTTTATATCAATATATTAAAATTATAAAAAATATCAATTTGAAAAAACCTGAAACCACAAAAATAAAAAATTCCCATTTTTTTTATTATAATCAAGACCGGCAAACTAACCTCTTTAAAGGGTGTTTTAGAATCTGTTTATAGGTATTCTTTAAGATGTTTTTGATTTAAGAATATATTGAAATAATATTTTTTATTTTTTAAATTATTTTTAATATCACTATATTAAAATAATTTAAAAATATATAAAAATTTAATTTTCTTTAAAAATATTTTTAAAAACATGGAAAGAAACCCCTATCACAATAATCACAGTAAAATAAAACAATTATAGAGGAACCAATGAACTGAAGAGGCTGATCCCCCACGCATTAACAGCTTCAGCTTGCCGTGTCTTGATTTCAAATGGATCTTGGGACAATCAAACGCCAACAACTGTAAGAACACTACAGGAAATCTCACCCAGGATCTTTAATGCCCTACTATTTATGGGGTTCGCGCTGTCCTTACAAGCTGTTGATATTTTCGCCTTGGAGTGATCGCCAGGAATCATTTAAAGCTTCTAATCAATTCCCACGTTTCTTCTTCTTCTTTTTTAATTTAGAATTTAGAATTTATTATAAAGACTCGAGAACATTATCAGTAAAATAATAATTATTTAATCAGTATCTTTGATTTTGAATCAAGTATTTGGTTTTGATTACCTTTTATCATAAAGTTTATTCAGATAATGCTTAATCAATGCCCGCTTAGCCTTTTAAAAGGTACACAATTTTAAATCTAGACTGAAATCAAATAACGTTATACATGGTTAATTCATTTACAAGTTTGAGTTAAATTACCTTATAATAAACTTGTTTTGGATTAAATCCTAAAACTTCATATCACATCACCATGAATTCTTAAATTAAAAATCAATTATTTTTTTAATACAACACTAAGTAAAAAAACCATGGTTTAATGTGTAAGCAATAATTGTTTTTTAATCAAAAAAATATATTTATTACTCTTTAATATTAATATACTAAAACTATAAAAAAATATTTATTTATATAAAAATATAATTTTAAAAACAACTACTTCCTATCAAAATCTAAAACTCTCTCTGCGTTGTGATATTGATTTTCCTATTTCTTAATCTAATAAGCACACACGGTTTTTTTTTCAAGAAAAAAGACTCTTACCTGTCGCCTTCCATTGCTGACTGCGTCCTCATTCCTTGCATGCCCCGTCGTCTCCTCAACAATGCCTCTGACTTTGGACAAGTCTCTGTGTTCGCTAAACACGCTTCTTCGACCTCTATTACTTCTGCACCAGCTCAAACTTGCTACAATAATTTTTAAGCCCCCCACCCACCCACCCCCTCTCTCCTTCTCTCCCTCTACTTGTCGTTGGCTTTGCTGTGGTTTTGCACGAGAAGTGAGTGCTAGTTGTTTCAAAGTGTAAATGGAAGCTCCATCACATTACAGGTGACTTTGCTCTGTGCCTGTCTGTTGAATTTTGATTTTTTTTTTCTTTTTGTTCATCCCGCAGAGACAGACTGAGTCTTTTTGTAGCTTAAGCTGTTTTTAGTTTCCGGGTCTTGGTTGAAAGTCAAATCTTTGCTGCCGCTGCTGTTGTGATTTTTTACCGAGAGAGGCTAGAATCAAGTCTTATGCTGGTGGAGGGTTATTTTAGCTCTAGATCATGGCCGCAGAGAGGGCTTTACTGAACCCATCACCAAGAACCCCAAATATTACTCAGGATTTGCCTAGTTTCCCTATTTCATCTATTAGCGAAGTAAAAGTCAACCTTGATAATCCCAGATTGGTTTCCGGGATGGACTCTCAAAACCCAACTGAAAGTTCATCAAGTTATGAGATTTCTCTTAAATCTGCATCAAGAAGAAGTCTTTCTTCAAATCCATCAAGGGCTTCACGTGGGAATTCAATTGGAGCAGGCAGTTTTCGTGATCTAGGATCAAAACCTGTGAGGCTGGGGTCTAGACGAGGTGATTCCGAGGTGTTTAGTGCATCCCAGAAAGAAATTAGCGATGAAGATGCTAGGCTGGTTTACTTAAATGACCCTGCAAAGTCAAATGAGAGGTTTGAGTTTACTGGGAACTCAGTCCGCACTGCGAAATATACTCTCATTTCGTTCATACCTCGAAATTTGTTCGAGCAGTTTCATAGAGTTGCATATGTATACTTCCTTATTATTGCGGTGCTCAATCAGCTCCCCCAGCTCGCGGTTTTCGGAAGGACAGCTTCCATTTTGCCGCTCGCCTTTGTGCTGCTAGTTACAGCAGTTAAAGATGCTTTTGAAGATTGGAGAAGGCATATGTCAGATAGAATTGAAAACAGTAGATTGGCATGGGTTTTGGTCAATGATCAGTTTCAAAAAAAGAAATGGAAGGACATTCAGGTTGGTGAGATAATCAAGATTCAGGCAAATGACACTCTTCCTTGTGATATGGTGCTGCTCTCCACTAGTGATTCAACTGGGGTGGCCTATGTGCAGACTATAAATTTGGACGGAGAGTCGAATTTGAAGACCAGGTATGCAAAGCAAGAGACCCTTTCAAAGATTCCTGAAAAGGAAAAGATTAGTGGTTTGATCAAGTGTGAGAAACCCAATAGAAACATCTACGGATTTCAGGCAAACATGGACATTGATGGGAAACGACTGTCACTTGGGCCCTCCAATATTATTCTTCGAGGCTGTGAGCTCAAAAATACCTCTTGGGCAATTGGAGTTGCAGTATATTGTGGCCGTGAGACCAAGGCAATGCTTAACAACTCGGGAGCCCCATCAAAAAGGAGCTGGCTTGAGACACGTATGAATTCAGAGATCATTGTACTCTCTGTGTTTCTTATTGCTTTGTGTTCCGTCGTCTCCATCTCTGCTGCTGTGTGGTTAAGGCGCCACCGTGATGAGTTAGACACTGTACCCTTTTATAGAAGAAAACGTTTCAACGAGGGAGACCCAGAGAACTATAATTATTATGGATGGGTGGCAGAGATATTTTTTACGTTCCTCATGTCAGTTATCGTGTTCCAGATCATGATCCCTATTTCTTTGTACATTTCTATGGAGCTTGTCCGCGTTGGTCAGGCTTACTTCATGATTCGAGATTCGCAAATGTACGACGAGGCTTCAAATTCAAGATTTCAATGTCGGGCGTTGAATATAAATGAGGATTTAGGTCAGATAAAGTATGTTTTCTCTGATAAAACTGGTACGCTCACTGAGAACAAGATGGAATTTCAATGTGCAAGCGTATGGGGAGTAGATTACAGTGATGGGAAGGCCACCACACAAAATCAGCAAGCTAGATATTCTGTCAAAGGTAGTCAATCTTTGTTATTAACCATGTATTTTCAAGTCTGAAAATATCGATTTGTTCTACAAAAACTAATTTTCTCTTTTTTGTATGTTCTTTGCGTGCCTGGTTTTGTTATCAGTGGATGGGAAGGTTGTGAGGCCGAAGATGACCGTGAAGGTTGATCCTCAGCTTTTAGAATTATCAAGAAGTGAAAGGGATGCAGAAGAAGTCAAACATGTCCACGATTTCTTCCTTGCATTGGCAGCTTGCAACACAATTGTGCCTCTTATTGTCGAGGACAAGTCTGATCCTACCATGAAGTTGATGGATTACCAAGGGGAGTCTCCAGATGAACAGGCACTGGCTTATGCTGCTGCAGCGTATGGCTTTATGCTTGTAGAACGGACTTCTGGCCATATAGTTATTGATATTCACGGAGAAAGGCAAAGGTACAATTTTTCCATTGCTTCTCTCCGGTTTTTTTTTCTTTCGCATTTCTTTGCCATACTTTGTATTGTTACTGTCATTATTGTACAACCACTTCATTCATAAGTACTGCTGCAACTAAGTTGTGCATCGTTACATTACAAAGCATTTGAATTTGTCTACCCATTTTAGAGTATACTGCTACATCCAGCCTTTTGCTGGAGGAGGATTAAAAGGTTTTCACTCATTTGGATGAAAATTTTTAATTTTTTAAAATCCCTTCCATAAAGGGTTGTTTTCTGAGATATAGGCGACCACGTTCTATGTTTTATCTCAAGTGTGGATTATTTTTTAATCATAATGGATCGACGAAGTAATCGGAATAGTGATGGCACGGCTTGGAGCTGCTACAGATGGTTACTTGTTCCACTGGCTGTTGTTGTCAGCTTGAGTTTTCTTCCTGAAAAACTGGTTCTTACTATTTCCCACATGACCGTGCAGGTTCAATGTTTTTGGCTTGCATGAGTTTGATAGTGACCGGAAGAGGATGTCAGTTATACTGGGGTGCCCTGACAGTACTGTGAGAGTCCTTGTAAAAGGTGCCGATTCATCCATGCTTGGTGTGATAGATAGATCCTTGAACAAGAATGTAATCCAGACAACCAAAGGTCATCTCCACGCTTACTCCTCACTGGGTTTGAGAACACTCGTTATCGGGATGCGCGACTTAAGTGAGTTAGAGTTTGAGGAGTGGCACTTCTCTTTTGAGGCAGCTAGCACAGCTGTAGTTGGCAGGGCTGCTTTGCTTCGTAAGGTTGCTGGCAATGTTGAAAAGAGTCTCACAATACTGGGTGCATCAGCCATTGAAGATAAACTGCAGAAAGGGGTGCCAGAAGCCATAGAATCTTTGAGGACAGCAGGAATTAAAGTATGGGTTTTGACCGGGGACAAGCAAGAAACTGCCATTTCAATTGGCTACTCGTCAAAGCTCCTGACAAACAAAATGACCCAGATTATAATTAATAGCAACTCTAGGCAGTCATGTCGGAAATGTTTAGAAGATGCCTTGGTCATGTCTAAGAAGCTCGGGACTGGGTCTGAAACATCAGATAACACTGGAACAAGTTCTGAAGCTGCTAGAAGCCCTGTGGCCTTGATTATCGATGGTACGAGCCTTGTCTATATACTTGACAGTGAACTTGAAGCGCAGGTAATTGCTTACAAATTATCCTTTATCTTTCTCTATTTCATATCAAAGCTGTTGTTTGCTGATGTAACTTACTTCTCCTTGGCTTTAGCTCTTCCAATTGGCCAGTACATGTTCCGTGGTCCTTTGTTGCCGGGTGGCTCCATTGCAGAAAGCTGGCATTGTGGCGCTAGTGAAGAAGAGGACTACTGACATGACACTCTCCATTGGAGATGGTATTCTCTTGATTTATGTTAGATAACCATCTTATGCTTCCAAAGAGCAAACTTTAGGAGCCCAGGAATATATTTTTTCTGTTCTCTCTCTGGTGTTTTAGGCTGACACTGGAAAAAATCTTCCGAAACTTCACAGGAGCTAATGACGTCTCAATGATCCAAATGGCTGATGTGGGAGTTGGCATCAGCGGGCAAGAGGGTCGGCAAGCTGTAATGGCATCGGATTTTTCAATGGGGCAATTCAGATTCTTGGTTCCACTTTTATTAGTCCATGGACACTGGAACTACCAGCGAATGGGTTACATGATACTTTACAATTTTTACAGGAATGCCGTCTTTGTTTTTGTTCTATTCTGGTGAGTGATACTTGTTAAATTATGTTTCGATCATTTTATACAAGCAAAAGTCTTCTAAATATGCCAACTAGTTTAGCTAGTTAAATTTGCGGGGCATTGCTAGCAGACATAAATCAACTCTTTGCACAAACCTAAACTACTCCTTTGCTTATCGACGAAGAAACGGGCAATTCTTTGCTTATCTGCAATTGAGTGCATACCTAATTATCTCTTTGTGGATTGTTCTTATATAGTTGTATTTCTAAATAAACTCCATTCCTTCATTACCTTCTTTGAAATGGATGTTTACCCTGCAGCCCATGATAGCAATGGCTTTTAATGCTCTTTTGTGCACTCTGTGCAGGTATGCGCTCTTTGCTTGCTTCACTCTGACGACTGCAATCAACGAGTGGAGCAGCATGCTGTATTCTATAATTTACACTTCACTGCCCACCATTGTCGTTGCTATTTTTGACAAGGACCTAAGTAGAAGGAATCTCCTACAGTACCCTCAGCTTTATGGAGTTGGACAAAGACAAGAGGCGTATGACAGAAAATTGTTCTGGCTAACAATGTCGGACACTCTGTGGCAAAGTGTGGTTGTCTTTTTCGTCCCTCTCTTTGCATATTGGGCGAGCACCATCGATGCGCCAAGTATCGGAGACCTTTGGACACTTGCGGTGGTTATTTTGGTTAATCTGCACTTGGCCATGGACATTATCCGATGGAATTGGATCTTTCACGCAGTTATCTGGGGATCTATAGTAGCAACTTTCATTTGTGTCATGATCCTCGATGCCTTTCCCATGTTTGTTGGTTACTGGTATGCCCTCCTCTCTTTCACAGATGTAGATATTTCCTGTATATATTCTTTAGTTATATTCACAAAAAAGCTATGTACATATGGACTGACTAACACTTGCACCTGGAACGTAATCTGACAGGGCAATCTTCAACATAATGGGGGAGGGGTCTTTTTGGGTGTGCTTGTTTATTATAATCATAGCAGCACTCCTTCCTCGTTTTGTTGTCAAAGTACTGTATCAATACTTCACTCCTGATGACATTCAGATTGCAAGAGAAGCTGAGAAGTTTGGAAATCTAAGGGACATACCGGTAGAAGTAGAAATGAATCCCATCATGGAACCATCTTCTCCTCGGAGATGATGATGATGACTGGTAATCTTGGTTCCATGTAAATGGCCATCAATTTTTGTTTTCGTAAAAAAATCATCACATTCTTTTCGGCATCTTGAGAGCATTATCTCTCGATTTCCTGGATTTTCATTGTTTGATATCCGAAGGATACATAGAGGCAGTAATACTTTAGGTATTGTATTTACACGATGTCGTTTCACATGGAAATATTATTGTAAATTAACATTTTTTCGAACAAGATGGAAGAAGTTCAATGCATAAATGTACGTGAATTTTCCCATGAAAGAATCTGATATGTCTCTTTCGTCTATTGACATCTGCAAATATTCCAATATAACAGAAGATGTTAAAAGATATTATAACATCAGGATGCCAAGGCAACAAACAGAAGGAACAGAGTGTAATTTCATATTTTCTTCCTCCCTGATTGAGGTTGCTATATATGACATCAATATCTCAAGCACACCTCAATTAAATCAACACAAATGTGACAGTAAAAGTAAAAACCACCCGCTAAAAACAAGAAATCTTCTCAATTTGAAGTTAATTCAAAAGGTAGAGTTTTCATCTGTTGAGTAACAGCTAATCACTAGATCCAAAGATAGCATAATGTAAGAATATATCAAGACAAAACTCTTTTGAATATAAGCAACACATCAATACATTCAGATAGATTTCCTAAGTAAATCCATAAATCTATATATTAACATGTGCAAATATCCCAATAGAACAAAAGAATAGTTAAAAGATACAATAGCAATCTAAGAAAATTAAAGGGTGCAAGGGCAACAACCGAAAGGATAGATGTATAATTTCAGAATTCACATATCCCTGAGCTTTCAATATAATCATTCAACTTAACCACTTGATGGAAATTTCTACATATGAAATTAATATCTCAAACACGTTCTGATTAAACCAACCCAAATTTGATAGTAAAGATTAGTTCTGTCACTGAAAATATATATTAAACCAACCCAGATTCATTTAAGCAACATGAATGGTGGCATATTAATACTTTCGTTATTATTCTTATAACCAAAAGAATGTTGAAAAGAAACCTTTCCTTTAAAAAATTTAACATGACTTCCTATTAGCTATTTTTGACATGGAAAGTAAGCCTTCATCTGCATAAAACCTTTAACCAGCAGCAGGATGGTGCGTCGACATTCTCTTTCTAAACAAAACAGACCACCTAAAGATAATATAAAGACATGCTTAAACAGATGTCTATACAGCCCAAAACTTACATGTCTTCTTTCAATCAAGAAATATATTTATTGAGACAAAATGATAATCCTAGAATGAAAACAAGAAGATTCTAAAATACTGGGAATCAAACAACAACATTTCGAAACAGCATATAATAGAGTGCAAAAATATAAACACTTTATACCGGTAACAAGCAAAAATACACTCATCTGAAGATAAACAACCAGATTGGTCCAAGAAAAAAATAAGAACCCATATCTCAAAAAAAAAAAAATGCACTCAATCAGAAAAGTTCTATAACCCATCAGCTTATTTTAGCAAAATAAAATAAACAAAAACAGAGTTCTAACAGTGCAGGAAATGATGAAAATAACACAGCATAAAACAACATCAACAAGGGATTCTTTCAAAATTTGAAAAATGCAGAGAAAAGCACAAGCAGTAATGGCTTTTGTAAAAGATCTATGCGAAGTTTCAATATTCAAGTTGCGGTCTCCGATGATCCTCCTGCCTTTAGCCTCACAAAAACCATAAAAATTTCTAAAGTTCATCAACTAAATTACAAGTTCATAAACTTGATAAAGTATTTAATCAAGTGAAAACAAAGGGGTATGCAGGCGGGCAACCAAGAAGCTACTAATATATTTATCAAGGGAACTATTAACCAGTAGATTTTCTACACAAACTAAACAGTACACAGATTTCCATCATGAGAAAATAGTCAGAAAACCATGCACCTAAGAAAATCAAAGCATCATTAGGCTTCCTTTCCAACCTAGTTACTATAGGCCTTTAATGTTGTTATAACAACTATGCATGTTTTGTAGGAAACCCAAAAGCTCAAAAGAAGACTATGACATGGGATAGACAGCTAGACATTTACATCTCGAGCTTAAAAAAAAAACACACACACACTAAAACCAGAAAAATCAGAGATTAGAGGCATTGAAAAACACATGGTCATCAAAAAGTTTTTTCCCAAGCTGATATTGGTTATAAGCAGCTGATTGGACAATTTTCATTTTCACTTAGATAAAACTGCATGTTCTAATTCAAATCTACCATGCTTAACAAGAAGGAAAGTTTCTTACATGAGCAACACTAATAGCCAACTTCTTTAAATTCTGAACTTCACCATCCAAATAAAAATTACAGTTCTCACTCGGATCTTCTTTAATTAGTTCCTCGAATGCAAAGCCAAATCCTGTGTAACATTATTGTGGAGTTACATGTAATTTGTGGTGCATTTGACATTCTAACATCTAATCTTCAGTAAAGCAATAAAAGGCATACCCTTGTGAGAGCAATAAGTGTTGCTGTGCATATCTACAGAGCAGCTTTCATCAAATAAAGAAGAAAATCCAAGTTTCTTTAACCTGAAGTAACAAGTTGA
This sequence comes from Populus ilicifolia, assembly GCA_015708895.1. Classification (NCBI taxonomy): domain Eukaryota; kingdom Viridiplantae; phylum Streptophyta; class Magnoliopsida; order Malpighiales; family Salicaceae; genus Populus; species Populus ilicifolia. Next base: position 295,475 of record SRLM01001573.1, on the reverse strand, counting down.
TTTCAATCAGTGTACAATTAACATTTAAGCATTCCTCAAACCTGACGTAAGAGCATTATAACGTAAGCATGGTAACATGTGACACGACCCTAATACATCAAAAACTTGGAATTTGTAAAGACAAACAACACTTTAAGTCTTGATCACTATTGAATCTCTAGTCCTCCTACCCACTGTCCCAACAAGCTTATAATTGATGTTACTTGTTAAAATTGTCTGACCTTTTCACTGAAATTATGATGATTGGAACATTTGAATATCTTGCCTACTTCATAATTTCACTCATGCAATCCTGTTAGCAGAATTGATGAAGAAGATTGTTTCAGAAATAGATGGAAAAAAATAATAATTATAGCATCTAAAATTAATTCCACCTTTCAACTGAAACAAAGTTGTAAAACCATTAGACTTCTTTGCTTCAACTATCCATATGAATGCATCTACAAATTGAATCTATGCCAATTTTAAAATATCAATAACAACGTGAGACAAATAAATAAATCTATGTATTAACATGTGCAAATATCCCAACAGAACAAAAGAATAGTTAAAAGACATTATAGAAGCAGTATATGGAAATTAAAACATGCAGGGGCAACAAACAGAAGAATAGATGTATGATTTTGTATTTCCCACATCTATGATCTTTCAAGATGACCGACCATTCAACTTAACTACTTGATAAGAGCTGCTATATATGGACATCAATATCTCAGTTCAAAATTTGATTAAACCAACCCAAATTTTACAGTAAAAATCAACCTTGTCATGTGACTGGACCATAAAGTGAGCTGGCATTCTACAATCAAGGAAACAACCAAATTCTTCCCACTACATCATTTGCAATATAATAGAATCAACTTGGAAATAAAATTTGATATCATTTGCAACCAAATTCTTCCCTCTATATTTACAAAACAATTAATAGAGGGATCACAAGAAGAAAAATCAGATGGACTAAACAGTCCAATAACATTCTGCACAGAACACCCATTTACCTCGCCGAAAATAACCAATCAATTTGTTCCTTAAAGTAAAGTCTGAAATCTTCCACCAAAACTGTCATCACAGCTTCGTTGCATTTCCTTTCTGTTTTGCAGGAAAAAAAATAATGATATAATGAAAAAACGAGAAAGCAAAGAAACCCTAACAAAGAATTCTACAGTAAATCAAAACCCAAAAACTACATAGATATTTTAACGGTGATCGGGAGAAAATAAAACCAGAACCCTGACCGAGCACAATAAAAAAACCACTCTTTCGTAGTAACTCGTTTCGTTACATCCTTTTGATTGATTTCTTTCATTTGAATTATTGCAAAAAGAAAGAAATTTCCGGGTTTTGATTTCTGCTTTCTGTTTGGGGGCAAAAGCCCCAGAATCCTACGAATTGAATTGCTGCGAATTTTAAAAGAAATCCAAAGCATTAAAACCCTAATATTTAATTAAAGATAAAAATAGAGAAAAATAAGGAGATAAATCAAAACCTTTTGGTAGGCTTTGAGAAAGAGAGGGGAACGTTTTGTTTTGTTTTGTCGCAGGCATTATTCGACCAGAGCCTGCCCGCCCGAATTATTGGACCGGAGCTTCCCATGATGAACCTAAAACCCTAGCCCTAGGGAAAAATTCCATACAAAGAAAACGAAGGAAAAGAAGAAAGGGAAGGGAAGGGAATGGGAAGGAGAAGCAGAGTCCGGAGAGATTTCGGTGGAAAGAGGTGATCTTTTGTATATTTGTAACGGTTAGGGAAGCCTCGCGTGCCTGTTACGCTGGCGGGGATTCTACGCTAATTTAAAATTGGGCGTGATGGGCCTAATTTAACAGTGACATGGGCCGAATGTGCATTGTCCTTTAAAGTCTGCCTACCAAAAAATCACACTGAGTTGCAGAAGGCCCAGGTAAAAATAACCTGTCAAGAGCCCATAAGCTAGTCCCATTTCAATCTTGAATCCAAAGCATGCTTTGTGCGTCCATCAAGGAATTAATTAAACGATGATAAGGGTGATGATCGAATTTTTAATTTGTTCCTGATTAATAAATAAATTTTATTAATTAACGAAGAGCACGTGCCAGCAAAAATTATTAGTTTCTAAAGCTGGATGGCCTACAAAAATACTCGTTGGATTTAGATAATCATTGACATTACTGATATGAAAACCATAGGATACAACCATTTTCTTCACTGTTCATATCAACAGTCAAGAAGGTGATTTATTTTAATTTTATTTGTTATCATTTTTTATATAATTTCATTACTTAATTTTAAGAGATTTTATTTTTTATATCATTTAATTAAATAAAAAAATATTTTTAAGAAATAAAATTCTTAAATTCAGTAAAATTTATTGGAATAATAGATTTAATGGGTTAAATCATGAAATTCATATTTATCCAATGTATAATTAATTTAATATTAAAATAAAAAATGTTATTTAAAATAATTTTTAAAAATAAATTATATTTTTTTATTTGTTCAATTTATTTTTTAACTTGTCAAATTAAATATATATATTAAAATAATTTTTATACAGTTTGATTTTAAATAATAACTAAATAAAAAAAAAATCAAGAGATTTAAGATTTTTGAGCTGTGTTTAATATCAATACTTTCCAGTATTTCTTTAATATCATCTTTTTTATTTATTTATTTTAGTAATCACATAACACAGCACTACAAACTATTTGCTACCTATTCTATTTAATTTAAGTAAACCAGTAGAGATAATTTTAAAAATAATAATAATAATTCAAAATGCAAGGATGATAATTCAAGAAACATCTATTTAGATCTTAACTCTAGCTTAATTAACTAAACTAGTTAACAGGTAAATAAAATTGAATGAAGCTACTTCCAAGTAGATTATTTTTTTATTTAACTTGTTTTTTATTAAAAGATAATTAAATTAATTTTTTAAAAAAAAATAAAATAAAAAACCAATTCAAACAGACTAGTTTTTGTTACTATAAAACAAAAATTTGTACAAACTAATAAGTTTTAGTTATTTTAAAAAAAAAATTAATTCAAGTAATTTGATTTAGTTTTTTTATTTGACTTGATTTTTTTAGTTTATTATTTTTTAGTTATGCTTAATTTTTTTTGTTTGAATTAATTTTTTTAATTTTAAATTTATAAAATCAAAATCAGATCTAATTGAATCAGTCAATTTTTTCAAATTTTAAATCAATTTAATTAATTGTTCAGTTTTTTAGGTTATTTTTTTTAAATTTTCTCGATTTAATGATTTTTTGGTTATTTTCTCACCCCTATTTTCAGGTGGAGAAGACGGTGTCGTTGTCTCGCCTTTGCAAAACCCCCCCCCTCCTGTCTTTATTTCACCATCACCAACCAAGCTGCTTTAACATAAGAGCAAGCTTTCTCCTTCTCGCTTTCCCTTTCATTCCCTTCTTTCACCGAAAAACATCATCTGCGGAAACAGAACTCTGTAGATTTCAAGATTTTGGAAGTGGGTCTTGAAAATCTTCTCTGTTTTTTCGAGACGGAGGCCTTGCGGTGGCTCCAAAGTTGACAGTGATACATCATCCATAAATCTGTAAGTGGGGTTTGTTTTTTCTCGTGTTGAGAAACTGAGAGGATTATACTCAAGAATGAAAAATGTGGTTTGTTTCTTAATGAAATTTTGAAACTTTGACATCCCTCCAAGATGCACTCATTTTAGTGGGTGTGATATGGATGTCGGTTCAATAGTTTTTGTCTTTTTAAGTGACACTTCTTAATCTCTACATCATGGCCTAAAAGATGTCTTTACTGATCCAATCACCAAAACCATTAAATACCCAATATTTTCTGTGGTATATCTGTTCTGACCCTGGAATAATCTTCAAGAGTCAATCTTAAAGCCCCCAGATCCATTTCCTTGATGGATTCTCAGAACCCATTTGAGGAGGAGATCTCAATGAATCAAAGGAAGGGAGGGAATTCAGTTAGGGAAGTGAGGCATGCATCAAGAGGGGGTGATATAGAGTTGTTGGGTTTGTCGCAGAAAGAGATTGGTGATGATGATGCTAGATTGGTTTACTTGAACGATCCTGTAAAGAGTAATGAGAGATACGAGTTTGCTGGTAATTCGATTCGAACTAGTAAATATTCAGTGTTTTCATTTCTTCCAAGGAATTTGTTTCGACAGTTTCATAGAGTAGCGTACATTTATTTTCTCATCATCGCTGTGCTTAATCAGCTTCCTCAGCTGGCAGTCTTCGGCCGGGGAGCTTCCATCATGCCACTTGCATTCGTGCTGTCAGTTACAGCAGTCAAGGATGCTTACGAGGATTGGAGGAGGCATAGGTCAGATAGAGTTGAGAATAATAGATTAGCTTGGGTTTTAGTTGATGATGAGTTTCGACAAAAGAAATGGAAGGATATTCAGGTTGGTGAGATACTCAAGATTCAGGCTAATGAAACCTTTCCTTGTGATATTGTACTTCTCTCAACTAGTGAGCCAACTGGGGTTGCATTTGTGCAGACTGTAAATTTGGATGGAGAATCGAATTTGAAGACTCGGTATGCAAAGCAAGAGACCATTTCAAAGGTTCCTGGAGAGGAAATGATTAATGGGTTGATTAAGTGCGAGAGGCCTAATAGAAACATATATGGATTTCAGGCAAACATGGAAGTTGACGGGAAAAGACTGTCACTTGGGCCCTCAAACATTCTTCTTCGTGGTTGTGAGCTCAAGAATACTGCTTGGGCAATTGGAGTTGCTGTTTATTGTGGCCGTGAAACCAAGGCCATGCTTAACAGCTCAGGAGCTCCATCAAAAAGGAGCCAGCTTGAGACACATATGAACTTTGAGACCATCATACTCTCTCTGTTCCTTGTATTTTTGTGCAGTGTTGTTTCTATATGCGCTGCTGTGTGGTTAAGGCGCCGTAAAGATGAGTTAGATATCTTGCCTTTTTATAGGAGAAAGGACTTTGCACACGGGGCTCCACAGAATTTTAATTATTATGGATGGGGTTTGGAGATATTTTTTACATTCCTCATGTCAGTTATTGTATTCCAAATCATGATCCCTATTTCTTTGTACATTTCCATGGAGCTTGTCCGGGTTGGTCAGGCTTATTTTATGATTCGAGATATGCTACTGTATGACGAGGGGTCAAATTCAAGATTTCAGTGCCGGTCTTTAAATATTAATGAGGATTTAGGGCAAATAAAGTATGTTTTCTCTGACAAAACTGGCACTCTTACTGAGAACAAGATGGAATTTCAACGTGCAAGCATATGGGGAGTAGATTACAGTGATGGGAGAACTGTTTCACGAAATGATCCTGCTCAAGGTAGCAAGAGTTTTGTTGTTTTGAACATTTTGATTTTTTTGCGTACGACTTTCTCATTTTTTTTCCCTGTTTGCTTTGTCTGGCAGCAGTGGATGGGAAGATTTTGCAGCCAAAGATGGAGGTGAAGGTTGACCCTCAGCTTCTAGAGTTATCAAGAAGTGGAAAGGATATGAAGGGAGCCAAACATGTTCATGATTTCCTCCTTGCATTGGCAGCATGTAACACTATTGTGCCTCTTGTTGTCGATGACACTTCTGATTCTACAGTAAAGTTGTTGGATTACCAAGGGGAGTCTCCGGATGAGCAAGCACTCGCATATGCTGCTGCTGCATATGGTTTTATGCTTACAGAACGAACTTCTGGTCATATAGTTATTAATATTCAAGGAGAAAGACAGAGGTACCTTTTTACTACTTTTTTCTACCTCTTTTACTGCCAGTTTCTTGGACATGTTTTTGCTAACATCTTAATGATGATTACCACTTCCACTTCTATCATTGTTCATATGACTGGGTGTCAAGCTGTAAATTGGCTGGAGACACGTTGGTTACTAATTCAATATTATAGTGGTATCTCTGGGATTAACATTAGGGAAGAGTATGTTCATCTTAGGTTGAAGACATGGATTCGTAAATGAATCGACTTATATTGAAATTAATTAATACTTTCAGCTTTGTGATGGAAAGTTGGGTTCACACGAATATGTTTGTGCTGTTTGGACGAGAAGTTGTCTTCTTTTTTGAATCCTTCTCATGAGAAGGATCTTTCTGAAACTTGCCCATATACACATATCATTAAAAAATATGGATTGTAATAGCAGGGAGAATGCGAACGGATAGTGTTTGCAATGCTTGGATTAGTTGGTTACTTGTTCCGCTAATTATTGTTGCAATGTTGAATTTCTTTCCATGAAAAATGGTTCTTACTGTTTCCTTTTTGGTTGGACTATCCCATATTGGCAGTGCAGGTTCAATGTTTTGGGTTTGCATGAGTTTGATAGTGACCGGAAGAGGATGTCGGTCATATTGGGATGCCCTGACAAGACTGTGAAAGTCTTTGTGAAAGGTGCTGACACATCCATGTTTGGTGTGATAGATAGATCTCTGAACACGAACATTATACATGCAACTGAAGCCCATCTTCAGACTTACTCCTCAATGGGATTGAGAACACTAGTTTTTGGGATCCGTGAATTGAATAATTCAGAGTTTGAGCAATGGCACTTAGCCTTTGAGGCAGCTAGCACAGCTATAATTGGCAGGGCAGCTTTGCTTCGCAAGGTTGCTAACAATGTCGAAAACAGTCTGACCATTCTCGGTGCTTCTGCAATTGAAGATAAACTGCAACAAGGGGTGCCAGAAGCCATAGAATCTTTGAGGACAGCAGGGATCAAAGCATGGGTTTTAACTGGGGACAAGCAAGAAACTGCTATATCAATTGGCTACTCCTCAAAGCTCCTGACAAGCAAAATGACCTCAATTATAATCAATAGCAACTCTAAGCAGTCTTCAAGGAAGAGTTTAGAAGATGCCTTGGTTACATCTAAGAAGCTCACAATCACATCTGGGATAACACACAATACTGGGGCAAGTGATGCAGCTGCTGTGAATCCAGTGGCGTTGATTATTGATGGCACCAGCCTTGTCCATATACTTGACAGTGAACTCGAAGAACTGGTACTTGCTTGTGAATTCACCTTTATCTCTCTGTTTTTCATGGCAATGGCTTCGTGTGCTGATGTAGTTTATTCATTTGGCTGTAGCTCTTTGAATTAGCCAGTAAATGTTCTGTGGTTCTGTGTTGCCGAGTGGCTCCATTGCAAAAAGCTGGAATTGTTGCCCTTGTGAAGAACAGGACTCGTGACATGACACTTGCCATTGGAGATGGTGATTTCCCAACTTATGTTAGATCAGTAGCTTTATGCTTCCCTGAACCAAACTTTGGGGAGCATAAGGAATTACATTGTCTTGTCTCTCATTGGTGTTTTATTCCGATGCTGGAAAATTCTTCTAAATGTTTACAGGTGCAAATGATGTCTCAATGATCCAAATGGCCGATGTTGGAGTTGGCATTAGTGGGCGAGAGGGTCAGCAAGCAGTTATGGCATCAGATTTTGCAATGGGGCAGTTCAGATTCTTAGTTCCACTTTTATTGGTCCATGGACATTGGAATTACCAGCGGATGGGATATATGATACTATATAATTTTTACAGGAATGCAGTGTTTGTTCTTGTTTTGTTTTGGTGAGTAAACTTGCATAAATCATATTTTGAATTTTTTCTTTCATATGCAGAATTATGCTATATGTAAATATGCTATGTGATGGTAAAATTTGTTGGAAGTTTTAGCAGCCTTCACTTAATTCTTTGCCTGATCCTGAACTTCCTCTTTGGTTATGTGCCTTATTTTAGAAAACTCTGTTTCCCCTTCTCTTTAGAAGTTAAAGAAAAGGGTTCCTTGCAAAGCATTTTCTATATAATTGTAGAATAGCCATCACTCATTAATTGGGAAAGTGAACTCCTTCTAACTGGATGAAGTTAGCTGAAAATTTTATCCCTTCATTTCTTGTACTTAATAAACACTGAAACATTTCTCTGATGAAAGTTGAAACTGTCATCGGAGTGTAGTTAAATTTATTTATTTTGCAGACACTGTATATAAAAATGAAATGTGCTCCTTTTTAACCCAAAATTTATGTGATATTATCATATGCTTGTTAACACAGTTGTTGATACTTTGTCATCACTGCATAGGTATGTAATCTTTACTTCTTTCACTTTGACGACTGCAATCACTGAGTGGAGCAGCATGTTGTATTCTATTATCTACACAGCATTGCCTACCATTGTAGTTGGTATTCTTGACAAGGACCTAAGTAGAAGGACTCTCCTAAAGTATCCCCAGCTTTATGGAGCAGGGCACAGACAAGAGGCCTACAACACTAAGTTGTTTTGGCTGACAATGATCGACACCTTGTGGCAAAGTGTGGCTGTCTTTTCCATCCCTCTCTTTGCATATTGGGCCAGCAGCATTGACGGATCAAGTATAGGAGATCTGTGGACGCTTGCAGTGGTCATTTTGGTTAATTTGCACTTGGCCATGGACATCTTCCGGTGGAGTTGGATTACTCATGCAGTTATATGGGGATCTATCATTGCAACTTTCATTTGTGTTACTGTCATTGATGCTGTGCCTATTTTCACTGGTTACTGGTATGCCCTTTCCTTTGTCATATTGATCAGCTTTTAGAGCCATCCGTAAACACAATGCATACCTTTATATATACTCATCTGTGTTCTAAAATGTCGTATCATTTCTGACTTTAGTTTAAACTGGAGATATTATCATCTATTAACATTTGTTGCCAGAAAATAATGTTTATCAATTGGAAGATTCTTGTTTCCAATGTTTTGCATGCAACCATTTGAAAACTCCGTTTAAGCATTTAGATTGAGAAACACTTGGATGTGTTATTCTTGTGTGTGTGTGTGTGTGTAGCATCTGATGTTTGCAATTCAATGTAACATGACAGGGCCATCTTCCATGTCGCAAAGACAGAATTGTTTTGGCTGTGCTTACTCGCTATAGTTTTAGCAGCTCTGATTCCTCGATACGTTGTAAAATTTCTGTATCAATACTATAGTCCTTGTGATATTCAGATAGCAAGAGAAGCTGAGAAGTTTGGGAGTCCCAGGGAGTCGCGGAATACAAAAATAGAAACAAATCCGATATTGGGATCTACACATAGATGACAGAATCATCTCCCTTGTCTTGTATAAAAATATGATTTTCTTAAATTTCTTCTAGTGTAATCGCTGTCGGTTCCTGGATTTTCAAACATACTGTTTGCTATCCAAAGGATAGATGTTGTAATAGTTTAGCTTTGTGTTGTGTCAAATGTTGTATCGCATGAAATTTATTATGTAATTAGCTTTGTTTACAACAGAAAGAGAGTTCAATGTACACGAATTCTACCACAAAAGGATTTTATATGAGCTTTGAAATTTCAATTGTTACTTCTCTTGATATTCTCGGACGAGTTTTTCTTTGAATGTGATGAAATAAAATTTGATATAACTCAATAGAATAGTCTCTCATAATAAGCATGATCCATTCTGGCCCCTGGAAGTACGATGTGGCATGAGATTGGACTTTGAAACTACAGATGGTCATATGCGATACATGGGAAATCAGACTTGTACATACAAGAGGACTCAATCGATCATCAAATTCTTGGAAATATAGGAAGTAGATGGAGTTACATTTACGAACATGAGACATTCAGTTGTAACTTGTTCTGGAACTCTCCCGAACTTGTGCTGCAAAATGCAAGTTCCAAAGCACATCATCAACTGACGGTCTATCAGATGGCTCTTTGGAAAGACATCTAATACATATCTCCATCATTATCTTTAGAGATTCATCTGAGCAATCCTTGTTAATTGCTGGATCAACAATATTCCTTCGAGCTACATCGTCAACTGTCATGCTGACTTTTAACTGCGCAACAATCAAAAGTAAATTGATATCATACATCACAAATCCAGGAATAGTGGTGGTGTCATGGAGACACCAGAGGTACAAGTACCAACCAGATCTTTTGAGACGATGACTTCATTTTTAACCACTGGCCTTCCAAAAATGATTTCAACTAAGATTACTCCCAAGTCATAGATGTCCTCCTTATCCTCATGTCTATCCCTGCATTTGTCGAAAAGATCATGAGTGGATTTAATTTTTCAACAAATGACTAACAACAAACACTAATTTTAATCTAGTAACAAATTCTACAATCCTGATTTGAGCTTGAAAGGAGTCGACCACAGACCTTGTCCCAAAATTTTGTTTTGTTCCAGAAAAAACTGCAGCACCCACCTGAAAGGCTTACAAAAGAGGATGAACATGATACACTTTTGCTTGGAAGAAAAAAAATAAAATCAGGGATCTCTTTATTATCTAGTCATTACCGATCCCTCAGTGAGTAGTGGCAGGTTATAGCTACAGAGTTTTACGAGCAGATCGTGGTCCAATAGGACATCTGTTATCTTCAGATTGTTTGGAAATACACCCGGGACAATCCCCGTGTGCAGGAATTGAATACCCCTGGCAACTCCAATAGCAGCTCCTATTCTTTGTGGCCATTTCAGCTTGTTCTCTGGAATTCCTACCAAAAGTGCTAAGATCATGAGAATGTGATTGCAAAAATATCATCCTTTATTACACAGAACTGTGGACAATCATTTTACCAGAGACGTAGTCTCTAAGAGTCCCATTTGGAACAAACTCAAATATATTAAATATTCTGCTGGTGCTGGAATCATCCTGGCAGCAATCAAAGCAGTGTCCCAGAGCACTGATCAAGTGGTTATGTCTGAGTTTTGAAATCAACTCAATATGGTGGGTGAAGATACGTTGGCTGATCTTTTTCCTGACTTTTGAGCTTCTAATAGCAACAAGACTTCCATCATTGAGCTTTCCTTTATACATCTGATACCATAATAATAACAGACGGCTAAATTAGGGAATAATGAAAAAAGGAAGTGTTTTGGTTCTATTTCTGCACTAGCTAAGTAGCAGAAGTTCAACCATTCCGAATTGCATACCTGACAGTTTGAATCTTCACTAAGTAAGTTCGAGGCATCAAAGTTATTTGTTGCCTCCTTGAGCTCCTCCAGAGAAAAGGTTCGATAATTAGGAAGGCTAGCTCCAAGCTTCATTGTTTGTGATATGTACCCTAACAAAGTAAAAATAAAAAATAAAAAATAAGCAGGATGTTAGACTTGCCGTCTTCACAGGGAAGATTTAAAGACCAGAAAAATCTCCTAAACTCACATGCCTAGCAAGAGAATTAAGATATGAAAAATTTCAAACCATATAACTAACCCTCTTTTAGCATTAAAACGGAAGAAAATTTCTCTCTGTCTAACCCAACAATTGAAAGAAGAAGAAAGTAAGAGCTTACTTGCATCTGAAAGAAGTTTCACTGTGTTCACTGATGACAAATTCTTCACGAGTATCCTTGTTTGGGGTTTTTTCACATCATCCTTACTATATACCCTCTTGACAAACAACAAAACCAAGCCAACAATTGCAATTCCTCCAACTACTCCTCCCATAGTACTTGGTGCAAGAACTTCCTTATCGTGTCTCTGATGCTTAACATCATCACGAGGCAAGATTTTCACAGCCAGTGCTTCATTGTGACAGAAGTTAAAAGGATGCTGTTCTTGTTCTTTGTTTGACAAGCAGTTTCTAGCATACAGGACAGTTCTGCTCTCTGAACTCAAGTTTAGGCAAGTAGGTAACTCTCCAGTCAAAAGATTTGAGGATAAATCTACATAGGCTAGTTCAGCATGGCAAGACATATTTTCGAAGAGCATCCCTGTAAATTTGTTATGGGAAATATCAAGATAATTCATTGGAGGGCTTGACAACAAAGATGGCAAAAATGGTCCTACAAATCCATTAAAGGAGAGGTCCAGCTTCTGAAGCTGGTGGTAGGTGACTAAGTCAGCAGGTATGCCAGAATGAAAGCTATTATTTCTTAGCACAAGAGTCACCACCTTGTTGTGCAAACCTGGAAAATCAGGTCCAAAGTGATTGTCTTCCAACTCAAGAACTTGAAGGTTGGTCAAGTTATGAAGATCAGGCACTTGTCCAGATAAGTGATTCTTTGAGAGAGAGAGAATTCTTAGATTTTCCAATCTCGTCAGAGAATTTGGTAGATACCCACTAAGGGAATTGTTCTTCAAGCTCAACACAGCCAAAACTGGAAGGAAACCTACCCATCCAGGAACTTCACCACTGAACTTGTTATGGTCCAGAATCAGGGTCTGAAGGCTCCTCAAAGATGAAAGAGATGCCGGAATGGAGCCAGTGAAATAGTTTGAACTTGCATTTAATATCTCAAGTGAAGATAACTGACCAATACTTTCGGGCAGTGGCCCCGAGAAGCCAAGAGAAACCAAAGACAGAACCTTCAAGCTAGATAGACTAGCGACAGTGTCAAAGAAATAGTCTGTGGAAAAATGTGGAGGAACCCCACTATTTCCTACAATGTGAAGCTGCGTTATATTATCTTCATAGCACACGAGAGTCAGAGATGGAGTTGGTTCAGTGTTGCAGAAATCTGTGTTGTCAAAGCTGGTCGAGAAAGATGGGTAGTTAAGAAGCTGCTGGATTCTCAGAAGGGACTGAGACTGGAAGGGCTGCAGCTGGCTTGACCGATGAAAAGAAAGGATAAGAAACAAGAGATGGAGATAGCATGGATAGTGAACTGGTTTTGCCATCACAGCTATCGAATGCAATAGTAGTTAGTTGGGATATGAATTATGCAAGGATTTAAAGAGGCTTTTCCCTCACGTCAGCTTTTTTACCAAAGAAGGGTGCGATGAACCAATATCGGGTCCTCGCTATCGATGCACTTCTTGCAACTTCTCTCTTCACAGAAAGTGTACTGGGCTACCCCAGCAGATCAAGCGGTGCCCTCGCCCTCTCACGACCCTACCTGATAAGGCCAGGAATGCATTGCTGGTAGAAAGGATGAGATGACCAGTGGACACCTGAGATAGACTGGCTGACCTAATTTAAAATCGAACTATAAACTTTTTAACCATAATAACTTAAATATACGAGCTATAGAAGTTCAATTAATAAAAACTTAATTTTATTGGATTCTTAACTCAAAATCTTATAAATACTCTAAATTTTAGCTAAAAACAATATCATATAAGAAAGATATGAAAATACTAGTAAGAAATTAGTTTTTTAGTTGCAATATTTAGATTTTTTTTTCCTTTAAAAATTAAGTCATCATCTTTCATAGTTAAATAATAAGTTTTTTAACAATCTTATCACTTGTGAGGCAATGATTGCACTCGCTTCTTCTAAATTATACTCCGATTACTTTCCTTAGTGGTGGAAATTGGACAGGGTTCTTGCTTTTTTTCTAAGTCCAGGGAAACCATGACAGATTATAAAGACCTTTAACCACCACATAAGCAGAGTTATATGCCTGCATTAAACACGTAAACCATGCCCTGAAAGCTTTGCATTAAAGTTATGAACCAAAGCAAAGCAGATTCTGCACTGCTGAGCTACAGTACAGCTAAAAAAACAAAGTGCACGAATAAATAGAAAGTAGTAAGTCACGTCTGTATCAGTGTACCAGAAATTGGCACGTCATACCACACAAGCATCCAGTAGCGTCTCGATATTCTGGCATGTTTACAAAGGATGTGCCATTTTTACTCATCAACGACTAGTATTGGTCACGTGATTTTCAGTCCTAGTGGAGTGCTGTGAACTGTTTGGCCACCCGGATTATAGAAATTGTTTTTCTTTGCTTTTCTTTTCTTCTCAACATTGGTTAGGGTATTCTGGGACTTGGATCTTGCTTCCCAAGAGCCAAGAAGCGATGATGAATTCAAGAAAATGTTCTATATTTAAGACCAAAAGGGTAATAACTCTTTTACTGCCTGTCACTGTTTTATCCCCCATCATTCCCATCTTTGATCATGTAGGGATATTATTGCATAGAGTGTTTAGGTGGACAAGACTAGTTGCCATCACCACTCACGTTTTTGGTAATGGATTTAATAGTTTAATTGGTTAAGATATAATTTTATTTTTTAAAAAAATTCAGTTTAAGTTATATAAATTTCAGAATTATTGAAGATTTATATTATTATTAATTTTTAAAATGATAAGATTAATTGAGATATATACCAACTAATCTAAATATTTATTTGTTTTAAAAAATAATCCATAGATTGAATGGATGATTGATGAAATGATTTTAATTTTTTGAGTTTAAATCTTGATAAGGTATTATTAATTTTTTTTAGATGCAACAATATATACAGAGAGCACGTCCAAATTGCATGAAAAGTTTTAATTTTAGAATATTTAATGTTAATCGAAAAAAGCAATTTACTGGTAGATGGCGCATGACCTGGTCGGTACAAGAAGACAAGGGAATGTGAGTTCACAGCGCTTCACGGGAAAATCAAGTTGACGCAGACGGCTACAGACAAAAGCATCCAAAACAACAATGTTTCACTTCTACCCTTATAATATAAGATTTATCAACGCTACTCCCATATCTTTTTAACTTTCAACCTTTCCCTTTGCTGCCAAAAACTAACAAGAAGCAGGCTATTTGGTTGTAATGATTAAGGGTGAGATTGGAAGCTCAATCAACACTATAGGGGTAATATTGAGAAATATTAAACTATATAGGTGAAATGGAACATTGAAGGATCTATAGGGGCCTAAAAGTAGTTTACCAAAAACCAAACAAAAGGTAAACTGAAACGTCCCCATATCCTTTCACATCAATGGACTTGTCCAAAATTACACGTTGGGAAATGAAGAAGCTTGGATTAGATGGCCATCCTTAATAATGCAAACCAGACAAACACCGTGCCTTCTCTGTTGTCAGCAAAAGATTTGTGGCATCGACAGAGTTATAAGGGAAAGTCTGTCACGGATGGGATTAGTGAACTTGGAGGGAGCATCATTCCAATGATTGAGCCTCAAATTTATGTGTTTGAAGTATCAAATTTAAGAGAGGTTAGTTGTAATTGTTTTTTAAAATATTTTTATTTTAAAATATATTAAAATAATATTTTTTATTTTTTATAAATTATTTTTTACATTAATATATTACAATAATTTAAAATAAAAAATTTAAAGAGAAATAAAATTTTTATAAATAAATTTTTAAAATATAAAAACAAACGAAAGTAAGTAAACATCAGCATAATCTCATATTGAGATCAGACTGACGAGTTCATGTAACATGTCCATTCGTGAGTGTGGTCCCGTTGGGTGTGTGGAGCCATACAAAAATGAACAATTTTTTACAACAATTTCACCAAAAAATCACAGGATTTGAATTAAATCAAATTCTGCCACTACACTTTCAATCTTCAAGCAAGTATCTGTTTCTTCGTGCGCCGAAAGCAAATCTCTGCTAACAAGGAAAAGTGCAAGCAGAAGAGTTGATCAGAACCAATTACAATCCCCATGTGATATAAGTTAGTGCATCTTCAAGAGTTCTCCAGCAGAACAGAAAATGAAAGTGTTTCACTTAACTGAGAATATCTGCGAGTATGCTTTCACCCCGGTGAGGAAACGGATGTAGGTAGGCTTTGTTGATCCATTGGCAGGGATAGATCTGATGTTTGGAACAAGGTATTCTGCAACCTATGAAAACCCAAAAAATCTTAATCAGTGGAACTAAGAAGTGACTCACATTAGACGATCCACAAAAAGTGCCCCCTTTTCTTATGATGCAAGCACCTCCCTGGTAAACAAAACTACAACACCATCTTAGCATACGCAACTATTTCAATCACGATTAACTGATATGATTTACCTAACAATAGTAATCACTAACAGTTAATGGTCATATGGTTCTGTAAACCATGAAATACCAGCACATTGAATGACAGCCTAGTAAACAAAATCTTACCACTTCAGCTGGTTCTGCCAAAACATTAATGAAAAACTTGGCCTGCAATGGATGAAATTTGATCATTTCAATTACAACCCACAGAAGACAGACTCCAAAAGAAGATGATCTTTTATTCTGACCTGCTTTGTGGTAGCTCCAGACATGAGAAGATCAGTTGTGACCATTCCAGGCTGCAAGCCGATACCGAGAAAAAAAAAATCTAATAAAAAACTATTGATAATGATGGCATCATCAATGATGATAACACAACAGCTGTTAAAGAGGAAAGGCTCATAAATTTATTCGTTCGTTTTTTTTTTTAAGTGTTATTTGACATAACAAAGTGCATGAATAGTGAACTCAAAAGGAAAGAGCAAAAAATAATTCAAGCATACCGACAGATTATGCACCACAACATTTTGAACATCTTGCATCCGCAACTCAGCCTGTTCCATTAAAAAAAAAAACATGTTTATAGCAACTCTCACATAGATATCTAATCCTAACACATTTCACTAACATGAACAGTTGTCTAAACGACCTTTATATTTAGTTGCATGCCACTTAAATAACACAATGAGAATGATGGAATAAATGATGATTTTTCTGACTACTCGATTCTTAAAATATCAGTAGTTTGACATCTGGTAAAGTACCAACAACAAATAGTAGAAATGGGAGTTGACATCATATGATTCTACAAACAACCCCCAAGGGCTGGTTTAAAAAGATTAGGAGAAATGCAAGAATATTTGATGCTATACAATGTGAAAGAAAACACTCTTCTGATATATTCTTAGTGGTTGAATAACACTCAACACTTGTGCACCTGTAGGGATTTTGTTAAATGCACTACACTGCGCTTAGTTGCCCCGTATGCAGCAAATCTGAGAGAAAAGGAAAGGAGAAACATGCAATGAGAAGTCAATTGGCAAAATCACATCTTGAACTGGGTGCGCACAAAGTAGTCACTTTTGTCAATGGAAACTGACATAGAAATCATAAATGACTTGAGCAAATCTAATTAAAGCTCAAGAAAACTGAAATGTAGTACCTTGGGGTTGGTCTTCCATCTGAGCCAGCTCCATCAATGTTGAATATGTGACCCCCTCGAGGTTGGTTCAACATCATTTTTATTGCCTTGAGAATTATTATGTGTAAGAAATAAGCCTGAAAATGCTAGACAAGGACAAAGAAAACACTTTTACCTCTCGACAACAAATCATCAAACCAATGGTGTTTGTAGTGACAACTTCTCTGCACAAAAGTAAACAGAACAAACAACTTGAAGCATTGCAAAATTGCAGGGAAGAAGAACAATAGGAAAGGAAGGGATAAAAAGGAAAGAAAAGAAATTAATGAAAACTTTAAACGCTCACATAAGATCTTCATCTGAAGCTTCTGCCAGGGGCTTATAGCTATAAGCATTGGATCCTGCATTATTAATCTGCATCATTAACATGAGGTAAGAGAGTAACAGCAGAGCCAAGCATTTTTATGGGAAAAAGAAATGGAATCATCTAAGAATAAAGCAACATCATATACTGATGGAGTATACCGAAGAGGGTAGGTTGATGAACAAATTTAGTATCAGTTCTTCTAGCTGAATGAGAAGCATAAAACATGAAATTTCTCATGAATTATTACTAAAACAGACCATGAAGCTGTGAAATAGCTAGCACGGAAATTACACAAAATGTTTATCTCTAACAAATTCCCAACACTGATATGCATATTTTACCAACAAGAACTACCTTTCCGTACAGCATCGCAAAAAGAAACATCCTTTAACCAATTTTACAGAAGAGCAACCATCCAATAAGAAAAGCTTTATCGATTCCTAAAGGGAATTTTGTTTAACTATGACAATTAGAAAGCATAAAGCAATCGGGAGTATTTCAAGCAATACCCATATGTCGATGTATTTGAGACTTTCTTGTGCAAATGCAACCAAATCCTTCACATCCTTCCCTTCTCTAACATCACACTTTGTACCCTGCAAATGAGGAACTGACTCATAGCCAGAAGCGTGAAGTATAGACAACTGATAATGGAAAACTATCATGAGGGAAAATAAGGACACAAAATAAATTGGAGAAAAGAGTTGTGAAGGAGCTACCCACACACGTTGCTCTCCAAATTCTTCTCTCAAGCTCTGAACAGCGGACTCCACCCGTTCAGCTGTCAAAGATTGCTGTCAACAACAGTAAATACAAGCAACTGGGTATATAAACTGCAAGCTTCGTATTCTTTCAAGATATCAACTCAAAATGTCAAGTTCCACTATTGCCTTTGGGTCAAGATGGTTCTTTGGCATAAAAGACCGTGAAACAAATAAACTGAACATCAAAAGTCCCCGTTAAAAAAATCTCCAGGGGTATTTACTCAGATTCAACCAAACTGATTGTGAGAGAACCACAGTTAGGGTTTGTCAAAAGCAACTAACTTATATGCTCGAGACATTCCACTATTGCCTTTGGGTCAAGAGGGTTCTTTGGCATAAAAGACCGTGAATCAAATAAACTGAACATCAAAAGTCCCCGTTAAAAAAATCTCTAGGGGTATTTACTCAGATTCAACCAAACTGATTGTGAGAGAACCACAGTTAGGGTTTGTCAAAAGCAACTAACTTATATGCTTGAGACATTACAACATATCTACCATAGAAGATCCTTACCTGACCTTGAGCAAATTATCACATTGTCACCTGCCTTTAGAAACTCCTTAGCCAAAGCATACCCTATTCCTGGATTAAAAGCATCAACAAGCTCTATTCACATAAAGAACCAGCCAACTTAATAACTGAGACATTAAAGATATCATCTTTAGAAACTCTTGAGCCATTGCACTCTGTAAAAAACAATTCATGCGAAAACTGATAAAAATTTCAATGATTCTCATTTCACACACGGAACAAAGCCATTCTTGGACTGAAGAATGCAATTTCTCGCAAAGAAAACAAAGAAAATGACCCCAACAAAGTAGAACTCAAAGCCAAACTAAAATAAACTCAGTAATAGCAATGTACCTACTTGACCACCTTCCTTCTATTTCTCGTTGACCAAAAATCAAACCATCCGGTACAGACACAACACCCTTAACTCTTGGACTAATTGTGGCCTTAATTCGCAGCAAACCCACAAAAAAGAAACCCAGAAATCATATTCCATAGATCCATCAAAGGGCATAGACTTAACCAGCAAAACCAAACCAGAAACCACAGCAATACACACAGCAAAGCAAACACCACAAACTGATCAGACAGTAATTAGAGAACCAAGAAAAGAAAGAACCTTTTGTTGAACCAGTGATTAAGACATTGAAAGGAGACAACATGGGCTCTCTACTCAGTGCAGAAGAAGAGGAAGTTTGTGCCTTCACAACTACTGGATAATTCAAATATGCAATGCCCGTATTGTTGGTGTACTTGCTGTTTCTTGCGTTAGTGCTTTTTGTTGGGGCTTGGCGGGAAAAAACGGTCAAAAAAAGGTGTGAAGGAGAAAGAAGTGGAGGGAACTGGGATGAAAAAGAAGAGGCCTTGAGAAGAAGAGAAGAAGAAGAAGGGAAGGGAAGAGAAGCACAAGGAACAGCCATCGGTGGAAGTACTCCGCAAGAGGAAGGTTTTAAGCCTTTTACAGTGGATAATAAATAATTCTGTTTGGACAGAGTGAGGACAAAACTAAGGAGCTATAAATAAATAAATAAAATAAAAACAACGTCTTTTTTTTTAAAAAAAGAGAGAGAGAGAGAGTCAGGGGTCTTTGTACCATGCAGAGCGGATCAATCAAAGTTTTTTACCGTATCATTTTTCCATATTAGTGTTGTTGCAGTGAAAGTTATTTTTTAAAATATTTTTTATTTAAAAATATATTTTTTACTTTTTTAAAAATTTAATTTTTACTTCGGCTGATCTAATATATATAAATTATTTAAATTAAAAAATTATTTTTTTATAGTTTTTTTAAAACTTAAAAAAAAAAAAATCTCTAATCACGAAACATGTACCATGTTTTATAACCATGTAAAAAACTACTAAAAAAAAGAAATAACTTCATATCCACGCCAATGTTTATACATAATTTCTTTTCATATATTTTCATATCAAAATGGTTGTAGTAGTATCTTTGATAATAGACTATATTCTGCGAAATTGGCATTTAAAAAGAAAGAAATACTTCTAATTAATTTGTTCCTTTTCTATTTAGTTCAATAATAAATGTGTGGTGGGCTGTTGAAAATGCTTCCGCGTGGAGATATTGATAAGTAGGGCCTTTCTTGCAACTCTATACGGTAACGTGCATGAAAATCCAAGAACTGAACAAAAACAGGGCTTTCCTCGTTGAACAAAAACCTAGCTTGATCGTCGGCTTAATCAAGTTACGAGGCTCAATTTTAAAATTCATCTTCAGACCACAAATTTATCGACGCAACTCGTCAGACGAGGCCAAGCCATAATTAATAACTACGGTAGAAACTACTCTCGCCTTGCATGTATGATCGATATCTTGGCTTGGCTAGAAACTACATAATCTCATCGTAGTCTGTTCATTCCCCTAACCCGCTACAGGTTCTAAAAATAAAAATCTAATGACAAAAAACACCCCACAACCTCCCTGGCCCCACCTACAACATGCTTTAATGTTACTGGTACATGGGAAAAAAATTTCTCTTCAAGCTCAATACGTACAAATTCAAGAATGACTGTTCCAATGTTTCTCTTTGTCTTAGTTGCTCGGCTACATTTTCTTTCCCTTTCTTTCTTGTATACAATTTCACAGTCCATACCCGCATCAACTTTACCAACCATGTGCATTGGCTTGGGGTCGTGATCCTCTGCTCCCATGGGAATTTGAGACTTCGATGGTCTATACGGATTATCAGGTTTCGTCTGCTGTCAGGCCAAGCATCGAGAGGCTCATGGTTGACTCTCCTCATCAGCATGTCCATATAGCCTGTATGCATCCCTTCCTTTCATTGTTTCTCCCCCAGCTAAGGTGCTGGCCCCCGGACTGTCAAAAGGTCAACGATCAAGTCTCGCTATGTCCTTGTCCCAACGTCTTTAAGCCAATTCAGCAATGCCAAGAATAACAATGGATAGCCAGATCAACCAGGGCCACGCTGCTTTGATCTACGACGTTTCCCAAGAAGCTTGAGCATGTTATCAGTGACATCAGGTTGGGAGTCGTCATGCTCATTTTGATTATTGTCCGATGTATGGGTTAACCAGGCCAGTGCTTCAATAGCAGCATCCCTCTCTGCTTGTTGCTTGTTTCTCTTGGGCTTCCCCACAAACTGCATTCCCTTGAATTCAACTAGTGCCCTAAACTCATTCGTCTTAAGGTGCTTTGTCTTGTATTTTGGAGGGGAGTGTCCAGCTCTCATCAGAAGGGTTTGTAGCAAACTTTTTGGATTTGCTCCGTCTTTTGTAAATCTGTCATTATCATTAGTTACCTTAGGCTTCCTGCTTTCACGACCAAACACAAATTTTCCTTCACATTGATCTCCTGATACCAGGTCTTCAACAGCTAGCATGAGGTATTTACCTTCCTTGAGAATGTCAAGTTTAGGATCTTGAAGCTGCATCATCACAAGAAGCTCCTTATCGCTCAGTGAAACAGATATTACTAATAAAAAATCTTTACTGTTTTGAGGTAGATAGGTTAAACCCACAACAATGTTCATGTATTGGATATGTCAATCACATCCACAATACAAAAACTCAGGGATACTCTACACGTAAATAATATCATCACACCAGAAGTGATGTACGCATGAGCACGGTAACAATGAAAAGAATATTGCATCCTCTTGACAAGTACATTTTTGGGAGCTTTCAATGAAAATAGTTGCAGAATGGAATAAACTTTTTTTTTTTTTTAAAAAAAATCACAGTTCTCAACACCATTAACATTACTGCATCTTGGATCAGTGTTATAAGATCTGCCTGGCCAGGCAAGTCAAACCGGTGACCTGACAACCAAGGACCTGGCCTGTGAAAAAACCAGTTTTGTTTTGTTTTTCTGTTTTTTTTTTACCAAAACAATATCATTTCATGATTTTTTTTTTATTAAAAAAAATCAATGCTTGAGAGGTCAACACCCAACTTGCAACCCGAGCCTTGGGCCAGGTTCAGGTTGACCCTGGTTCGGGTCTTATAGCTGTCTTTAATTGGTAAAATCTGAAAGGGGAAAAAAGTGGTCACAGGATTTTGGAAAACATATAGATGATGCATGTTCGTTCAGTAGTTTACCTTGTGCAGGAGCGTAACCTCTAACAGCTTGATAATATGAATCATCTAACAAGCACAGAACTAAGAGGGGTGTTTTATTTTAGTAATGGGAGGCGGAACCTCAGAAGATGAAAAACTAGGATTATTTATATGGCTAGTTGAAAAATGGAACATAAAATTATTCTCTATACTAATCATCTTTCCCAACTCACCTTCTTCTGAATAAGCTTATCAAGTTCTTCATTAAGCTTTAGAAAGCACTCTGCCAAATTATGATCCATGAAGAAATCAATGTATCCGTTCAACATTTTCAGATGCCCAGCCTGAGCACAAGAAAATTACTGATTATAAAACTCCGCAAGTTCAATAGGAAAGGAATATCATAACTATCTACTGAAAAGAGCTAAAATTACCTGTGCTCCACAAGCAAGTGCACCACCAAAAAGGATCAGTATGGAATCAGATACACCAGTGGAATCACGTATGAAAACTGAGTTGACCTTTACTTTCTCACCAAAGACCAGCCATGGATAGGGAATTGTCTCATAGCGTGCATTCACAGAATTCTGAAGCAGAACCATCATAATTATCAAATAATCTCGTGGACACTATAAGAAACTTTTACAACATGATGACAGGAAGTCAAGAAATAGCACGCACATATACACTTGGCAAGGGTCTAAAATTTTTCTAGTTACATACCTTTCACTTTTCAAGTACTCAGTTAACAGACAAACACAAATGCACAAAAACCAAAGTGATCATACAAGCTAAATGACTCAAACTCAAACTCAGAATTTATGCGTCAAAGCATGCATAACAACCATTAGTTAAAAAAGACTAGTCTGTCACGTTAGTTTAAGTTTCACACTTACAGCATATAGAGAAACTTGACCATCATCCATTGTTTTGAAAGACATGGATGTTTCTCTGTGCTGCACACAAAGAAGAAAGAGCAAAATGTATCATCTATCGAATTTCATGATGAAACACAGGATGTGCATTTCAAACAGAGAAACATTACCACCACTGACACAATTCCAGGATAGAGGCCAGAGCATATAATTGCACGAACCAATGATTGGTTGTGACTTAATTTGTTGTGGTTGTTTGTATCTTCTTCTATTAAGCCAGCATCTTTTAAAATGAAGTTAAATTGCTTCCTTAGAGAATGAATGGCCTGCAACGTTTGTGCAGACAGGAAATTTCTCCAGCAATACTCATATGCTGATCCTTCTCTTTCAGCTTCTTTCCATCCTTCATATGCACGTACAAGAGCCATATGATCACTGTAGTCTTTTGCAGAAAATCTAGACTTCGCTGCCCCAGCTAACTAAACCAAAGATAGAATAGTTCAGCTGAAAATAAAGTCAAAGCAGGAAGTCTAGAACTTGGAAGCATAACGCTCAAACATACAGGAAAATGCTCCAAATGCTGATTTATAAGTTTCAAAGGTGCATTGATCAACAACAAGATTGTTAATACAGGAAAAATGCACAGGACACTATTGTTAATACTTAATTGCACTGTACTTACATCCTTTTTGTCCTGTGGCAGAAGGAAAGGATCCCTGACACTGAGCCCGGACACTATTGTTAATATAGGACCAAAGCACCGAAAGATGGCACCCATTATTAACATTTTACCCAGCTTGGGATCTACTGGAAGCATTGTCAAATACTTCCCTGATTGAAAAATAAAACAGAGGAGTTTAATAATTATAGCTAAGAACTAGAATATAAATAGTAGAGTTCTTCTCATCAGCAAGAATCAGCAAACTGACCAAGATTTGTCAGATTCTCATTCTCATCTAATGCACCAATCATCTTCAGAAAATCAATCGCATTTTGGACCTGTCATCCAAGGAACTTGTCAATTTGTACAATAGACTAAGAAATGAGGTTTCAAATTATTTGCATTATTGATACTTGTAAAATTGCAAAATGGAAAAGTGGAAGCCCTTAAGTTATGCATGCAGCTTGCATTATCTTTTGCAGTGTATTCATTAATTAGTGCATGAAAGGGGGCGATAAAAATATAGTAGGAAGTAATTTTCATCCATTTTCCCCTTGTACATTTTCATTAATTATTTACAGATGTTCTAGTTAATGGATTACTTTCTACAACAATCAAAGACATGAACCATTAAACAACTTCTACAATTATTGTAGAATCAGAAACCAGGTGGTATGCAATTTACAACAAATTTTTATGATGAAAAAAACCAGGTGGTCACAATAACTCTAAAAAAGGTTGGGTAAGCAAATCTTGTTGAGGAAATTGAATGTGAGCTAAAATTGATCAATTGCAGCACAACATCCTCTATAGAGAGATGTTGTCATCAGTTGTATGAGGTCTCCCTTGGTAAGCCCCCTTTACTTGAAGTTTATTCTCCGTCTTAAAGGTTGGCTCAATAAAGTTTCAAAGAAGAATATAGGCCAGCATCCAGGGGGTAACATGGAAATAAAAAATTGTGTCGACAACACTTACAGCCAATGGTTTTGGTGGCTGGAGAGCAGCTGACAAGAATTCTCCTATGCTTCCAACCTGCAAACTCTTTATTTGCAAGCAAAGAGAGTTCAGGGGAGTCCTCAACAGTTCAGGAAGTTGATATTCAGCAAAGGCTTCATATACACATCTTGGGTATAGGTGGTAACATTCACCTGGCTGCACTCGGCCAGCCCTACCCCTTCTCTGCAACCCATGAATAGCCAAAGAAGATTATGTCGTTGATGAAAAGAGACCAGGAAAATGGCATAGATCAAGATGAAGCACAGAAGACGATAACAGATTCAAATAAACTCATAATCAATTCAATAATGCATGCCACCACATGGCAACAGTGCATCTCAAACATTTGTATAACCATCCCAGGCTGCATAAACCCCTCAAGCTTAACCAACTATGTTTCCAGTGAAGAAAATACCACCCCCATACATTATATAAACAGGGATTCCACACACACTCAAGTGAGAATAGACCATTCCCTTTTACAGTTAGAAGCATGCAATATGGTAATAAACCTGATCGAACAAATCCAAATGATGTCAAAGCAAGCTTACTTGTCGAGCAGATGCTTTTGATATCCAAGAAGGTAGCAGACAAGGTGTGTTGTTTAAAGCATCATAAGTGGTTTCTTTTGCCTTCCCACAATCAACGACAAAAACTACATCATTGATTGTAATACTTGCCTCTGCCATATTTGTTGCAAGAACTATTTTACGTACATTAAGAGGTGGTTTCTCAAAAATCAGTTTCTGCATAGAGTAAAAAGATGATAAGTAATATGACAAGAAATCAAACACTGCAAATGATATGCTGAGCATGAACACTGTAGCAGCCTCATTTCACTGTAGTTATTTTAATAATGTACTGTTATATTCTTTTCTAACCTGGAAGGTTAATAAACATGATGATTGCATATGTTGACACTAATTATGAATTGGGAAAGTTTCTGGGACACCCTTTTTTCAGTAGGATATATCCTACAACATCATGAATTATAATCACTCCTGGCCTCTTACATGGTCCGCTGCACCAGTTTTTTTTTTTTTAACGAGTAAAGGTGCCTCAAAGGGTCAGATCTGCATTGAGTAACTTGCCCAATGAGATAGACCGTGGAAAGATAAACGCTCCCTTCAAAGTGGAAATTAACATTTATTCTAGCATCCAGATAAGTCTAACCTTGACCAGAACAGGGGAGCTTTTAGGATTTTATTTCCATTCAAAAAAACTAAAAAGTATTAACATAAAACTTAAAAGACTACCTGTTCTGAGGTTGCCATAGAACCATGGCAAGTTAGAAGCAGAATTCTGTTAGGATCACCCAGGAGAGGATGTGCTTTAAGTTGATCCCTCAAACAGCTAATATCCTCCCAGCCAGTCATGAATACTAAGACAGCACCTGGTCGTTCCTTCCGACATATATGGCACAAAACTGCTTCAATAAGGTTAAATCCTAAGCAATCAGGCATCCAGTGTGCCAGAGAGTCACGTGCTCTGGAACTATAATTGTCAAAACTTGAATTATTAAGAGCATCCTGTCCACAAACAACAAGAACAACAGTTCCCCAACAAATTAGTTTTTGCAAGTGCAGTAGATAGTACTCTAGCAAATAGAACTAAAAATACCATTTTACTCCAAAAGTAGGCTAATGCACACAAGAATGAGAAATTTTGGAAAATTTACAACTTTGTGTTTCAAGTCACTAGTCAAAAAAGTAAAATGAAAGTAGTATGATAGTAATAATCAACAACAAGTCTTCAAGAGACTGTCATACCTCAACAAGAGTAGTGATCTGGTTTTTCCTTTTTCGTGGTGCCAGTTGCCTCTGTGTTTTCCACATTTTCTCTTGGCCATAATCATCAATTTGATTGAAAGAAGTCAACTTATATCCAGTCATTTCCAGCACATCTTCTAAAAATTGTGCCCTCACTGGATATGTAAAGCCCTGGTAAAATACATGAACATTTTGAGGACCTCATTGGGCAAGCTATATCTCTATAACTGAGGACATTTCTGTTCCAAATAACCAGATGTAACAATTTTGAAACCATGTAGCCACAAAGGAGGATGCATGCTTTTGAATGGGCTTCATCAAAATAGAAACATTTTGAAGGTGCAAACATATATTTTCTCATGTTTACCAGCATTGGAAACTGCAGTATGGTTTTCACACTCTGCTTGCATGCACAAGCCATATTTCATAGTATGCAGTTACAAACCCTGAGTATTTCTCTCGGGCAATTTTCGTTGTTAAAAACTAAAGTCCAAAACCAACGGAGTCAAAATCACTTCAAAACAAAGTGCACAGCCAGCTTAAAATACAATTTCCAAATCAAAGCCCATGGATACTTGAAAAAAAATTGAAAACTGATTATTAAAAGAGTTGATGCTCACATCTCATCACAACAACACCAGAATGCTTTAAATACCAACAAATAAGTGTATATTAATAAACATTCCTGCTTATGGCTTACCGGAATATGAATAGTTGGTGCTCCTCCAAAATAATTGGAAAAGAGTTCCGCATTCAAAGTGGCACTCATTAAAATCAATCTCAAGTCCCGACGACGTGAAAGAAGATCCTTGAGCACAATCAATAGGAAGTCTGTTGCAGATAAAATGTAAGACAGAAAGGAAGAAGGTAGAACAACCTCTTGTGAGGAATAGCTGACAAACTAAACTTATAATGAAGTTACCTTCATTCATGCCTCGCTCATGAATTTCATCCACGAAAACATGGGTTATGCCATTCAAGTTGCGGTCACTTAACAGGCGTCGAAGTAAAATTCCACTTGTACAAAAAAGCAGATGTGTGTTTCTACCTTTCACACCCTCTAGTCGAACTTTATAACCAACCTAACAAAAAAATCTGTTGTGGTATAGCAGCGACAGAAAAAAGTTTTCAAATGAAAAAAACAAAGAAGACTATCACGTTAACAAATCTAGTCTTTGTACGTGCAATATGTTAGTGTATTGAGAGAAAGAATGCTCACTGCTTCACCAAGAGGCTCTCCTCTCTCCGCAGACACTCTATCTGCAACAGCCATAGCAGATATTCTTCGAGGCTGAGTGCAAATTATGCTACAGAATGCTCCACGCCCAGATTCTATTTCTGACTCCAGTATATATTGAGGAAGTTGAGTGGTTTTCCCACATCCAGTCTCTCCAGATATCACAATGACCTGCCAGTAAGACAACTAATTAAGAATAAATTTAGGAAAGGTAGACATTTATTACTCATGTGCCATCACCATCAAAAGGTTCCTCTTCTGGTTTGATGGCCAAAAGTGTGAAAATAAAAGAGAAACTGAATACAAGTTTAATGAAAATAAATCTTGACAAATTGAATGAAGTATCAAACATATGGAAATCAAGAGAGGACAGATTAGAAAGTTCTCCAAACAAAAGCAAAATAAAAAGAAATTATTTCAATGAACATTGCATAATCTTTAAGCTCATAGCCGAAAACAAGCCAATGAGTTGTATATTCAGACCTGATTCCTTGCTATTGCTTGGAGTAACTTCTCCTTTTCCTGGAAAGCAGGTAGAGATTTCCTAAAGTCCATCATTTTTCTGCCCTCAGGTGATTCCTATGAACCAAAGACAATAAGTACAGAACATAATCAGAACAAGACACATGGTTTTTATCATCCCCACCCCTTCAAACATGTGCTATTGATCAGTTTACAATGCTAAGGATGTACGGCCGATGACACTTAACAAATTAATAACAAAGATCACAGTATGAGAAAACAACAATCATACTCGCCAAGCTCTTTGCACGTTACGCATTCGCAAACTCCTTCTCTGAAGAACCCTTTCCATCACAGAGCAGTCTAGAAATGAATCTGGATTCTCATCTGGACTCGTATTTTCAATCTGATTGATGGATTCATCATCTGCATTACCACCAACTTTTCCAGCACTTAGTTGAGTTCTATCAAGATGCTCCTGAAGTAAACCCTCAACCCTCCTTTGCAAGCTTAGGGGGATAACCACCTGCACAAATGGAAAATTAAAACTCCAATTATCCAGCCTAACAAAACATCTAGAAATAACATTCATACAAACTCATTCGAAGAGCTTCACAAATCATCACCTCCCTTTGTGGCCGCTTATCATCCAAATCAGGCCTGTAGTTAGGTAGAGGAACCTTGCTTGCAACAACCACTTTTCCATATAGTTCACTGATAAACAACGAAACACGAGCAAGACCTCAATATATCATTTCACAGTCTCAGTCCACTACGGGCACACAAAACAAATTTACTTAATAACAAAAAGCAACTGCTGCCTCCATTACCAATAAAGTCCCATCCTTCCAGCAAGATTTGAAATCTGCTCATAGTCTCTCCTGTCTTTTCTATCTCTAGAAACAATCTCTTGGTCTGTTTCACTGCGCAATAGCAAGCTGAGCTTCCATTTCCACTCATCAACATTGGCCACAGACGAAGAAGCCTACAATTAATAACAAAACACCATCTTAGACAACCAAATTTCCCAACCTCTTGAGAGTATAATCAGTCAGTTCATATACACAACAAATCAATTGCACTAATTCCCCCGGAAAACATAAAAACTATCACATCCATCCCACAATCAACAATAATACTCACAACCCTTCACATTTCTAGTTGATTAATCACCATTTATTCATTCAAATCCCAATATTTTACACCAAAAATAAAAAAATTACATTCATAACCTAATAAAACGAATGATAGAAAAAAGAAAAAACAGACCTTATGGTTTTCAAAATCACACTCGTACTCGTCATCGGAGAACTGCTCTACTGCATACCCACAAAAACCACGCTTTTTGGTCACTAAAAAGCTGGTTTCATTAGAATTATGTAGAAACAAAAGCAAACTAAATAAAGGGTGGTTGTTTTTATTGCTGAAGATGGCATAGGAAAACGACTTCTTCTTGGCGGTGGTGCTGCATCCCAGAAGGAAACTTCTTAGCACAAGCTTCGTACTTTGCATATTTTAATTGATAATATACGAAGCAAATTCATTGCTTTTTGTGTATTATCGAAGGCTCAAATGCAAGACAAACCATTTCAAGGCACCATGTAAGCCACCCGTCTAGTAGAGGGAGGGAAGGGGAGAGAAACTGGCTAGTCATTACAATGGCTAGCTTGGGAGTCTACAGTGGAACAGAACGAACCACGGCTTTTTAACTGGGGAAACCTAATCTAGTTCTTATAGTATATACAGATTCGTCATTGAGTATCAAAACAAATGCTTTTATCAATTAGGTCCTAAATATTTCATATATTTTTCAATTGGGTTCTTTTGTCAAATTTCTTCTCTTTCTTTTTTTTTTTTGTTAATATTTTACATTTAATTCACATATTTAAATTTTTTAACAGAATTGTTAAACACGCCTCTCAAGCTAAATAGGAACTGATCGTAGCTATGTTTTACAGAAAATAAAAAGGAAGGTATGTAGGAATTTTATTTTATTAACATGGTTTAATTATATTATAGATGAAAAATAAATTAATTTTAAAGAATTTTTATTTTTAAAAAATATTAATAATAGTAAAAATTAATTTTTTAAACTATTAACTTCTAAAATTTACTATAAAAAGAAAAATGAAGAAAAAGTTTCTAACATTATTTTTCTCATATTTTTTTCACTCTTTTTCACTTTATTTTTTTTATGCTTTGATTTTTTTATCCCAAATATAGAATTTAGATTCATATTTTATTGAGAAATATTTAAGTTATTTTATTTTAGTTTAAATATTTTATTATATATATATATATTTATATATGAACTACGAAGATGTTATTATAATCTTAAAAGACATTATATAAATGTTTTAGTTGTACAATAATTTATTCTTAATAACAATAACAAATTAATTATTTTAAAATATTTTAACAAGTAAATATTGTTCTTTATTTTTAATTTAAATATTTTTATTATTATTAATATGCTTGCTAGAGCATTATATGCTAAATATATATGCTAAAATTTTGTTATTATTTTTATGTTGAAAACATGTTTATTATTAGTTATATTTTTACATCTTTATGGTTTCTAACAAAAATATATTTTATATTTTTATATTTTTTATTATAATAAATTAAATATTTTTATTCATTATTCTAATATAATATAATATAATATATTTTAAAAACATAATAATATCTNCCACTTCTTAGTTTTCTTTTTAATTTATTATTTTTTATTCAATTTCACTTACATTCTTCAACATTAAATTTAGTGATTGAGTTATATAATTTTATTTTTAATTTATATTTGATGAAGTTATTTTAATTTTATAATTTAAATTGTGACTTTGACAGGTTGATTTAGTTTACTTGAGTTTTTTTAATATTTTTTTAAATATATCATTTAATATTAGGTTGTTTAATAATTAAACATTATAATTTGTTTATATTTTTTTTTATGAGGTTATCCTCGTCTCATGACGCTAGTTACAAGTTTGACTGGTTATCCAACCTGACTCGAGTTATTTTTTATATCATTTTTAATCAAATTTTTTAATTTTATTTTTTATTATTAAATTAATTAAGAATTAAGTTTTATAATTTATTTTAATTTATTTTTTATTGAGTTATTTTGATCATATAATCTAAATTATAAATTTAGTAAGTTGACTCGAGTTGTATTTTTATCCTTTTATTTTAATTATTTATTTTAATTTTATCTTTTAATATTAATTTAATAAAAAATTAAATTTTATAAATTATTTAGATTAACTTTACATGAAAAAAATATAATATGATCTCAAGCTAACCCGCATGCTAAAAATCTAGTCTCTGGACTAAAGTTTGAAGGTGTTATGGATGCCGAAAGCTACAGCCTAGTTTTTCTGCTGTCCATGAGTCACTGGAAGTGGCAGGAAGAAAAATGGTGGAAATTGTTTCTGAGTCTATTAAATAATAAAATTATTTCAGTGAGTTATAGTATAAATTTATTTTTCTGTTTTATTTTTTATCCATATCTCTCTTTTAAATCCATAGAATAATTATTGATCCTTAGTATCTAACTGCTTAAAAAGTTTTTTTTTTTCAATTCCAACAAATTAATTAAGCTCTGTTTTTTTTAATATTTCTTTTAGTGATATTGTAAATCATATCTTTTTTTTTTGAATTCCCATTCTTTTTTAATTTATGCTTTATAATTTTGTTTATAGATTATACGCAAATCTCTAATGTTTCTCTTCAAGAAATGTGGAATTGAAGTTTTTTAAGCATGCAGTTTATTGAATCACGTAAATTTATTTATTTTTTATTGAATTTAGTTTTTTATGCTCTTATATTTTCTTTATTTTTCTCATTTTGTTTTAATTACGTTTTATAAAAATATTATAATTCACGGTTCTCTACAAGCAATGTGGAATTGGGGTTTTTTGAATAAGGATGTCAATATGAAGTACTATAATTAAAATGAAACTATTTAAATGTGGCTACAGAAAAATAGATAATTTTTGGAGGCGCAATTGGATTATTGTTTTGTAAATTAATATTTTCAATTTAATTTGCATGTTTTAACTTTTTAAGCTGTTAAACGCGTGGTGTGGGACTGATTAATAAAAATTACACTTTAGTCCTACACACACGTATGTTTTCAATTGGATCCTCAAATTGAAAAGTAAGCACTGTTTTTTCTGAAATTATTATTATTATTATTTAATATTGCTATATCTAGTATGCATCTCTATTAAGAAATAGCATTAAAAAAAAAATGCTCACAATTAATGATAAAACATGTTCCATTATTTATTTAAAAAAAAGATGAAATATGCTCATATGAAGTATATATGCTCAAAATATAATAAACATGCGATCTCAGTGCTTGCATTTCAACTGTTCAAGAGATGCTTTCAGATATAGTATTTATTGATACTACCATATTTTCATGCTATAGTCCTGTTCTTGGAACATAGCTTTAGATCTTGCCAGATGAGCTAAAAATGCTATAGAAATGTGCTCCGACTGCCATAATTATTGAAACTGCCACAACAATATTCACTATCAGTTGATTCTCACCATTCTTCATGTCCTCGTCCTTGTTAGCAGAAGCTCTTGCATTCTCTGCATCCTTGGAAATATCCTTGTTAGACTTCTCTTTATCATCACCAGCAGCTGTCGCATTCTCCTCCTCCTCGTCCTTCTTCAGGACAACACTCTCAGCTGTCTTTGGCTCCTCACTTTTCTCATCCTCTTCCTCTTCCTTCACCAATGGCTTTTCAACAACTTTCTCAGCTATCTTTGGTTCCTCACCTTTCTCCTCTTCTTTCCAAGGATTTTCATCAACTTTCTCTTCCTTTTCCTCTTCAACACGCTTCCCGTTTGCTTCATTCTTTTCTTTCTTTTCGGTGACAATTTGATGATCCTTTTCACCATCTAACCCTGTACTCTTCTCCTCTACTTGTTTTGTGGTATTAACCAATAAATCAGCTTTTCGAGGAGCTTCATCTTGACCCTGTCGGGATACCTCTTCGCTGGCTGCCTTTTGGGGGCTTAGAGCTTTAACATCTTTCCCTTCTGTTTCTTTGGCAAAGGTGGTTGGGGTTCTCCCTGAAGGAGTCTCTTCTCCATTCTTCTCAGGCTTTGGTTTTCCTGTGGAGTCTTGAAACCCAGGATCCTCCTGGCTAGCTGTGGCCTCTAATTCTCCAGTATCAGTACTTTTTACAGCAGGAATGTTTTTCGGAATCCTGATGGTTAGGATCCCAC
Source organism: Populus ilicifolia (assembly GCA_015708895.1). NCBI lineage: Eukaryota > Viridiplantae > Streptophyta > Magnoliopsida > Malpighiales > Salicaceae > Populus > Populus ilicifolia. The sequence goes on along the minus strand of SRLM01001573.1, from coordinate 262,267 downwards.
CAGCAAACTCCAATTTCGTTTGGCTCAGGTCACAATTTTTGGGAACGGTGTGAGCTGTATTAAAGCGACTGCGCATGTTGTTTGCGAGTACACGCTCTCCATAAACTCTGATAATACTTTGCAGTTCGTCTGCTGTAACAATTACTTGCTCTTTCAAGAAACCTGCATAATTAACCACACTTTTTCAAGAAAATGCAAGGTTTAACCATGAAGATTTAAAGCTGAATTTTAGGCAATTAGATAATCAGAAAGTTACCAGGAAGATATACAACTAAAACTAGAGCTGCATCTTCTTCCTTCCATACTGTATTTGGCTGAAAATTGGTTGTAAGACTTTGAGAGGTGCTGCGCAAAGGTGGTCTGCGGGGAGGATTATATGCTCTGGGCCGAAAACCAGTGTATCCACCTCTTGGATTCATCATGATTTTTATCCCTCTATCTCTTTTGGTATTTTTAATAACAAGAAGTGGAATTTTTCGCTTTAAATTAATCTGTTGGCTACAATTTTCTGGCTTGTATTTATATTACAAATCTTCTGATTGTAAGTTGGTTTTGAGTTTTCTTGACAGTATGAACATTTGGTTGCTTTGCTTTTGTAAATTGGTTCGATGATCCCTTGGCCATTATAAGGCACAACTTCCTTCACAAATAAAGGAAGGTTTCTTTCTTTGGCATGTAGTCTATCCAATCCATGGCATAACAATTACAACGGATGATGATTTAAGAACCATCAGCATTGTACTCCAAAAAATATTCCACTGCTGTACAATGAGAACTGAAGTAAAAGCCAAAATTTTGTGCCTAGGATATCGAATTTATTATCCAGCAAGAAATGCGATTCTGTGGCATTGGTCTTCAGTAGGGCAATAGAACTCAACTGACTTTGCGATGAAGTCTTTTGAGTGAATAACCTGCTCTAGTATTAATATATTCATGTTTCCTAATCACCTTCCGGTCCAACCAATATTGATGAGGTGACATGAGACCTTCGACGGGTTGAGGTTCAGACCGAGTTTAACAAATAACGGTCTGATGATACCACATGACACTCAGGCTTTGTTGGATCTGTCTTATCCCATTGATGGGTGGAGATCCTTAATATATAGTGAAAACAAAGGAATTCTGATCTGCAGGTTACGTTTAAAAGGATGTCTCCATGGTATTGTCTTATGTTAAAAAGGGTTTTTCTAGGTCAATTAGCGTGCTAAACATTGACTGTGAAGTTAAAAGCGATTATCCCGAGGCCAGGGAAGCGATCCAGGTCTCTATTTTTTAGAAATTTGAAAGCCATTTAAGACCTCCTTCTCAACATTGCTTGGAGGGAGTGGAGCCCTTTCAGTAGTTGGGGTTTCTTCTTCAGGACCAGGTTGTCTGGTGGTTGCTTTTGGAACTTTAATGATGAAAGAAAAATCCAGCCTGAAACCTAGTCTTCATTTTATTCACCTTAAAATTTTCCGGAGCAGAAAAATCTTGATTGAAAACTACTAATATAATAAGCAAGTGGTCACTCTGCAAGAACTTGAATGGCATGGAAGGAAGGCGAAGAAGGCACTAGTCCCTGCTTTTCGTATTAAGATATACGTAGTATGTCGTAATGACTTCTCTTGCACCTTGAGAGAATGCAACATAAACCATTCCTTGCTTTCCAAATTGTCTGTTTATAGTATCAATTTCCAGGACATTATATGTTTAAAGCTTTGAGAAGTTAAAAATCATGATCCTGATGCCAATTGATGCATGTGGTCTAGGAATCTAGCTCATTGTTTATTCATAGATAAGAAATTTGTAGCCATAGTTTGTCTCATCTATGTTAAGAAATGGAAGAATAAAGTATTGTAATCATTTTTTCTTTTTCCTTAGATTGATTAAACTAGAGATGAAACCTGCTTAGAATACAGTGTAAATAGCTGCTTCATTGATGCCACCAAGCTAGTCATGGGGCATGCTCATGCACAAGAAGTACATGTGGTGTACATGTAGAAGTTAGATGTATCAACCCAACTTTTGCTAGTCTTGATCATCTCTGTATTCATTCTGCCTTCTTTCTAGATTGGCCATGGATGGTATAGAATACATAAGCTCCAATTGCCAGGATCAAATAGAGTATGGTGAATTTTTCTACTATATATAGCCTTTCAGTCACCACCCTCGTTACATTGTGATTCACAGACGTTCCAGAAGAACTTGCATTCTCCATATCCTTTACCTCCCCTTCCTTCTCTTGATCAACACTTTCACCACTCTTCTCCTCTTCCTTATGATCACCAACCTGTCTGGTAAATGCTAATGGGAAATTAGCTTTTGAAGGAATTTGATCTTGACCCTTTTGAGATATCCATTCGCTCATGCTTTTTCCACCTTCAACATCTTTGGTTTCTGTAGTTTCTTTATCCACAGTTTGTTGTCTTGCAGTACCATCTCCACTCATTTCAGGCCCTAACCTGCTTGTATTACTTTCTTGTAGGCTTGGATCCTCTTGTCTTGATGGGGCCTCTAATGCACTGGTACTAGCTTGAGCAGGAATTACTTTTGGAACTCTGATGGTTAGAGTTCCATCATCAAATTTGGTTTTTGCTTCATAGAGGTTAAAGTTTTCAGGAATATCCTCGAAAAGTGTATCGAAGTGCCAGTTTTTAAGTGCAGGATTACTACAGACTCTGATATAATGTGATGGTGCTACTATCCTACAATCTATATGCTTCTCAGCAAAACCTGCAGAGTGCATAATTTACCAACAAAATAAGGTTACAAAATATACATGACATGATCAAAGCTAGTTTAAGAAAAATATTTGTAACGTACCGTGTAGATGAACAAGCAACGTAAGAGCGTCATCTTCCTCTATCCGTTCCGTTTTCGGTAAAAAAAGCGATCGCGTTTGGGTAGGATTACCTTCGTCCATAACAGTTTATCAACTAATTCATCTACTCATAGACATTTTTGATTTTGATATCCCTCGATGCGCCTATGTTTTAGGGTTTTTTCTTTTTTAATGAATACGCTGACAGTTGATATTTATGGGAGAATTGCAAGGTAGTTTGGTTTTGAGTTCTCTTGACAGGGAGTCTATTCTTTCTTTGTTGCTTAGGTTTCCTTAAAATGAGGTTTTAGCTTTTGTCACTCTATTTCCTGTGTACAAATTAAGGACAGGGATTCTCTACTTGCCCTGCAGGTCTTTTCCAAGCCTTCCGTACTGTTTTTTGAGCATCAGGCCTTTCATAAGTGTTAAAATTGAAAGAAATACCCCCCCAACTATACGCAATCCTTAATTAAGCCTCCAAAGTTTAAAGTTAATAATTTTTACCCTTAAATTGTCGAGCATTACCCATTATCACCATCATATTTTGGTGCAAAAATCAGAGGGTAATAGAACGTGGCAAGTGGCAACAAATAAACTCATCTGTGTTTAACTGATTTTGGAAGAATCACTTGTCATGAAAAATGAAAAAACAAGAACAAAAGCCATTATTTCAATTGGAGTTTGTGTGAAATAAGTGATTTATTTTTTTAATTATATTTTTCCTTCAAAGGCTGCATGTAGTCGAACCGAAGTTATTAAATTATGTTGGATCCATGACCTACTCTAAGCCCTAGATATTACAGTTGAATGAGTTTCAAATGCTTTTGATTTATAATTAGAGGATTTGAAAGAGCAAATAAATAGTTATTGGAGGTGAGGAATTTAATGATACAAGTATTCGAGGACTGGATTTTATTGTAGTAATTTACACAATGGGTTTAAGAAGTTGACAAATACAATTTAATGCATGATATTGCAAGAATTAGTCCTTGGAAGTTCCAGATGATCGATAGCTGTAAACCATGTAAGCTCCAAGTGCTATAATCACGGGGACTGCCACACCCATATTCACCATTGATTGCCCTTCTTCACTTAGCTCCATGGTGCTAAGTCCTTTCATTGTCTTCTTTGCAGCAGTTGCAGCTACATTCTTCACTTCCTTGACTTTGCCAGCAACATTGAAATCCTGCTTTGTCTTTTCTTCAGTACCAGCACCAGCAAATCTAACACTATTTTCTCTGTCTAATTTGTCCAAAGCTCTAAGAGAAGTGGTTTCACCAGCGAACATTGATTCTTTTCTTTTCTTGCTGCTTTCATCTCCTTCTGTTGCCAGAGATTCTTTTCTTTTCTTGATGCTTTCCTCTTGTTCAAACAAAGTCTTCTCCTTTACTGATTCTGTTGGCAGCTTCTTGCTTACTTCACCTGTGCTTTCTTTCTTTACAACCATGGGCTTTTGGTCAACTGTTTTAGCACTGGAGACCTGATCAGTCTTTTCATCTTTCTGCTTCATTGTATCAGTAGTCGAAACAACTTTGGGTGGGGCTTCAGCTGGACCCTTTTGAGACTTTTGATCTTTCAAGGCTTCTTGAGGGCTTAGAGCTCCCACCTTCTGGCCATCTGTTTGTTTTGGGCTAGAAAAGCCTGCAGCACCCTCCATACCCTTCTGTGCCTTTGTCTCCATTTTAGGTTTCTGATAGACTTGAGAAGTCGTAGTCTTCTCAGGTAGGCCATCTTTTGAAGGCAGCACAGCCTCTTTGGTTCCCCTTGCTTCTTCTTTGGGGTGAGATTGTTTGATGGTAGCTTTAGCTTTAGGCATTGTAATGGAAAGAATTCCATTATGAAACTTGCCTTGAATTTTATTCGCCTCACAGTTTTGTGGAACAGGAAAAGTTTGATTGAATCGACTCCATTTATTATAAGAAAGTGGTCGTTCTCCGGTAACTCGAACAGTTCGGGAGGAATGAAAATAAGTGATCTTCAGCTGCTCCTTTAGAAAGTCTGCAAAATCAGGAAAAATATTATAAGAAAACTTATGTCTCTTTAACACCATCCTCAAAACTTCCACTCATCCTAATTCTGAACCACGAACAATCGTTCGGCACAAGTTATAAAGCCTAAAAATAAATGGTAAAGCTCACCAGGAAGATGAATGCACAGAACATTTTCCCCCTCTTCTTCCTTCCATTCAGACTTGGGTTGAAAATTCTCATACTGGATAGCATCATATCCTCCAATGCGTGTCCTCATGGCCATTTCTATTCCTCTCTTCTTTTTGGTTTTCGTAATTTAGTAGAATGTGTTTGGTGAAGTCCTGGTTAAGCCTGTGTTTTTATATAGGCCTGAAACAATGGAGGATCGCTAAAGGTTGTCCTTTTAGACTTTCTTAATCAGGAAACTATTCTTTCTTGGTTGATTTAGTTTCTGAAAGTTTCATGAGATTTCAAGCATCCCATGATCATGTATGAGGCATAACCTGCTTAAGAAATAAAGCTGAAGTTCTTTGTTTGCCCTGTACTCATTAGGTTATCCATCCCCATTTCTCAACTCATCTGAAACAAAATTTCATAATCATAAAATACACAAAACATGTTTTTCATGCAGGAGAAATACTTCAGATGGAATTAATAAAAAATATCGTAGCAAATTTGGAATTGCTTTGGCATGAAGCATATGTATCCTGTCAAAGTCTTTTAATTTCAGAAAAGTTACCTGAATTCCTTGAGCTCAGAGACATCTCTGCTCAAAGGCTTTCTTCGACAAGGAATTCTGTTTCAGCCGCACCTTTTGACCCTTGATGAGAAAAGGATACCTGGCATTTGATTTCTCTGTAGGTTACGGTGCATGAGCTTGACAGAGAGCAAATGATTCTTCCATAACCATTTACCAGCATCCAGAGAGACATCTCTGACAACCCAAGAGACGGGTTCAGGAAAGAAATGAAAGGGGGAGGCAAAGAAATGCGTGCAGGAAACAAAAGCTAGAACTTAATTGTCTGAAAAAAGAATAACTTTATGGCCTAGGAATATTGATGCTTACTTTTACAGAATTTTCTTCTAAAGAATCTTCCTGAAAGGCTTGAATCCTGAGAAAAGAACTAGCAGCTAAAGAAGAATGGCTCTGCTGAATATTCTGACAGATACAAATAGAGACTTGGACAATGAGTAAGTCAGCACCATAAACAAAATGGGCTTCAACTAAAGGAGTGTTAGTAAAAGAATTGGCACCTGAAGAACAGAAAGTGCTCACTAGGCTGTATCCAGCTGCCTTTCTCTGCATGAGCTTGCAGTAGGGAATCCTTCCTGTGAGAAGAATTCCATAACCTTACCTACAAGGATAGCTAATGTTGAGCGCAGTTAGCTGACCGGACCTTGGTGTGTGGGTTTGCTGGGACCCAAAACGAGGTTGTTTTGGCAAATGTTTTTAGAGAAAAACTAATATGATGATGTTGTAAATAAAAATTAAAAAAAAAATTCTCTAAAGTTAGACCCGACTGTATCTCACCTGCTAAATTTGACCATGTTCCAAATTAGATTGACATGAAACCTTGCCCTCTCAAGCTAGGCTAGGTTTAATAATTATGAGTTCAAGCACTCAATAATCCTCTGTAACTCGCATATGCTTCAGAATCTGTCTGAGAAGTAGCCTGAAACAACATAGAGCATAGAATCGAATGCATTAACACCACTCCATAAATCAAATCTAACTGGCAGAAAATAATTAACATGTCCTTCGAGAAACAAAATTTCCAAGTATATGGTTTCTTATAAATTAAATTTAAGGGGAAAGGAACATGTTTGTCCCCCAACTATAACATGATTCTCAAACGGATCCCCAAAACAATAAATTCTCACATGGATTTCCATTACCCAATTAACCCCGCATCTTAAATTTATGATAGAAACGGTATCGTCCTCCTTTTGATTTCAAATGAAGAAATTTTAACGCAGCCAAGAACAAAGGGTAATTCTACTTGTTATAAATCATAATCTTTTAAAGATTGAGAATACAATAATTATAAAAAACATAGTTTTAAAACCCGGTTTAGTTCAAGATTTGGGTTTTGAGTTTTGACCAGGTCGGCAGGTCAACCGGGTCAATTTCTATTTGAAAAAATCAAAATGGTATTATTTTAGCAAACAAAATAAAACAAAAATCAACGAGTTGCAACCGGGTTTTTTACTGGGTTTTGCTGGGTGGCCGGGTCATGACTATTTTTTATTTTTTCTTCAACACAGTCCAGTTCCAGCCCCGGGTCGACCAATCCCAACACTTTGAAAGCTGTGGCCAATCAAAAATTAAAATAGGTTAGATTCGCAAGATTTTTTCCCTATCTTATGAATTTTTTAATTCATAAAGATAAATAATATAATGAAGACTCGAAAATTAAAAAAAAAATCACTACCGACATGTGAAATCAGGAAAATTACACCCTTATTAAAAATATAGATCACAGGACTCGATAATGAAAAAAATTAGTATTTCTAAAAAAATCTTGCAATTCTCACTCCCATTTAATTACCTCTTTTCTCTCCTCTCTACTCATTGTTGATGTAAAAACCATTTCATAATTTATTTGAAATATTATATTTTTATTTTATATTTTTTCAATTATGACATGTATATATAAACTATTTTATTTCATTAATTTATTTTAAATATGTGCTATTTTACTATTTTTTAATTAAAAAACTCCGGTAGTTTGCTATTTTTTTTTAAAAAAAGTCAACTTTTATAGGTAAATTTTCAAATCAAAAAGGAATCACATCCACAAAACTTCGGATTTTTATCATTAAAAATACATGGATTTCCTGATTTCTTGCTAAAAAAACCTTCAATTACCACCCCTCCTTACAATAGTAAATAATATCGTGCTGTCAGTGACTTAATGATTATGTTCCGGTCTTGAGTTCCTATCATATTTAGGATAAACGCTTGTCTAAATCTAGTAAATATATTGCTTTATATATATATATATATATATATATATATATGCATCCTTTCTCTTCTTTCAAACCAAAATCCTCGTAACCTATTCAACTATTTTTTATTTCCCTTTGCATGCGCCTTGTAAGTTTCACTTCCTCTTCCTTTCTCTTCCTCTCCTTTCTGTCTTTGAAAGAGAAACATTTTTTTTTTCTTCACTCATTTTTTATCGCTTTTTTACTCTAAGACAGCAGTGGTTTTTTTTTTTTTTTCCTGTTTTTTTCGCCTGGTCTATAATGTTTGTTTTGTCTTTTTAAGGATGTTACAAAATTTGGTCAAAATCTATGGACGATGTTTGAGAAAAATAGGATAGCTTCGGTTGGTTTCATGGTCCAAAAAGATTCCATCGGCTCAAGAAAAATGATTGACTTTGCCTTTTTGAGAAGGACATGGAAAAATGAATTTCTTATGAACATGCTCTCCGAATCTCGCTTAAATTTTAGAATTTGAAATGATTATTTGACTGTGGTTCATCTAATTCACAGGTACAGTGGTGGAACTTGGAATTATAGTTAAAAAGCTAGTATGGCCAAGGCATGGATCACCCTAGTGGGGCTATTATTTATATGTTGCTGGTCATCTACAATGGGAGCTGAAGAACATGTTCTATACAAAGATCCAACGAAGCCAGTTGATAAAAGGGTTAAGGATTTGCTAAAAAGAATGACACTTGATGAGAAGATTGGACAAATGGTCCAGCTTGAAAGAACTAACATGACTGCTGAAATCATGAGAAAATACTACATTGGTATGACCGCAGAAACCCGAAAAAAATGCATGCACATTGCTCATGTTTTTCTGCATTTAAAAGATTCTCGAGGCCTAATTAAAGTGAAGAACTAAATAATTGGTGTGATTAATTATAGGGAGCTTGTTGAGTGGAGGAGGGAGTGTGCCAGCTGATAGGGCTTCTCCAAAACAATGGGTTGATATGGTGAATACGTTCCAAAAAGGTTCTCTATCAACCCGTCTTGGCATCCCAATGATCTATGGAATTGATGCAGTCCATGGCCACAACAATGTTTACAAAGCAACCATTTTCCCTCATAATGTTGGCCTTGGAGTTACCAGGCAAGTTCACATACGATTTGTCATAGGATCTGAGGCAGCTTTGATAACATGTTAGATAGCGTGTTGTGTGTTTTTTTCTTTTTGTATATATCTTCTGGTGTATTCATGAGAAGTTTCTTTAGTTTTCTCATTGTTTCGCCTTGGATTTGAACCTGAGTTGATACCTTATTGGATGTTTCAGGGATCCTGCCCTTGTGAAGAAGATTGGTGCTGCAACCGCGCTTGAAGTTCGAGCAACTGGAATTCCGTATGCTTTTGCTCCATGCATTGCGGTAAACTAATTAAGCGATTAATCTCGATCCCAGAATTGCTACGACTCAAATTTTCCATTGATCTTATCATGCCACATATCTATCATTGCATTATGCAGGTCTGCAGAGATCCAAGATGGGGCAGGTGTTATGAAAGCTATAGTGAAGACCACAAGATTGTCCAAATGATGACTGAGATCATCCCCGGTTTACAAGGAGATGTCCCTGCTAATTTTCAAAGAGGCACCCCTTTTGTTTCTGGCAAGTAAGAACTGATATGGCAGGCCTAATGCGTTGTTTTCTTGATCAAGCATACACAGATTCTCCTAATGACGTCTATATTTTGCCCTTTTCTGACACCATGTAGAGACAAGGTTGCAGCTTGTGCCAAGCACTTTGTTGGGGATGGTGGCACTGTCAAGGGCATTAATGAAAACAATACCATAGTTACCCATAACGAACTCTACAACATCCACATGCCTGCCTATTTGAATTCACTTGATAAGGGTGTTGCAACAGTCATGGTGTCCTATTCGAGCATCAACGGCTTAAAGATGCATGCTAACCGTGGATTGGTTACCCGTTTTCTCAAGAGGAAACTCAAGTTCAGGGTAAGACACGGATTCTGGAAGATCAAGTTATTGAGTTGATGCAGATGAAACATTGTATCATGTATTGTTGCTTGTAAATTTCAGGGTTTTGTCATCTCAGACTGGGAAGGAATCGACAGGATCACCTATCCACCTCATAAGAACTACAGTTACTCTATTCTAAAGTCGGTTAACGCTGGCGTCGACATGGTGTGTTACAAACCATTGTTCTCAGAGATTAAATGCTTGGATATTGATGTTAATTTCACCAAGGAGCAGATATCTGACATAGGTTTTGTATGATTCAGGTTATGGTTCCTTACAACTACACAGAGTTTATTAATGGTTTGACCGATTTGGTTAACAAGAAGGCCATTCGCATTCAACGCATAGATGATGCAGTTAAGAGAATCTTGAGGGTCAAGTTCGCAATGGGTCTCTTTGAAAATCCACTTGCCGATTACAGTTTCGTTGACAAGCTTGGAAGCAAGGTGAGTGTGAATTCTGCCAGGCGGATGAGGCCAGTGTTTCTCACTGACCACTCCCCTGAAAATGATTCTGAATGACCAGATTGGGTTAATGATATTTGCTTTCTTTCTTCAGGAACATAGAGAACTAGCCAGGGAAGCTGTGAGGAAATCCCTTGTGCTGTTGAAAAATGGAAAATCTGCTAAAAGCCCTGTGGTGCCTCTTCCTAAGAAAGCAAGCAAGATCCTTGTTGCTGGAACTCATGCTGACAATCTTGGCTATCAATGTGGTGGCTGGACAATAAAATGGCAGGGACAAGAGGGAAATAACCTGACTGCTGGTATATAATAATCTCAACTCACTTCCTGTTTAGCAACATATTGAAATATTGTGAATACAAAAGGCAGGTGCATGATAGAATTTGTAACCCTTGAGCAGGCACCACCATCCTTAAAGGCATCCAAGCTGCCGTTGATCCAAGCACTAAAATAGTCTTCAAAGAGAATCCTAAAGCTAAATACGTGAAGTCCCAGGGCTTCTCCCATGCCATTGTTGTTGTGGGCGAGCCTCCATATGCAGAGACAGCAGGCGACAATCTGAACCTGACGCTCCCAAATCCTGGTCCGGAGATAATAAACAAGGTCTGCGGAGCTGTCAAATGTGTTGTCGTCATCGTCTCCGGTAGACCACTAGTGATTGAATCATATGTTCCAAAGATTGACGCTCTTGTGGCAGCATGGCTTCCAGGAAGTGAAGGCCAAGGTGTTGCCGATGTTCTATTCGGCGACTATGGATTCACTGGCAAGTTGGCTAGAACTTGGTTCAAGAGGGTCGATCAGCTTCCAATGAATGTTGGTGACAAGCACTACGATCCACTCTTCCCATTTGGTTTTGGCCTTGAGACTAAGCCTTCAAACTAGATTCTTTCCTCAATCTTCTCCATACAAGCTTTTGTGAGACCAGGATTCCTTGCAAAATAAATCATTGCAGTTGATCCCATTGGCATCTGTCTCTGAAGACATTATTTTTTTTTAAAAAAAGAAGAAATTTGGTTTACACTTGTATGGTCAGATCATGACTCTCCCTAATGATCAATACTGGATTATGGATTAGAATAACCTTACTTTTTTTTTATTTACCAGTAAAATTGTGGAACCATTTAATTTCTAGCTAAATAAGTTTTATTTAACGATACCGATGTTTTATATCGTCCATGAGTTCGAACGTGCAACAATATCTCTTAAAGAGTCCACTTACATTACGGATTTGTGTATCACTTTGAATGCTTTGGACCATTTCTTAATTTCTTTGACTCCCCTTTTCATACTATAATTTTTGTTTCTAATTCAAATATTTTTTTTATTAATCCATGTCTAAAATTAGGGATGGCAATGGATATTCAGGGTTGGATTTTTTTATATTTTTACTTTATTTATTATTTATTAGATAAATATTTTAAATATTAATATTTTATTCATTGAGTTTCAAGCACTTGTATAAATATTTATTGTCCAACTATTATTCAATATTAAAAAAATTAATATATAATTGATATATACATATATGTATATATGATTTTGGTTGGGTTAGATTTGACAATATTTATATATGACTGATCACTTATCAAGTAAGTTAACTATTAAAAAAAATCATTTCATTAAAATTGATTCTAGTTAATATCCATACATTAAATTATCATAGCTATCTAAAATTCACTTAAAAAGGGATTTAAACTTGTTTTTCATTTAATTAACTCTTGAGTTTACTGCAACTTTTCATTCTAATTATATATATATATATTATTAATATAATTGTTTAGAATAGTTTGTATGTAATTTAATTAATTTTACATGTTTTAAAATTAATGATCATGTAAGTTTTTAATGGCTCTGAAAAAAATTCAAACTCATAATTATTGAAAAACAACACAAGGTCTGGCTAGTTAAGTTATACTTTATTATTTTAATTATAATTTTAATATACATTATAATTTGTTTTATATGATGGGTTCTATTAATAACTGAGGTCGAAGAAGCTGTATGTTTGTTTTTGAGATAGTTTTTATGGTTATAATTTTTAAAAAATAAGTTTTTAAAAAATATAATTGGTATGGTGAGTTGGATTTAAATATATGTTTGGTAAAAATTATAATTGTGATTTATGAGCAGCAAATAATATATATAAAATATTTGGTTGTAGTTATTTTTGAAAAATATTTTTTATTTAGAAATACATCAAAATTAATTTTTTATTTTTTAAAAAATATTTTTGATATTAGAACATCAAAATAAATTGAAAATATATATATAAAAAATTAAATTTTAAAAAGAGTGCATTTGAAATACAAAGATAAATAGAATTTTACAAAACTCGGTTAAAAAAATGTATAAAAATTGCTTTAAAAAAATTATATTTCAAACTTAATTTTTTAATGAATCCTATAATACAAAATGCAATTTAATGTATTATCAAAAATATCTAATAGTGTTTTTTACACCGTAAATATAAATTGAGTTTGATAATGTTTTTTAGTTACTTTGATTGAGGTATGAACTCAATTTTTTGATGACAATAAAATAATAGTAAAATAACCATTACAAATTATTAGATGAAAATCAAAATAATCTCATTATTAATTATAAATTATTAATAATATAATTTATAATATTTTAATTCAAAAACTATAAAATATATATCTTTTTAAGTAATGTTATCATTAAAATCACTTTTAAAAACAATTTTAACCAAATGCCTTTAATTTTTTTTTTCAACATCAACTTGAATTATAGTTTTAACCTTAAATATATTTTATCGTACTAATCAAAACTAAAAATACCTTTTCTACACGAGCTACCGAAAATGCCAAACACACTTTTTCATGAAATGTCCCTGGTTTGGAGAAGTTGCATCAGCTGCAATGTCTCAGCATTTCCATCGACCATCTGGAAACGGGGCAGCTGATTTGAACTGTCTCTCCACGTTGGTAAATGTCACCAGTTTGCAGCTAGTGAGTGGCTACAAGTGATAAAAACTTTCAAGGGTCATTGCAGAACATGGAACGGGAAGTGAGGTTTTGCAGTCATGGCATGCTTTTGCTAGAGTTGTTCACAGGGAAGAGGCCTTCTGATGATATGTTCAAAGGGGGTTTAGACCTCCACAAATTTGCTAACGCTGCTTTGCCTGAGCAAGTGGTTGATGTTGTGGTCAGGAAATGAAAAAAATTCAGAGACAAGAACAGACAGTAGCCACAAGGGTCAGGGGTGTTTAACTTCAATAATGGAGATTTGTCTGCTTGTTCTGCTGAATTTACACAAGAAAGGTTGGACAGGAGTGTTGTTGCAGCAAAGCTGCTTTCAATCAAACGCAAACTTCCTTAATCTTGTATTACGTGGAGAGTTCAAGAATATTTGGGCAGAGAGAATGGGAGGGGGACAACGCAGCACAGAAAAAAAAAATACAGAGAACTCAAATATAACGAGCAAACACAGGGGAGAGGGACCGAAGCAAGCCACCATCTTCGACTGCTCTCTCTGCACCGGGTAAGTCAGTCTCTTCTTTGCATCACAATTCACCAACACTGTCGCAGCGAATTATAATTAACTCTTTGCTGTGCTGCACGCGTCATGGGTGCTGCTGTCTAAGCCAGCTGGGTCACAGGTTTGGGTCAGGAACCGGGTTGGTACAGCTGGACTAGATCCAGCCTAAAAAAATGAATCGAATCTGGGTCTCAGGCCTAACCTATTCAAAGTACTTTTTGACTAAAGGTGTGTTCAGATTAATCACATGTCCTAAATCCAAGATAATTTGGATTTGGGATTAATCACCACTCTTATTGCATCATCAAGATAATCACTAATTTTTTTAAATTAGGGGTTAAACATTATATTTAATATTTTTTATTCTGGTTTTAACACTCAGAAATTTTAGTTTTTCTCCATGATTCACAAAAGAAATTTCTAAGATTATTTATTACCCAAACGCTGCATCGTTGTTTATCAATCCCACGATCCAGCTGCCAGCTTCCAGCACCAATCACAAGTCAAACAGTCAAACGGTCGGGTTTGAGATAGCAACGTGGTCACCGAATAACTGTCACACGATCTGGCTTCTTCATAAAGCTAAGTGCACACGCGCGCGCCGGATTGCCACGTCCCTGTCACGTCTGTCGAGAAAAAAAATCCAGCCCACCTCCACCATCACTTTTTGGGTAAACTACATTTCGATCCTCCAACTATAATATATGTTTCGATGAGGACTCCGCTCAGCCACAAGTTTCAATTGCACCACAACTTATGCAATATCAATTATCAACCTTCCATCCAATGCTAGTTTTTTTTTTCTTACTTCTAAACTGTTCATTGTTTATAATATTTTTCCAAGAAGCATCTCATAAAATAATTATATCAAAGATAAAAATTACTTGAAATTCTTTTATTTTATCACAGTCAAGATTTTTTTTCCTGTGAATTTGATTAGAATTTTAACAATCATTTATCATGTAAATGATAGATATCATGTGTCATTTAGATTTTTTAGACAGCGTCCATGCATTTAATTGGTAAAAATTAACACTATTTTTTTTTTCAAGTTGAAGTGTAAGAAAGGAGCATTTGTAAAAATAACAAAATATAGTGAGAAGCTCTATTTGTTTTGTTGAAAGTGTGGTTATGAAAAAAATAAATAAATAATTTTCACGAAAGATATGTATCCTATAAGTCTATTATTATATGTAATTAAAGGATATAAAAAAAATAAAACCTTATAAATATCTCTCTATAAAATTTCTTACAAATATTTTTTGTAGTATTAAAAAATTGATTGTTAAGAATATATTTGAAATTGTTGTAGTGATTTTTTTAAATGTTTTTTCTTAATAATATATTTTTATTTTTTAAAAAATATTTTTAATATCAACATATTAAAATATCTAAAAATATCAAAAAAATACCAATCCTAAAAGTATTGAATAGAGGATCGGATTAATATTTAAAGATTCATCGGAATCCTTGAAACCGAACGAACACATTTCTCCGCCCAAAAATTCCAATCAAATTCACCATATCGCCATCCAAAAATCAAGGATTGATAATAGCAATTTTTAAATACTATGGCCCAAAATGAAATAAATTGAGAGATTTAAGGTCCAAGTCGAACTTTACTCAAAGAATCGATAAGAAGAAACGGCCAGCACAGTTACATCGACATCAAAACCCTGTAGTGCACATCCCACCCTCCACGCCACTCTCTGTCTCTGTCTCTCGCTAACACTAAACAGACTCTCTTCTCAAGTAATCTCTCTCTCTCTCTCTCTCTCTCTCTCTCTCACTCACACACACAATGCGCTTACTTCATTTTTTCTTGCTTCTGTGTTCGGTTGCTGAGAAAATCAATGCAGCAAGAAAACAAAAACAGTAAAACGTTTGCGTTCTGCTTACTTTATTTCCTACGCTATTTGTTTTTTTTTGGAAATGCTGCCGAGAGGTTCAACGGTTTGATTTTCTCTCGGTTTCCTTTCCATTTTCTCAGCAACCAAACGAAAAGCAAAACGAGATTCTGTTTATTTTTGCTCTTCGAATAATTAGGATCATAGAAGCTAAGGTTTAAGTTTGCTCTTTCGCTTTGCTTGTTTGGTTGCTGAGAAAGTGCAGCAAAGAAAGAATAAGGAAAATTGTTGAATGTTAGTGCTCTGCATATCCTTACACGCTACTTATTAAAAAAAATCCTGAATGTTGAAGGTTATTGGTTCGATTTTTGTACTGTTTCGTTTCCATTTTCTAAGCAACTAAACAGATCAGAAATAAGCACTAATTTCTTTTGTTGTTTTGTGATAATGAGAAAGGATCGTAGAAAGTTGGCTGAATTTTATTTCGTTTCGTTTCCTTTTTTTTTGTGGTGTAGGAAAATGGAGGCTATAGCTAGGATTTTGATGAAGATGATGGGGATAATGCTGTGGTTAATGGTGCTGATAGCAATGGCAGTAGGAGAGGATGTGAAATACAAAGATCCGAAGCAGCCAGTAGCAGTTCGGATTAAGGACTTGATGAGTAGAATGACGCTTGAAGAAAAAATTGGTCAAATGGTTCAAATTGATAGGTTGACAGCCTCTCCGGATATTATGCAGACTTACTGCATTGGTAATATCTAAAACTCCCCCATATTGTTTGCTTTGCGTTAAATTTTCTCGGTGTGGTGCTAATGACAGTTTCTTTGAGAGCTATGATACTCACAAATTGTAGAGTTTGTGCCTGGAGATGTTGTGAACAATTGTTGCGCTAGCATTGCTGGTTTTTTAAATCGTGCTGCTTTGTTGTTCCTGTTTGATGGGATGGTGAGTTTATGATGGTATTGAACGGGAATGATGGTGTGCAGGTAGTGTTTTGAGTGGAGGTGGGAGCGCACCACTTCCTAAGGCCAGTGCTGAGGATTGGGTTAATATGATCAATGGGTTTCAGAATGGGTCGTTGTCTAGCCGATTGGGGATTCCAATGATTTATGGCATTGATGCTGTTCATGGGCATAATAATGTCTTTAATGCCACAATCTTTCCTCACAATATTGGGCTTGGAGCCACCAGGCAAGTATAAATTTTAAGTTCCTTGTTTATTGATTCTCTCACAACAAGAACTTTGTGCTACAGAGTCATCGATTTCACAAACTGCCTGTAGGCTTTAGTTCAGATAATATATTTAGTGTATGCTTTATGTAAAAGAAGTCTTCTACTTTCTGTCTCTTTGCTTTGTAATTAGTGCTAATGAAAGTATACATGTTAAATTCAACATGCATAGATCGACATATCATTTCTATTCTTGCTGAAGAGCGAAGTAATCTACAGTAAACCTTGTTGGTGGTCTCACACATTGGTTTCCATTCGTCTGGTTTAACTTAATAATCCTAAATTCTTCTGATCTTTAGATCAATCAATTTTAATCCTTTTTTTTACCGAGAAAGCACCCACGCATTTATTATAGAATTTCATGCCTGCCCATTAATCTGTGTGACTTTATATTTTATTGGACTTCTTACATATAGAGATCCTGACCTGGTGAAGAGGATTGGAAGTGCAACCGCTCTTGAAGTTAGAGCGACAGGAATTCCTTATGTCTTTGCTCCATGCATCGCAGTAAATAACTTACTTCACTATCATTTCTTAAATCTTTTTGTAGATATTAAGTACGTGAATCAAGCAGTGCCTTTCATGCACTTTTCATATTAATTTTGTATTTTTCATTACATCTGCTCTGAAGGTTTGCAAAGATCCAAGGTGGGGTCGGTGTTATGAAAGCTACAGCGAGGATCACAAAGTTGTGGAGGCTATGACTGAGATCATACCTGGTTTACAAGGCGACATTCCTGTTAATTCTCGGAAAGGAGTTCCATATGTTGGTGGGAAGTACGGACCTTCAGAATTCTAAACATCCTTCATAAATAGGCCTTATCGCCATCCTTCAAGTCACCATTTTTGCGACAAGTCTAAACATCCCTCATAAATAGGCCTTATCAAAATCCTTCAAGTCACTAGTTTTGCTTCTTTTATACGTCTGATATCCAAAAGAATTAGCATATTCATGTCCTGGCTCTTAGTATTTAGTAATAGCAGCCACATAAATCAGTTCTTAGCACTTGTAGTGTTTAACTGGTGTTATTCTACAAGAATGAACCAGAGCACCTAAAAAAGAAGCCTATCCCCTCTTTTTTCTACCCCTTCTCTACTGTTGCTCTACTTATAGAAACCTGCATTTTATGCTCAACTGTTCTAAACATGCATTTGATTTGTCTTTTTTTGTGTCCTTCTGATTTTTTTTCCTTTTTCCTTTTCTGTTTTTGTAGGAAAAAGGTTGCAGCTTGTGCAAAGCACTTCGTGGGTGATGGTGGAACAACCAAGGGCATCAATGAGAACAATACAGTTATCGACAAGCATGGGCTACTGAGCATCCACATGCCTGCCTATTCAGATTCAATCATCAAAGGTGTTTCCACTATTATGGTTTCCTATTCCAGTTGGAATGGGGAAAAGATGCACGCAAATCGTGAGCTAATAACTGGCTTCCTTAAGAACACCCTCAAGTTTAAGGTCAGGTTCACATTTCAATTTTAATTTCGATGCTCAACCAGCATCCACACTTATGAATTGTGGAAAAATTGTAATTTCTTGCAATAAACAAGGATTTAGACATGGGTTTTACAGCAATGCTTGGAACCTTCAGCTTCCAATGCCTATCAAAGATTTTTAAGCTGTACCATGGGCAAAACCTCAACTTTTGGCATTTGAGATGATTCTGCTTGGTGCATGGCCCAGCTCAATAAAAACATAATTCCATCCCTTTGTGTAGGTTGGCTTTGCCTGGAAGTCTCCTCCAGCAAACACCTCGCCATCAAGTCTTTGAAATTTTTTAAAATAGTGGCGTTGTTTTAGCCTCAATTATAAGTGCACTTGCATGCCTAAGTACTATTGGCTTCATTCCAAACTAACCATTTCTAATTGTACTTCTTTTTTTTTGTGCTGATGCATCGGCTTAATTTTCTTGCATGTTTTTCATTATTTAATCCATCTTATTTCTTCATTTTTTGCACTCATTTTTTAGTTAATTTTTTTCTAGCTGCCCAACATCCTTTATGATAAAGGATGGTTAGCCATAATTTTAACTCACTTAATAATAGTAGGGATATCATGATCAAGAGCATGCTACCAGCACTGTTTGTTCATTTATCTTTCTATGATGCCCTGGGCAATATGGAGAGCATTGTGCTTGATTGTTTCCAGATCATGAAAGTGACCTTGGGGATCCTTTTGGCAATAAGCATAACATCACTGGTTTTTCCATTGTTTGCTGTTGCAGTTGATCTCATGCTCCATGTAGATTTGGTAATGTAACCATACATACGCAACGTGAAATTTGGTACCCAAGCTAACTGCTGTTGTTGTCTTGATCAACTTTCAGGGTTTTGTTATCTCAGATTGGCAGGGTATTGACAGGATCACTTCACCACCACATGCAAATTACTCATACTCTGTCCAAGCTGCAATCCAAGCTGGCATTGACATGGTTAGCAGCTCATGTTATGGGCAATGTCATTTGAGATTGAATTCAAGTGAACTCTTCTCTGCCCTGCAGAGATGGCTGAGAGTGAATAATTCTGAAACTTGGAGTTCTGGTTCTCTTTTTTTTCAGGTCATGCTGCCTTTCAACCACACAGAGTTCATTGATGATCTTACTTATCTGGTCAAGAGCAATGTCATCCCAATGGATCGCATTAATGATGCTGTGGGGAGGATTTTGCTAGTGAAGTTCACTTTGGGTCTCTTTGAGAACCCTTTAGCTGATCTCAGCCTTGTTAATGAGCTTGGAAGCCAGGTCAGTAAAGCAAATCATTGTTCAGTATCTAGAGCCTGTATTTTCGAATTAGTCTTTTAATTTAGAAATTTGGCACCCTAGCTTCGCATGAGGTAAGATCAAGAAAGCTCTCTCTTGCATTATCAGGTGACATGCATCTTCTATTTTGATAAAATTATCTTACTTTCCTCCCAAATATATCTCTCTTTTCTGTTTACATGGTTGATATGCTGAGCATGGTTTTAAAATATGGTGCCATGAATGGTGAACATCCTTTTACTTATCCAGGCACATAGAGACTTGGCTAGGGAAGCTGTAAGGAAATCACTTGTGCTGCTGAAGAATGGAAAAAATGAAACTGATCCATTACTTCCACTTCCCAGGAAGGTTTCTAAGATTCTAGTAGCCGGTACGCATGCTGATAATTTGGGCTATCAATGTGGTGGGTGGACTATTCAATGGCAAGGATTTAGCGGCAACGGATACACTAGGGGTATGCCTTGTTTAATATGCTGTCACAGACTGCATTATGAATCCCTCCCTTGAAAATATATGTATAACTGTCTTATTCTCACCTCCTTGGACATACTGAAAATTTATTCACTTATTTATAACATAGATGACGCTTCTTTGGAATCATTTCCTTTTTCTTTAGGTTTGAAAACTTTAATGATGGTTTGGCACATGTCAAACATCTAATCTAAGGTCCTAAGATATCCTTCAAAGAATTTAGGAAAAGTGCATATGTACAATGGTTTAGAGTATCATTTTTTGTGGTGATTTCTGATCCCAATTCATCCAATATCCTCTGTATGCCTTGTGATGAGAACAATAAATTTTATAATTCCCCTTTCATGTTAGGAACCACCATCCTTGGTGCCATAAAATCTACTGTTGATCCAAGCACAGAAGTTGTGTTCCAAGAGAACCCTGATAGCAAGTTCATTAAGGATAATAATTTTGCTTATGCCATCATTGTTGTGGGTGAGCCTCCTTATGCGGAGACTGCAGGAGACAGCATGGACCTCACAATGATAGATCCAGGTCCCAGTGTCATCAGCAATGTTTGCAAGACAGTCAAGTGTGTTGTTGTCGTCATTTCTGGCAGACCTATTGTGATTGAACCATACCTCTCCTCGATTGATGCCTTGGTGGCAGCATGGTTACCTGGCACAGAAGGGCAAGGCCTAGCTGATGCCCTTTTTGGAGACTATGGATTCACTGGAAAACTTCCAAGAACATGGTTCAAAAATGTCGACCAACTACCAATGAATGTTGGGGATCTCCATTATGATCCACTCTTCCCCTTTGACTTTGGTCTGAAGACCAAGCCGGCTCCAGGCATTGTGCGAAGGTAAGTCTAGTTGAATAATTGTTTTGAAATTTTTATCTGTGTTTCAGTATTATTATGGAATTCCATCGTCCAATATTTTTTATTAACTGGTAGCTTTTATTATCGACCACAAAAAAGAAGGAATTTGCAGGCTACCCTTAACCTTCTTTTTTCTCACATCCCTTGTTACATGCAAGTCATTGGATGGAGACTTGTTTACGCTGTCCAAGGGATATAAAATAGTTCAGTTGGCGTGACATGTTTTCCTTGGAGTTTATGAAGTGCTTCCTGGCATTTTGGTTCCAATACACCTGAATTCAGAAACGGGTGCTATACCTATAGCATTCGTTGTTAACGGTTTTTGTTCAATAAAAGAACCTGATTTTTTTGTATGGATACCTATTAAAACCCACAATGCTGTTTGTCTGCAGGTCAACCTCAGCTGGAATTATTGGGAGGCCATATGCACTCTTTCTCATGGTTTCTGTAATTTTCAGTTTATGTTTCATAGGTATACTTTTCACCTGACCTACCACATGCAAGTTATTTTCTGAACGAGTCGATCTCTCTCGTCAACCTTTATGATTTGCTTCCCAGGTTCCTTGATTAATGAAATCTTTTGCGAAATCATGATAGGTTAAACCCAACTTAGTGAGCGAGCTATGGGCCAGAGGAAGGAGGCTTCAAAGGTAACGAACATGATTTGTTTGACGATTAAGCTATGTTGGGAACGTTAGATACTCAGCTAGCATAGAGGGATCTTATTGACTTGTAGCAGCCTTTCCAATTCTTGTTCCAGAATTTCCACTTTTTTTTTTTTAATGTAAAGAACAACATTGAGACCTTGATTAATTATTCTGAAATCTGCCGAAGCGCTTTCTATTCTCTGTATCTGCATGCTGTGCGTTTTCAGCTCTTGTTAGTTGTCACTAGTCACAAAATCAACGGTTTATTATTGTTATTATTACCATGAACCAGTTAAATGGATACATTTGCATTTGATAATTTACTAGGGAGCCCAATACGAATGAAGATTTCATTTTCTAGGGAGCCCAATAGGAATTGAGATTGCATTTTTTAAGAAGCCCAATAGGAATGAGATTAGATTTTACTAGTGAGTCCCGAAGCAGTTTTCCTGGGCCTAACGTCAATTGCTCAGAAATCAGCCCAATAACATGAAACCTGGGTGAGGGCTGTCAAAAAATAAAAATAAAAATACCTGAATTACATGCACCAGCTTTTAGGGATTAGGGTAACAAAAAAGTCAGGATATGGGTAATTTGAGTAATTACCTAAAATCTTTTCAGTAGGTTTTGGTAAGATATAAAAGACATTCGGGTCATTTTGATCAATGGAATTTGATCAAAAATATTTTTAAAACTAACGGGCTTGCAATTTCTCTGTCTTAATTCTGGTTAGTCACAAACTCTTTTAATCTAATTTTGACTACTTAATTCTTCTTTTTCTTTTTCTTTTTTGAATTTAAGGTAAGAAAAAATTAGGTTATGATCCGAGTCAGGTAAAAAAGATTAAAAAATTAGAATGATTATGTAAATTAAAAATCTTCTTTGGAATTTCCAGTGAATCATATTTGTCAGCATATATTTGGCACCAAAGACCGATCAATTTCTCAAAAAAAGAGAGGATGGATCAAAATTCAGAAAGTGGCAAATTGAGGATGCCCTTCAGCCCAGCGAAACGGCAATTTTTCGGCCGAATCACCCATATTTGTTAGCACATAGGACCACACGGCATGACACCAAGGATATATCAAGATTCAAGAAATTAAAGCTTTAACGTGCATTAGCCATTTCAAGATTGCCCTTGGCTTCTTCTTTTTTTCCGAGTACCACATACTAAAATCTTTTCGGATACAGTAGCATAATTGAAAAAATAATTATAAAAACAATATATTGATTGTATTGAAATATATTTTTAGTTTTAATATTTATCTATTTTATTAACGAACCTACCAAGTAATCATTTTAAAATAATTATAGGGTTGGTTGCTATTTCATGGCGATTTTTTTTACCCGTGTTACTTAAAAAAAAAAAAAAAAGAGGACCAAAACAAGTTGCATTGCCCCCAATCTTCTTCCTCCATGGTCTTTCTTAATCTGCCATAGGAACTGCGGGCTGTAATCTATGACTTCCTTTTAATCATTGGACGTAGCTACCACTAAAAAATCCCATCAACAACGATCATTGATCTTCGACTCAAATATCATATACCCATTTGGATTATGCATGTGATCATTGAACAAAAAAAGAACTAAAAGCTTTCTTTATGTACATGGTTTCAAGGAGACATAATTGTATAAAATCGTGATCACGAGGATCCAGTGAACAACTTAGCAATGGTGGCACCGATTTCACAAAGACGTTTTAAATCACCATTCCTGCTCTCTAAAGGTGGTGGTGAAGAGATTCCCTTGAAAGCATCCTGGCAATGATCAGAAGCATTGGAAGCAGTACCTGCCAATTCATCCAACCCAAAAAAGATCTCCGAGTTCAAGTCATTGTAGGCCTCTTCCAGTTTAGAAACTGCCCTGAGATAATCATGGCTGCATGTTTCGAGACGGTAATGGTAATCTTGACTAGAAGTATTCTTGAGTAGCTCTGCTATGTAGTAGTCTCTGGTGTTGTTTGCATTGGTGTATGCTAATCCAAAGGAGATGAAGGCCGGTGTGTAGCTATCGGCATCTGGAGTGCGTGAGTCGGAATAAAGAGCTTCGACACAGAAAGTGTAGTTTGATGTTTGGTTGCAGACCTGGTCTACTAGCTCGGTTGGCTTATCAGCGGCTGCTGGGGAAGCATGGATGAGGATGAAACAAACTAAGAAAGCAAGAGAGTGATAGGGGACAGAGAAGGAATGATATGTAGTCATTTCTTTCAGATACTGTAAGAACTAATGTAAGATAGAAAGGCCAACAACTCGTGTTTTTAAAGAAAAGATCGTGAGATCAAGGAGAAAGAAACAATTGAGTAATGTCCTGAAATGATTTACCATCCTTGAAATTACCAAAAATAGCTCAAACCCTCTTGTAATCTACGTAAAAACATGGGGATATCTCATACAAATTTCTCATTGATGAAGTAACATGGGTATTAAAAGAACAGACTGCGAGTTGAGCATTGCGAGAACTACTGCGTATCTTTTGTACTACCCTAAAGAAACCCTAGAGTCTTCTCGGTAAAAAGATGAATGTAGGCAGGAAAAACCCAAGATTTGGGCTATCCCATACACTCTTGTAAAGCAAGGAATGTGGTGACCTGGAAAGATACGATCACGTATTCGAAAGAAACAAAACCTAAAGAATATTAATGGCTTATATTTAATTTTATTCCATGAACTTTTGCTGGGCAAGGAATCCAGTGAGCTGGACAGTTTTAACCACGTTTTCAAAACAAGAATAGCTTCTCCACCTAGATAACGACATCTTGTATTTTATGTTCAGAGCCATTGCCATAGCTACAATTTTCTGAAAGAAGAGCCATATCCCCAAATACACAACTTGTTTAATTAATTTTGAGAGGTGTTGCATGACTGTTGAACCTGGCAGATACTTGAGATTCTTCCGAATCTCTATCCTAAGATACTGAAGAACAGAAAGGCTGGCAAAGCTTCCTCAAATTCCTCTCCGTTGAAATCATTTATAAACAATTTCTCAAGTGCAGTGAGGTCTTGAAGTTGATGCGATACAATCGTCAATTTATCTCATTCGTTGGATTGAATTTAAAACTCGTGCAGGAAAAGCCTCCAGCTCTTCTGAGAAACCTTCACTGCTCAATACCTTGCAGTTGGGCGAGGCAGGCTAAGCTGCAATCATATGGGACATGAGTTAAACTTTTGTTTGTTGAATTTCTTTTTTCATGATTTTTATGAAAAAAAGTAAGTTTCTATATATAAAATTATTTTTTCATGTTTAGTAATATTTTAAATAAAAAATAATTTTTAGTGTTAGGCGTTTTAATTATAAAGATGTAGAATTTAGTTTTGCGTGTGATTTATTTCTTTAAAAAATTATGATATAAAAGTGAAAATTTAATTAAAAAAAAAATCAGTTCTGACATGTACACATCCAAAACCACCTATTACAATTGCATATACAATTTGTCCAGCAAAATTCAGTTTGATATTTTTATTTATTTATTTATATTTGAAATTTTACAATTTTAAATTAAATAAAATCAGTTTATTTAAAAGTTAATATCTCAACCTATAATTTTCAATTTGCATGATTAATTCACAACAAAGTATTTTCACATATTTCTTCACCTTTCAAGGCAATTATTTCCATTAAATTCTTTTAGCATAATGTGCACAAGTATCTCAACAATAAACTTATTAATATTTTTTTAAGTAAATAAAAAAAATTACCAAAAAAAGATGAAATTAAAAAATTCAATTTCATAAATCACATCAAATAAAATAAACAACAATAAAATAAATTAAAAAAATCTGACAAATAATAAAATTTAAAGAGGAATAAATTAAAAAAATAAATTCTAATAAAAAAAGAAAACTGTATAATTTTTTAAAAGATTTCAGAAAGTATTTTCTAGATAAAATAAAAGAAAAACGAGATGTTTTTATTAAGATCAATTTTCCAGTTAAAGTATTTTTCTATGAACTGAGTCCTTAATTAAACAAAAGAATGCAATTGTCGGAGACCATGTCAATCGAAACTGATGAGCAGGGGTCGGCCTATGACATGCTTTGGTGGAAGCATAGCAGCCCCTGAGTTTTAAAATAATTTGATTTTAGTCCTTAGATTTTCAATTTGTTTCATAAAAATTATGCACTCAACTATTTCAAGAATAAAATATTTGCTATGCTCACATGGTACAACGGATAACGAAGCAAGGACAATTCCTGTAAATCAGCGTCATTAAAGTGGATAAGCCCTTTGCAATTTATTATTGAAAATCCCTCTGGAGATGCGCAACATTGAAGTCCTCTTGGTAGAACTCTTAACATTTCAAATTCTAAGAAATCACTGGGAATTGAGATCAACTCAGGGCAGTTCCATGTTTCCAATTCCACCAGAGCCGCGCAGCGTTTTATGCTTGGAATGGATGGATGCCAGCTTCTCACAATTCCATATCCTCAAAAAATGAAGAGATGTGAAGCAATGAGATTCACCAGGTAAATATCTTAGTTCATCACAATCAACGATTTCAAATCATTGAGCTCAGGTATCGAGTACGAGTAGTTTTCTCCACAAGTTACAAAGCTGGGCATTACATGTTAATACTTACCTCGCAAATTAATATAACGTAAACCATAACTTGTTTCTAAATATTATTCTATTTATTTAGACTCGCAGGACAAATAACGAGCCACGAAAAACGTGTCCTATAGATTTAAGACATTTTCATCCTTTCTTCTCAAGAAAAAGAGGAGAAAATGATTTCAAAATAGACAATTCTATTACTTGTAATGACATTCTCAAAATATTATCGTATGACATGTACCTACATCAATATTTTGATAATCTTAAACTATGCAGTCTATAAACAGCTATATTTTTGTATGTCATTACGCAAACAAGGCCTATGAATGAGAAGGAAATGTCAATAAAGACCAATTTATTGGGTCAAAACAAACACTAACCCACCTTGTTTGAAATCTAGAATAACCAGTTTGTTTGATCTTCAGGTTCTGAGCCTTCTAGCCATGTCTGATGCATGTGCATCCATGTGAAGCCATCAGGTACCTTGGCCTGCCCAAAACCCACCACAGATTAATCACTGGTGTTAGGCATATAAGGTGAAACCAGCAGGCAGAAATTCAACAAGGCAAACGACATTTAAATAGAGAGAGCACCGGACTCTTGTTCTACCTTTGAACTTAGCAAGACAGTGGTCAAACAGCCATGCCGTTCCTCCCCTGTAATGTAATTTTGTCATGGTCATATGTCAAAGCAAATATAAGAAATGAGAATATAAATGAATCCAACATGATAAACCACAGGAAAATCAATTTGTACAGAGGCAAAAAAGATGTTTAGATAACCAAGTATTTATCTGACTATATTAAAACCAAAGGTCAAATAGTTCCTTGTCTATCAATAAAAAGCAACTCCATCAAAACATCAATGCCGATACAAATTGGGAAAAAAAAAGGTACATGTAAATGAACCGTAGGATGATGGAAACTAAATCTCACCAAATGACTCCCATTTATAAAACTTCACAAGCCATGTGTCTGAACCAACTTGTGCTGAAGAAACTCGATCAACCCATATGCGATAATTGGTTCCTTGCTTGTCCCCATGCAACCTTGCCATTACATCTATGCAGTGGTTGACTGGTTGCTCAACTCCTGAAGGATGCACAAATGTACCCAATGGAAACTGAGGAGCAAAGGAAACTCAGTAAGCAGATGTCAGTGTCGTTGAAGGATAAAATGAAAAGGCAGCTCCTACAAGGGAAAAACAAAAGGGAAAGGGCAAAGGCAGAAAAAGATGACACCACTTCAAGCACTCACAAAATTCAGGTGACAAGACAAAACTTGCATTAGCATGCTCCAGATAGAATTTTTTAATCATGTCAACCGGGAATAAGTAATTTACCCATATTTAATCTCCTAAACTAATTGGGGAAAAAATAAAAATAACTAAGGAAAACAATAATTATCCCTAAAAGCCATAAAAGCTCCCGCATAAGTTCCCCACAACTTCTAATGCAGCTTCAACTAAAAGAATGTCCATAAATTTACAGAAACAGTCTGCTTCTAATGAATGCCTAACAAAATGCAGATGTTACTTGGAATTTCATTTTTAATGTAAAAGGAATCCTATTGAACTTACAAATATTAACTTTGGAGTTTCCATATTCTTGGCAACTTCTGCGCGTCTCCATCTCTCATAGAACAAATAAAACTTCACAACTTCATGACCACTATTGAAAATTTCCACTTTGCATTTCTGAAAGTCTCTAATATCTCTTGGAGAAACATTTGGACCCAGACTAAAATTACCGATGGCTTGTGTTATCCCAGCTGCACATCTCTCTGTTGCATGAATTATATTAGGATTGTTCCTTGCATTTTCTGCATGCCACCGCAGCAATTCCTCCTGTGCATTGCTGACCTTCATAATAAAAATACAAATGTTACCATATGTGAGAGAAATGGAAAAGAATACCAGGAGTAGCAAATTACAAAGCTTATGAGGATACAAACCATCACACCATATACTTCAGGGATGCTGAATAGTTCAGCATCGTTACCAGAGTCACCGCAGACAAGAGTGTTAACTGGCATCTTCCCAACAACTTTAAATTTTTCAAGCAAATAAGCAAGAGCCTGTCCTTTGCCAGCACCTTTTGGTAATACATCCAAAGCCGTCTCATTACTGTATACCAGTTTAACATCTAACTGCCCAAGAAGAGATCAAAATTGAATGGTAAAAGGGACAGATATATTCATATATATATATATGAATCCAAATGCTTTCATAACTCATTGAGATGAAACTGCTCATATCAATATATTAAGAATAAGCGAACAAATGCAATCTTACCCCACGCTTCTCTAGACGTTCTGATAGAGACCTTATAACTTTCAAGGCTTTTATCTTCTCCACAAAAAAACTCACTTTATGAGGCCGTTGTTCTGTTTCAGACTGCAATGACCCATTAAAGTTAGGTATATTAGAACTCAAAATGCACAAAATTCTTGTATCATCATAGTAATTACTATATGATTTCAGCTCTTCTCCATCAAATAACAGTAATATTAAAATATATGCTCTCTTGCAGTCGATTTCTAGACTCAAATACCAGATATAATAATCAATGTCATTTGGCTAAACACCATACCTGAGGAGTAAGTTCTGGAAACTGGGCTGTTTCCTCTGTGACTATTTCCCTGTTCCAATTTTTATTTAAATATTGTTCCCAGTCCTCATCTCTTGTCATTGATTCACCATACATAATTTCAGTTCCAACAGACATTATGGCTATATCTGGGGTCAACAAAGGTTTCTCCTTCCTCAACTGTTTATAAATTGTGGGTGACCTTCCAGTGGAGAAAACTAGCAGAGAATCTTGACGGTAGTAGGCTTCCCACATAGCATCAAATCTAAGAAGGCCTAGGTTGTCTGGATCAAGATGATCCACCTGCATCAGAAGCCACTACGTACATGACTAAAATAACCACAGCATGACACTGAGCAATTACAAAAAGCAGCCAACAGTTCTACCATTGTAAAATCAAGATCTGACACTATCATGAGATGCGCAGAACCATCGAGCCGATCCATGATAGGTCTATCAACTCTGCTAATAAAAATAAAAAAAATAAAAACAGCTTAAAAGATTAGCAAAATGAGAACTTCATATAATAACAAAAAAAAAAAAACAATCTAGTCTAAGCACAAGCAAATTTCTAAAGTCCCTCTATTTATATCCATTGAAGAATCTTGGGATCAAAACCACCATCAAGACCAAAATTAAAGTGTGGTCATCATGAACAACTGTGATACGAAAAAGATGAACCAAAATGATGATAATGCAAAAAGTAATACAATGCAGGCAACATATTTTCACCTAGTAATAAAACAAGTTTAAGTTAAAAAGTGGCAGCATTCCTATACAGTAGCAAAATCTATCACAAAGTAATGTTCTTTAAACAATTCACCAGTTGGGCACAAAGAACTACCCTGCTCCATCAAAATTAACCATCCCACATACAAATTCATAATGTAAATCACTTCCAACAGTATCTTTAGCCTTAAGAAGGACATTCACCGAGCAAGAAAACATGGAAAGTCTGTTAAAGTAGAATGATTACCAACCCAGATAAACTATCTTCATTAGCTCTAAAATATCAATGAAAAATTCAAATAACAAGACATAACAGCTATATAGTTTACAAAACTTTACCTTCTTCTTCCTCTTCTTCTCTCAACAAATCAAGAACTGAAGTCTAGGATGTCTCTTGGACAAGTAGTGAAGTGACTGTCTTGTCTAGCTTGTTTTTTTATCACGCTAAGAAAAGACGCATCTTGTAGAAATAAAGTGCCCCGCAAACGACGCAGCGGTTAATAAAAAACATGGTCACTTAGATTCGTCGACCTCAAACCACTACCGGCTTCAATCTATCACGTAATAGAGAAAAGGATATGTTGGTCCTTCACTTATCACGTAATTATCAATTAGGTCCTAAACAAACGAAATTTCAATTACATTTTCAATCTATCAAATATTACACATACCTCATCTATACAATTTATGATACAAAAGGAATAATTTTTAGAAAAAACAGGTAATTTTGAAGATATTATTACTAGGTACTTAATAGTATTTTCTCCATGAATGCAATAAAGGGGTTAGTACATGTTCTATCAACTATTACATAATTATTGATTAGATACTAAATAAAAATAATAATTATATCTCAAATTTATCAAATCTCATCCTTAAATCTTATAACAAAAAATATTTTAAGAAAAATATTTATTTATTTGAATATACTCCCTGTAACCATCATGGTAGGTCTCATTTTTTAAGATAGTAGAGTAACATTAATTTAAAATTACTAATAATATTTTTATGAAAAAAAGAAAGCATTTCCATAAGAGGGTTAATTGAGTAATGTCCTATTGACGGAGGACTCAATTGAGAATAGTTTGTTTTGTACATGTAATTGAGAGTTAGGTAATAATTGGGGGATAACTATGTCCTTTTATGAGAGTAATTTTAGATGACAATACTACCCTCAATCTCTAAATATATAAAAACACCCGTATAACACCTGTCTCTCTAGGGTTTTTGTTTCTCTTATTGCAGTCAGGGTGAGAAGTGCGAATCTAGCAGCAGCCGCTTCCCCTCTCTTTCTTGATATCTAGCTCCTTCAGGTATTATTAGCCTTGTCTTCTTTGACATCTCTATTGCTTCTTTTAGTAATGCATGTTTTAGCTCAGCTTGTGAAGTTCGGTCTTTTTAGTTTTCGTTCTTCATTGCTAAGTTTAAAGTTCTGGTCTCTAGTATTTAATTCTTAGTTTCTTTAATGGGTTTGCTTTAGTTTAGCTAATGGATTAGAAATTTGGTGTTTTCTGATGAAACCCATTTTGGGATTTCATTGGCTTGTTTGTTGAATTAATGTATGTTAGTCTTTGGGTGTAAGGTTTGGTTTTTGTGGTTCTTGTTTGTACCCTGTTTTGTGCTTCAAGTTTAGAACTGTATGATCTGATTTTGGTTTTTGTCAAATGAGTCTTCTTTATTTTGTTTGCCTCAAGTGGGTTTAGCTTATTATTAGAAATTGGAGATCCAGTGTCTGCTATGTAAGCCACATTTATGATTTGATTGCATTATAGTGAGACTGAGTTTACCTTGCTCTGTTTTTGTTGTAGTATGGATAGTCAAATTAAGCATGCAGTGGTGGTGAAAATTATGGGAAGGACTGGATCTCGTGGACAGGTTACTCAGGTTAGAGTCAAGTTTATTGATGATCAGAACCGTTTCATCATGAGGAACGTCAAGGGACCAGTCAGAGAAGGTGACATTCTTACCTTGCTTGAGTCTGAGAGAGAAGCTAGGAGACTCCGTTGATGGGCATCTTACTGCTTTTCCACAAGATTCTCATCCTGGTTTTGGTGGTAATCAAACAGGACTATTTTGCTATGTAGTAGCTAGTGAGTGCCAATGGGTTTTGTTTATGGCTGGATTATCAAGACTTGGATTCCAGATTTATGAACTACATGTAAGAATGGTTTGAATTTTTTAAAGTTTGGGTTGAACCCACGAGTCTTGTTTAAATTGTGTTTTCTGCGACTTCTAGTCTTTTGCTGCGTTTTAATGCAATGCTTATTAGCTAAGCATAGAAGTCCTGATATTGAAGCTCAATATGGGGTTTTCCTGGAGCAAATTTGTAGCTGGTTCTTTTTCCCCCACGGTTCTTTTCCCCCCACCTTCCTCGAGATTTTTATGGACCTCCTTGTTTGCCAAATAATCCAGCTGACATCGCTTTAAACTGGATTTGGCTTGTTTTGATTATGATTCAGAAATCTAGAATTGCCTGCGTTGCTACCACCTGACAGTGCATTTCTATGTGAACTCTGTAGGTGTCCTTGTGTTATGATTCACAATGGCTTGTACTGGTACATTCTTAGATGCGTTTTTGGGGAAAATCGGTAATGGTGCTGAGATAATCCCTCTGCCAAAGTGTGTTTTCCTCGTCGATTTGGTACATGGTTCAAAACCTGCCTTTTTGGGAAGGTTATTCCCAAATAAAGAGCACAAAGAACCTGGGAAGTTCTGAGATTGCCCTGTAGTTACGCTCTGTTGGTGTGGAAGGCACAGCAGGCATGAGTATTGCCAAGCAGCTGCACTTTGCTTGCCCCATTTGCGGCTGGGCTATTTGGAAAAAAAAGTGTTTTTGGAATGTTTTAGTGCTAAATTAAGTTTAAAAAATAAATAAAAATATTATTTTAATATATTTTATTTTAGTGAAAAGCATGCTATCATTCTTGACCACTATATTATTTTAATATATTTTTAAATAAAAAATATTTTAAAAAATAACACTAACAATAAAGCCCAACAAACTTTTAAGATTGCCAGATAGATATCCCATTACATTAGGAAATCCTCACTACCCAATGCAAACAAATAGCCAGATTCAATGACGAGGTTATTAACTACCATTGCAATTTTTCACCGGCCAAGATATGCCACCTCCACGGTAAAAAGTCTACGTTCACGTTCCCATCACCATCAACGATGAAGATGACATTGATTTTCAATTGCCTCTCTTCCTTCCAAAACCACAAAAACAATGACATTTATCATTATCACCACCATCAAATTATTTGAACTGTGAAAGGTACCATCTCCTCGTGGCATAACTCCTCCCCATGAGGTAAAGAGTTGATCCAATGAAGAAAGAAAAGGCATACAATGTTTGAGCTGAGAGAGAGATCCCCAAAATTCCAAGAATCTCAAACAGATAGTGAGGGCAAATCACTAGGTCGAACAAGCCACCCTTGGGAACCTTGTATTCTTTGTCATTCTTGCTTCTCAGTTTGGAAAGGAGACGATGGTGGTAGAAGTTACCGATGATTCCTATCAGAAACAACACAATCCCTGGATACTTCAAATCAACAGCTGGCTCTGGGAGTCCTTGTGTTAGGTGTTGAGCATAGATGATAAACACAGAGGATGTGAAATAACTAAGAGTGATTGGAGTCAGAGACTCAACTTCCACCCCCCCGCTGTATATGTGAATGAATAGCACCTGGTGGACAAAAACATTTTCTGGTTACTATATGGCTTGTATCCTTTTTTAATAGGCATCCAAATCGCCACACTCTTGCATGTTACCATATCATATTAGCTAGAGACGGGGAGGGAGGGATTAATTACCTCAAGTATTCTTTTGAAGAAATGGAAGGTTAGAGTGGATTTGACGAACAAAAACCTGAGATCCTCATTTGGGAAAAGCCCAAAGGAAACAGTGTTATGTGTGTGGACACAAATGGACGATGGCAGCCATGGTTGGTGGCAGCCATGGTTGGTGGCAGCCATGGTTGAAGTCATAGTCAAATGGTAGGTGCCTAACTTGCCCACCATTGTTGAACAATCATCTCCCTCATCAGCTATAAATAGATGTGCATTGATAGCTGAGATAGAGCACGAAATAGAGAGAAACACAGAGAGAGAGCTAAGGGTGAGAGTTGAGTTGAGTTGAGTTGAGTTGAGAAGTTTTCTCCTCCTTCTTATTTTCTTGTTTGTATTGCTTTTGAGCTTGATTAATACAAACCAGTAGCTCCGTGGAGTAGGCAAGTTGCCGAACCACGTAAATTTGTGTGTGTTTGAATGTTTGGATCTCCTAACAACTGGTATCAGAGCTTGTTCTTGAAAATTCTTGAAAAAGAGGGTGTTTGATCCAAACTCAAAATTCAAAGTTATCAAAACGTGTTTTTGAAGCTACCACCGTGAAGAGGACGACGAGAGGAATCCACTGGTGAAACCCCGACGAAACTCCGACGTCCTGCATGCCCGCACGCGCCACCACCAGTACTGTCCACGCGCACAGACGCGCCATACGCGTCTTCCTCACCGTTTCCTGCAACTCGACTCTGCCACGTCATCTGCCACGTCAGCCGATCGACACAGTCATCAGCCACGTCACCTGCCACCTCAGCCGTTTTGACACGGTCAACAGCCACGTCATCACTGATACGTCATCTGCCACATCACCACTGCCACGTCAGACGCAAATCTCCGTGGATCTGACACGTTAGATTTGGTGGACCCCACACTGCCTACGTGTCTGACACGTCAGCCTGTCACGTCATCATAACTGGGTTTTGATCCGGTGTGGCGCAGCGACTATTCCGCCTGCCACGTGGCTTCATCTGCAGCGTCCAGTTATCCCAAACTTTGATTGCTTAAATCGGAGCCATCCGAAGTCCGATTTGGGTGATCTCAGTGTCGTTTCCAGCATTTTTGGCCATTCCGGACACATCTGTAAGGTCAGATTTTTGAGATTCAAATCCAAGAAGGAGTAAAAATGGCTGATGAAATAAAGGCTGCAGGTATTGAAAAATTTGATGGAACTGATTTTGGATATTGGAAAATGCAAATTGAAGATTATCTATATGGGAAGAAACTTCATCTTCCTCTGTTGGGGAGCAAGCCAGAAAACATGTCAGAAGAAGATTGGCAGATTCTTGATAGACAAGTCTTGGGCATTATCCGGCTATCATTATCAAGAAGAGTTGCTCATAATGTTACAAAAGAGAAATCCACAGCAAGATTGATGGAAGCCTTGTCTGGGATGTATGAGAAGCCATCAGCAAATAACAAAGTGCACTTGATGAAGAAGCTGTTCAACCTGAAGATGACGGAAAGCACCTCTGTTACACAGCATCTTAATAATTTCAATACCATCACAAATCAATTGTCATCTGTTGAAATTGAGTTTGATGATGAGATCCGAGCACTTATTTTGCTAGCTTCACTTCCAAGCAGTTGGGAAGGTATGAGAACAGCTGTAAGCAACTCAGCCGGAAAATCCAAATTAAAATATGATGACATTCGAGACCTGATTTTAGCAGAAGAAGTACGAAGGAAAGACTCGGGTGAAAGTTCAAGTTCAGGTTCAGCTTTCAACATCAACACTCGAGGAAGGAGACAAGACAGAGGCTTATCCAGAGGCAGATCAAAATCAAGGTACAGAAGCAAAAGCAAGTTTGGACCTAGGAAGCAGGTTGAATGTTGGAATTGTGGCAAACCTGGCCATTTCATGAGGAGTTGCACAAAACCAAAGAAACCTGAAGCTGACTCTGCAAATGCCGCTACAGACGAGGTACAGGATGCTTTGATCCTTGCAGTACATAGTCCTATTGATGATTGGGTTCTTGATTCTGGAGCTTCATTTCACTGTACACCACACCATGAAATGATGCAAAATTATACTGCTGGAAATTATGGGGTAGTCTATCTGGCCGATGGACAACCATTGAATATTGTGGGTATAGGAGATGTGCAAATCAAGACAATGAATGGATCTATATGGAACTTGCAAAATGTGAGGCATGTTCCTGAACTAAAGAAGAAGTTGATCTCGGTCGGACAACTTGATGATAGTGGCCATTCAATCCTTTTCTCTGGAGGAATGTGGAAGGTATCAAAGGGAGCAATGGTTTTGGCTCGTGGAAAGAAAACTGGCACTCTGTATATGACCACAAGATCAGCAGATATAATTGCCTCTACTGAAGCAGAAAATCAAGCGCAGCTATGGCATTGTAGACTCGGCCATATGAGTCAAAAGGGAATGAAGATACTTCAGTCAAAGGGAAAGCTGCCAGAGTTAAAAAATGTTGATCTAGACATTTGTGAAAGTTGTGTTCTCGGAAAACAGAAGAAGCTCAGTTTCTTAAAGGTTGGCAGGACCTTAAGACCAAGAAAACTAGAACTGGTGCACACAGATTTATGGGGACCAGCTCCAGTAGCATCTCTTGGCGGTTCTCGGTACTATGTCACTTTTATTGATGACTTTAGCAGAAAGGTATGGGTCTACTTTCTAAAAAATAAATCTGATGTGTTTGACACATTCAAGAAATGGAAGGCTATGGTTGAGACTGAATCAGGTTTGAAGCTGAAATGCTTACGATCTGATAATGGAGGAGAATACATTGATGGAGGTTTCAAGGAGTATTGCGCTGTCAACGGTATCAGAATGGAAAAGACAGTTCCAGGCACACCACAACAGAATGGTATTGCTGAACGGATGAACCGGACCATCAATGAACGAGCTAGAAGCATGAGGTTGCATTCTGGGCTACCTCAAACATTCTGGGCTGATGCAGTTCATACTGCAGTTTACTTGATCAACCGTGGACCATCAGTACCTTTGGAGTTCAGACTGCCCGAGGAAGTTTGGAGAGGTAAAGAAGTACAACTTGCTCATCTAAAAATCTTTGGGTGTGTTTCCTATGTGCATGTAGACTCTGATGCTCGCAACAAGCTGGATGCCAAATCAAAGAAATGTTTCTTTATTGGCTATGGAGATGAAGAATTTGGATTTCGGTTTTGGGATGATCAAAACAGGAAGATTATCAGAAGCAGGAACGTGATCTTCAACGAGAAAGTTTTGTACAAAGACAGATCAAGTACAGAACTAGAGATAACTGATTCAGATACGAGTCCACAGAAATCTGAATTCATACAATTAGAAGGGCTTCCTGATATTACCACTCAAGAGTCCATCCAAGACAGTGCAAACACTTCAGTACCCACCACTTCTTCACAAGATAGTGCAGAGCCAAGTGAACCAGCTGTTCGCAGGTCTTCAAGGACTATAAAGCCTCCACAACGGTTCACACTTCTACTGAATTATATCTTGTTGACAGATGGTGGTGAACCATTAACCTATGAAGAATCCTTACAAGATGGAAACTCGAGCAAGTGGGAGTTAGCCATGAAGGACGAGATGGAGTCATTGCTGAAGAACAAGACTTGGGAGTTAACCAAACTGCCTGAAGGAAAGAAGGCCTTGCAAAACAAGTGGGTTTACAGAGTAAAGACTGAGCATGATGGAAGCAAACGCTTCAAGGCAAGACTTGTTGTAAAAGGGTTTCAGCAAAAGAAAGGGATCGACTATTCTGAGATATTTTCTCCAGTTGTGAAGCTTACAACAATCAGAGTTGTCCTGGGGATAGTAGCTGCAGAAAATTTACATCTTGAACAATTAGATGTAAAAACAGCATTTCTTCATGGAGAATTGGAGGAAGACATTTACATGCAACAACCAGAGGGGTTTGCAATGCCAGGAAAGGAGAGTCAAGTTTGCAAGCTGAAGAAGAGCCTATATGGTCTGAAACAAGCTCCAAGACAGTGGTACAAGAAGTTTGACAACTTCATGTGTAGTACGGGATACACAAAATGTCAGGCTGATCATTGTTGCTATGTCAAACATTTTGACAACTCTTATATCATTCTACTGCTATATGTAGATGATATGTTGATTGCAGGATCCAGCATGGAAGAGATTGACAAGCTAAAGCAACAATTGTCAAAACAGTTTGAAATGAAGGATCTGGGAGCTGCTAAGCAAATACTTGGCATGAGAATCATCAGAGACAAAGACAAAGGCATACTAAAGCTTTCACAGGCAGAGTATGTCAAGAAGGTTCTTAGCAGGTTTAGTATGGATAATGCTAAGCCAGTATGTACACCTTTGGGGAATCATTTCAAGCTCAGTAAAGACCAGTCACCAAAAACTGAGCTAGAACGTGGATACATGGACCAGATTCCATACGCCTCAGCTATCGGCTCTTTGATGTATGCCATGGTCTGTACTAGACCAGATATTGCCCATGCAGTGGGAGTTGTAAGCCGATATATGAGCAATCCTGGAAAGCAACATTGGGAGGCAGTGAAATGGATCATGAGGTATTTAAAAGGCTCATCGGAGACATGTCTTATTTTCACAGCTGACGGATTGAAACTTGAAGGCTTTGTAGATGCTGATCTAGCAGGAGATGTTGATAGCAGAAAGAGTACTACAGGTTACATATACACTCTAGGAGGCACTGCTGTTTCTTGGAGTTCTACCTTGCAAAAGATAGTTGCTCTTTCAACGACAGAAGCAGAATATGTTGCAGTTTCAGAATCTGCAAAAGAGATAGTATGGCTACAGAGTTTCCTGCAAGAATTAGGCAAGATGCATGAAAAAGGTACTTTGTATAGTGACAGTCAGAGTGCAATCTTCCTTGCCAAGAATCCAGCATTTCACTCCAGAACAAAGCACATACAGATCAAATATCACTTCATCAGGCAATTGCTCGACGATGAACAACTGTTACTTGAAAAGATCTGTGGAAGCAAGAATCCAGCCGACATGTTAACCAAAGGAGTTACTCTCGATAAACTGAAGCTGTGTAAAGCTTCAGTGGGTCTTGAAGATTAAAAGACAGACCTAACACCATTTGTGTCCAAGTGGGAGATTGTTATGTGTGTGGACACAAATGGACGGTGGCAGCCATGGTTGGTGGCAGCCATGGTTGATGGCAGCCATGGTTGAAGTCATAGTCAAATGGTAGGTGCCTAACTTGCCCACCATTGTTGAACAATCATCTCCCTCATCAGCTATAAATAGATGTGCATTGATAGC
The DNA here is from genome assembly GCA_015708895.1 of Populus ilicifolia. Taxonomy (NCBI): domain Eukaryota; kingdom Viridiplantae; phylum Streptophyta; class Magnoliopsida; order Malpighiales; family Salicaceae; genus Populus; species Populus ilicifolia. The sequence goes on along the minus strand of SRLM01001573.1, from coordinate 223,810 downwards.
TGAGATAGAGCACGAAATAGAGAGAAACACAGAGAGAGAGCTAAGGGTGAGAGTTGAGTTGAGTTGAGTTGAGAAGTTTTCTCCTCCTTCTTATTTTCTTGTTTGTATTGCTTTTGAGCTTGATTAATACAAACCAGTAGCTCCGTGGAGTAGGCAAGTTGCCGAACCACGTAAATTTGTGTGTGTTTGAATGTTTGGATCTCCTAACAAACAGCACCAGTAAGAAATGATGGTGTGTAAGCAATAAGCATGCCTGTTCTACTAGAAACTTGAGTCTGCTTTTTGTTGGACTTCTTTTCATCAATATTCAAGAATTTGGAGTACTGCAGGTGCTTTCCTCTAACCTCTGAGAGCCCAACTTTTCCTAATGACACGACACAGACCACAGACATTGCTTTAATAAGCAGAGGAGGTGGAAAGAAAAACCTCAGCAACATGGACTCCATTTTTATTCACTCCTGTTTTCTCAGAAACTCTGACCAACTACAGCTAATAGGTGGGATCGTATGGACTTGGTTTAAACAGAGAAAGAGGGCAGTTTGATATGCTAGTGGAGAAGAAACGGACACGTTACAAGGTGTTTCTTGGAATCAAACCTTCGACAGTGTAGGACAGTGAAACATGTGGCTAACAAGGTACTTGTTGGCTTTCGTGGCTTGAGTTTTATATAAGTGTTGGAAGGTCCATATTTTTCATTACAAAACAACTTAGATAGATAACAGGCAATAAATATTGATAAATGAGGAGGGGTAAGTGTCGATGTTTGGTTTTTCTACTATGCATTGCATTTTTCTTATTCATATTTTATTTCTTAAATGTACAGAACTCGATCGGGAGTGAATCTTCAATCCAAGATTTTATTTTACATTCCTTAACTTGAAATTGATTTGAAAATTTTCTACACGTAGACGTGCATTCACAATTTCAAATATTTGGACATGGAAATAAGATGTAAGAGGAAGGGATATATTTAGTCTATAGTACATTTATTCCCAATCCCTTTGTAAGGTTTATATGCAAATCCAATGAGAAAAATGTAAGGAAATAATCCAAGCAAATCCATAGATAATATTTTATTTTATTTTATTTTATTTATTTATTTTTTCGAGAATAAGGATTAAAGGGTATCCCTACATTAGCTAGCATGTCAACTGATTTAAAAATCCCTTTTCAAAATGATATTAATAATACATCCCCGAATCGACCAGATGCTGCGTGGATCTGATGCATATTGCTATTTTAATAGCTTCAATATGCAAGGTCTTCTGTCTGGCTTGGCAGATGACGCAAAGTGCTGAATGAGAGCCAAGAAAATCTAAAGAATTTGAGTGTTAGGCCACTTTAACAAATACTATAGCCTAGCCTACGAGACAATCAAACAATGTATGTCCGACTTTCAGGCCTCTTCAGAGAAGGATGGTGACCAAGCCTGAGCAAGCTTCTTTCAAAGAATACTGATCTTTTTCATAACAGGTTGAAGGTTTTGGAGATCGAGTCGTTGAATTTGGCTGATAAACTTGAACTTCATGAATACATTTAAAACAAGCATTGGTGCAGGAAATGTAAGGTTAGAGTGGATTCGACGAACAAAAACACGAGATCCTCATTTATACTGGAGACTTGAATCTGCATTTTTTTTGGAATTGTTCGCACCAATATTCAGGAACTTAGAGTGCTGCAGAAGCTTTCCTGTAATCTCTAGAGCCCAACATGTCCAAATTTCAGGACACAAATCGACATTGCTTTGATAAAGAAAGAAGATGGAAAGAAAAATCTCAGAAACATGGGCACCATGTTACTTCACTTTTCCTTCTCTGCAATTTTTGAGCAACTTTAGCTATTAGGTGTATGGATAGATTGCGTTTAAACTGGTAATGGCTGAAAAAACCAATGTGAACTTGAGCAGGAGGTACGGCTTGTTATGCTAATGAAGAAGAAACGGAGTCTGGGTGTGTTGGCTTTAAGGACGTCAACACCAATCAAAGATATGGTTAACATGTTGCTTATTGAGAGCTTTTGGCTTGTGTAAGGCGTGTGGTCCTCTGCCTGGATTGATATGGAGTCAGATGGAGTGATTTAAAGAGCTTCATTAAAGATCAATTAAATCTTAAACTACTAAAAGAAATGAGCCTTCTGCCATTCTTATCTCATCCATTCCAGATTTAAATCTCACTTTATGACACAAACAAACGGTAGTAACTGTTTCTTATTTATTTATTTACTCAGCATTAAATTGATATTTATAACTCTTTAAACCAATATGTTTATAAAATTTAGAAGCACACCACTACTTTACACCAATATATCTATAAAGTTTAAAGATATTATTCTTCAAACCAATGTATATTTTTAAAGTTAAAAAACATATTTTTTAGACCAATATATTTGTAGAATTTAAAAGATATACATCTTCAAACAAATTACTTGAATAATTTGACAGGAAGTGTTATAAAGAATTATTTTATTAATTAATTCTAAAAATTTAATTAATTATCTCAAATTAATGAATTTCAAAATAATAATAAGATGTATTTATGTTGCCTAATGCTAAATGCCATCATAACCATTTTTTTTAAAAAAAAAATAATAATCCAATCAATATAATCAAAAGCCAATGTTTTTATCTTTTGAAATGCAAATCTGACAAATGTTTTTAGAATTTTACTTTTAAATAATATTAATGTAAACAAAGAACTAGTATTAATGTATATCAAGAAAAAAAATATTTGTATAGTAATAGATGTATTGTATATAATAATATTAAAATCATGACTCTGATAATAATATAAATCGAAAAAACACTCTTTCTCCTAAGAATTTTTTTTATCTCTAATTAATTATTTTAGTGTTATTTTAATTACTAAAATAAAAATAATATGAATATTTTTATAAATATTATCTCCAAAATAAAAGAAAAAAGTGATTATCCAATAAATAAAAAACTATATTCTTTTTCATATGTACTATGTGCTTTTATATATAATTAGAGTAATCAGTTGTTATAATTAGAAGAAGCAATTACCGTCTTTTTTTTTGTAACTTTTTTAATAGACAAACCAATCCTAAATCAATAACAAAGGGTAATGAATAGTAATGGTGAGGACTCGAACCTCTTTCGTTAAAAGAAGTTATCAAATACATAATCGTTGAACCATGTTTGTTTCTATGTCTACAACCAAATCTAATTAGGAAGCTTACTGCATGAGATTGAGCAAGAAACAGGTGGTATATTGAGACATTACGTGCAGTGGCCAATATATATTATGGTTCATTTGTCAGAAGTGGCATCATTTTCTTCTCTTTCCATAGAACACAACTTCCACAGGTGACATCCTTTGTTGAAATAGATCACGAAGTCACAGTCCCAAAGTGAAACCTGTTGACAACTCAAAATTCTATGTTTGAAACATTTAAAAAACATAAGGAATGATAGCTTTGACATCCTTGGGAAAATCATCAAATTTGGTGAGATACCATCTCCTAGTAGCATAACTCCTTCCCATCAAGAAGCATATTGTGCTTATGGTTGAGGCAAAAGTGTACAACGTTTGAGAGATGAAAGATATCCCCAAGAAAATTAAAATCTCAAAGAAGTAGTGGGGGCATGTAACCAGACCAAAGAGACCACCCTTGGGAACCTTGTATCCTTTGTCATTCTTTGTTCTCAACGAGGAAAGGAGGTGGTGGTGGTAGAAGTTGCCAACAATTCCCACCAGAAATAACACAACGCCAGGATACTTCAGATCGATTGGTGGCTCAGGAAATCCTTGTGTTAGGCTTAGAGCATAAATTGTGATTGAGGTAGTTGTGAAATAACCAAGAGTGATAATAATCACACTGTTCACAGCCATCCCGCCACTATATTTGTGAACAAATAGTACCTTCACATCATGGAAAAGAAAAGCACAACGCTTGATTAAGCAGAAAATAACACAAACCATCCAGTGCTGTCATGGGAATTTCATAATCTGTAAAATAATATAAGCAATTCATCAAACTAATTGTGTTTACATGATTATCAACACACATTTTGGTGTGCTAGTTCTAGTACAAGAGAGGATGAGAGAGAGGCAAAGAGCATAGGTGGCAAGTACCTCAAGGATTCTCTTGAAAAAATGCAAGGTTAGAGCTGGCTTGACCAACAATGACCTAAGGCCGACATTTGGAATCTGCCTAAAGGATGCAATAGCAGAAAGGAATGCTGGTGTGTAAACTATAAGCATGGCAATTCTGCTAGACAGTTTGATTTGCTTGTTTGTAGATTTGTGAACGTTCAAGTTAAAGAACTTAGAGTACTGAAAGTTCTTTCCTAAACCTTCAGATATTCCAGTAACTGAAAATAATAGACAGGCCACGGACATTACTCTAACAAGCAAGCAAGTCACTGGAAGTGGAAAAGCTACTCTAGACAAAATGGAAACCAAAATTCCCATGACCGATCTCTCTTTTCCTCCCCGTCTCAAACTTTTGATGTTCTTAAGTGAAAGATCCTGTGCTTTTATATTTGTGAAAAGTAGAGATGTGCATAGACTGGGTTCTAGGCTCTAAGCACAAATATTCTCAGCCGTGGCATGGCAACATCAATGCTGACAAAATGAAAGTGAAAAGTCAACTCCTTTCACGAACATTAGGAGAAAAGAACTGCACCATCAGGTACAAGAAGAATAAAAATGAAACCCAACTTGAACTGTTATTTGACATAAATAATCGGATGCTTCTTTCTTTCTATTTCTTTAATCACTGACCAAAATAATTGAAGTGATGGATTAAGTGATATTAAACAGTTTGGAGAATCTATCTGATATTATACCCTGTGGAAAGAGACAAAGTGGTACCAACCTCAAGGATCCTCTTGAAGAAATGGATGGTTAGAGCTGACTTGACCAGTAAGAACCTGAGACCAACATTTGGAAACAGCCCAGAGAAAGCAACAGCTGAAAGAAAACCTGGTATGTAAACCACAAGCATGCCATCTCTACTACAAACTGTACTGTTCTGCTTGCTTGTAGACTTCTCAACACTGAAGTTACTGAATTTTGAGTACTCAAAGTTCTTTCCCAAACCCTCAAATAACCCAATGACCGAAAATGACAGACTTGTCATGGACATTATTGCTATGAACAAAGGATTCGGTGTTGGAAAAATAACTCTAGACAACATTGGCATCAATTCCACAGACCCTTTGTCTCTGCCTCTCCCAGACTTTCGAGGTACTCAAATGAACGAGAGCTCTGTGAAGGGTAGAGGTGGGAGATCAATCTGTAAGAAGTAGTGGTTGGTGCGGACTGCTTTGCGAGGCACTACCTCCCACTAGCATAGTGACACCATACGGAGGGATGGTGATTAATCCCAAGTTCGCTCCAATGGCTGTCTACATTTTTGGCTGGTAGTTTGAGGAATATTTAGCCTCTTGGATCCTTTTCTTTTCCTTTCTTGTTTTCAGAGTTTCTAACCAAGTACTTTGGGTGATGTAGTGATATTTACACATAGAAAATTAGTTATATCTACAAGAGAGTTAATATTATTAAAAAAAAGATATAAAACAAATATATAAAAAAAAAAGAATTACACTTACTTAAACTCAATTCTCAGCTCATACAGTGCTGCAAATTATTGCCTTTAACAACCTCTTTTTCTTTCTTATTCTCTTGCACACACTTACCACACTTTTTTTCATTTTGCTCTCAAACAATGTCTATATTTATAGATATCAATAATAAGATAAAGATTCATAAATCATAACATTATTTGTTGTATTAATGGTGGCAACACATAAATTGCATCATTTTATCAATGGTTAGTGCAACTTGACTACACCTTTATCACTATAGGCTTTTCACAATAACAACCTTACTTTTTAGAATAGACTGTAAATGATTGTTGCACATTAATGAATCCTAACAGGACTTGACAAATTAGCTCTACTACAACTCTTTTTTCAGTTGGCAAAATAATAGTTATTTGCTAAAAAAAATCCTAGTAAGAGTTCACTTGGAAAATAATTTAGCAATATTCTTATTATAATAAGAACTTCTTTTGTTATTTTGAAAAACTTCTTTGTTATTTTGAAACAAGATCTGGATTTGGATCTAGTAAGATAATGAAAAATCTTAAATACACATTCAAAATGTAATTTACTTGTTGTAGTTGATAAAACTAAAGGACTATTACATATATTAATAAATAAGGATAAGTTTTTTATTTAGACAACTTTGCATTGTAACGTAATCCCTTGCATGGTCTAGGTTTTAACTCTAACTGTATTAGAATTGGCTTAGTGTGACTCATTTAACCAAATTAATCCACACACAATTTAGTTGTCTTGTTAAAAACTTAAATAGGCTATAAATTTTTTTTAAGTTCATCATTATTCTAACATTTACCTAACTTAACCAAGTGAAATTGTGAAATAGTTAATTATCAGATAATAAAATAAAAGAAAAGGTTAGGGATTGAAACAAAAAAATATCATATTAGATTGGTTTTGATCACCTGAGTTTACCTATTAAATTTACAGTCCTAGTTATTATATGAGTACAATAAGTTAATAATAATTTATCCCATTCATTTCTCTTCCTATATTTCCTCCTTAGTTAGGCTTCAATTAAGTTTGAGTTGTATGAAATTAGAACTAAATTGAAGAATCATTCAAGATTCAAGAATTAAGGATGATAATCAATAAATTAAGAGTTGTCAAAGAATTAGAAACCAAATAAAAAAATTTACAATTATATAAATAGTTTTAATGTTACAATTATAATTTGTAGCATAGTTTAATGATAAGATTAATATAAAAATAATTTGGATATACAATTATTAGTGGTATATATAATAATTATTCTAATAAATCTCAATATCTGTATTATAAAGCCAAAAAAAATAAAGAAAAGAAATTATGTCCCAAAACTTTCTTTACTCTATTCAAGAAATTTATCTTTTTTAAGTTTGAAAGAAAAAGGAAAAAAAAAGACAAAGGATTTATTTTAAATCATCATGATGAATGAGTTATCTAAGATAAACATCAAAAAATAGGTCTGACTAGCATATCAAACCTACGCGTCTTGGGGCTAGTAATCATGTCCAACTCACACGACAAGGGTTTGACAACAACGCAAAATCTAAAACATCCAGACTTGACAACCACTCTAGACTTAATGTGTCGAGGTCTAGTGATAAGACTAGCTCCACTCCTGGTTTGGCAACAATATAAAAACGATACAAACACTCTTTCATGCAGCTTTGTTATTGTTGGATCAAAAAGATAATTTTATATTTGAACTATTTTAATAAAAAAAAACAAAAAAAACATGCATATCTCTTCTAAGAGCATGGTTGTATCCTCATTATTTATTTTTTATAACAAGAAAAGCCTCCAATCTAACTATTTAAATTTTGTACCTTAAAAGGCTATATTGTAGCCTAAAAAATTTGAACAAATTATTTTATCTCTAATCATTCTTTAAATACTAAATATATCCCATTAAAAATAATTATACTCTCAACTGCATAATTAACGAATTTTTTTAGTAAGAATAATTTCGTTATTATATTATTACAATATATAACAATAATACGGGTCTAGATAAACAGTGAAAAAGATAAGGATATTTCCAGCATGGTTTGTAATTAACAGCCTGCATGGAAAAGGAAGGAGAGAGAAATTAAGAGGTGTGAGAACTACTAAAAACAACTTTAATTTGGGCTGTGCATAATTACGAACCCCCCCAAAAGCCCAAATGGTCCAATATGGATTATAAGATTCCATTTAAGCTTCAATATTTATGACCAAGCTGGATCCGACTCCCAGGCCCATGTCAGAATAACTATTAGATTTATGAGATGCTCGAATCAGATTTAATGGGCCCCTGTTTTCATGGCAATTGTGGGATGTCACACCACTGTAGGTTATACTTATTAAAGCACCTTTTTTCAGTTGAAATTTTAGGAAAGTCCTTCCAAAAAATCAATTCTGTAGGGCACCTGATCTGATGGATGATGCTCATGCTGGTAGATTTCTTTGATTTTTATAAAATAAAATAAAACAAGCCTTGGAATGTCCATTCTAAAGATCTAGAGGGGGTCGCCATAATATTTAGTAAAAATAAACGATCTCAAAAGGCTGGCAAAGCAACTCTTACAAGCTCGCAAGAAACAGGATATGAATCTTTTATTTAATCAAACAAGGAGGAGGAGAATTTGAGATTCAAAATACATAGGGAATAAGGGCCCTGACATCCTTAGGGAAATCTTCAAACTTGGAGAGGTACCATCTCCGTGTAGCGAAACTCCTTCCCATCAAGTAAACAATTGTGCCCACAGTGAAGCATAAGGGATACAGTGTTTGAGAAATGAATAATATTCCTATGAACCCTAACACCTCAAAGAGATAGTGGGGGCATATCACAAGGCCAAACAAACCACCTTTGGGAATCTTGTATTCTTTGTCACTCTTTGTTCTCAAAGAGGCGAGAAGAAGGTGGTGGTAGAGGTTGCCAAAAATCCCCAACAAGAACAGCAAAACCCCAGGATACCTCAGGTCCACTTGTGGCTCAGGAAACCCTTGTGTTAAATACTGACCATGGATCATGCTTGAAGTAGCTGAGAAATAACTGGAGCTTATAAGAATTGCAGAATCAAGAACCACCCCGCTAGTACTATACTTGTGAACAAACAGCACCTGCATAACATGGTAGAACAAGTTCAGAATTACTCAGGTTCAAGCAACCTAAGTTCCTAGCAATGTATTGAAGAGTTTCAAGATCACAGGTGTATTGATTACCTCAATGATTCTCTTGAAGAAATGTATGGTGAGAGTTGCTTTGACCAGGAACAGCCTGAGATCGTGATTTGGATAAAGCACAAAAGAAGCGACACCAGTAAGAAAAGCCGGCACATAAAACAAAAGCATGCCAGTTCTGCTGGAGAGTTTGATCTGCTTTCTTGTAGACTTTTCAGAGTTCAAATTCCAGAATCTTGAGTACTGTAAATGCTTTCCTAAGATTTCAGATATTCCAAGACCTGCTAGTGCTACCAGACTAACCACAGACATGACCGAGATGATCAGAGAAGGTGGTGGAGGAAAGATAACACTAGACAACATGGATGCCATTGCTGTAGCTCCTTTCGTTCTGTCTCAACACTTCGACTCCTAATGAAGGGATTTAAAATCTGTAATCATGTAGGCATATCCTGTGTGTGAACATTATCTGCAGGCAAGCAAGCAGGTGGCAAAGGTGGACAAATTCCGAATTCTAGCAAGTATAGGCTAATCGTTACCTCCCAATTCTTGCTGACATAAACATATATTATTATTATTATTATTATTATTTTAACAGAAAGATCCAAAACATTTATTACACAACTTAATACTCTGTCCCATGGTAGTTTTTGAAAAATATTTTCTGAGACACGTTTATGATTTGCATAGCTAGTTCTACGAATGGATGCTGGAAGGGGTGTGTTAAATGCGTTTTAAATGTTGCGGGCATTACTGGTCAAACAGGTAGGTGGCAAACGTGGATTTCACAGCTATGCACCATCGAAATTCAGCAATCACCCAACCGTGCACACCAGCAAAGAAAATTACACTCTAATGGGGTTTTTTTCTAGCGAGGGAACACACTTTAATGCACTCTTTTAAAACATTGCAGACCGGATCGGGTTAAAAATAACTCTCTTGCGAAAACAAAAACGCGGTGCTAATAAATGTTTGCAGGCTGCAGCCATATATTGCAATTCAAATTGAAGGGGCAATTAAGCTACAAGTGTCATCACCATTGTAGAGCGACGACCACAATGCAATCTAAGGTAAAGATGAAGAAGGTGAGGGCGGCCTCGAGGAGATACGGCGTTCGTTTCATTTGCAGTTTCAGGGAAGCACAGAACAAGCAGACAAACAGCACATTATACATGCGCCTCAAGGAGGCTCTAATGATTCTCTAATACATCAAGGGAAATCCACAGAAGGATGCTTGCAAATGGAAAGACAATAATTTAAAAACACACGCCTATACCCCCTATACATCCCCCACAACAAAATCTTACGGACTAAATTACAATGGGATTTTAAGGATCAAATGTCATCTACTTCACCCGAGAGAGAGAGAGAGAGGTCAAAACTACTGAGGGAACATGTTTTTATGCCATGAGTTCACCCTCTCCCTACATGAAAGAATTACACATCTATCAAAACCACTATTTTGCTCTGGTTGCAAGCTTGTTTCTTCCTTGGTCCATTTTGCAACAGTTTGTAGGGAATCACGGTCTTTGATTCAGCTGATGCACTAGCTATGCTTCCTCGTTGCTTCCTAGTTGTAGATTTTTACTGGCTTCTCAAATGTATGACGATTCTGTAAAATGAAGGCAAGGTCACCACAAAGCTTTTGAGACAGAATAGAATTCATTATCATCTATGTACATGACAAAGCACTTTATTGGTGGTGCTTAAAACCATTATCTGCCGTTAATAATTCAATTATCAAAAATCATTTTTTTAGCTTGACCAATAACCTTGCCTATAAGCTCAATGCTTGCTTCTAATTACAAGACAGCACATACCTGATTAGCAGCATATGACCTTTTAGGAGCATTGTCAGAATGCTCCAATCCAAGATACTGCTCCCAAGCACCATAAACATCCCTTCTCTGATCAAACAGAAAATGGAAGAGTAAGAAACTGTCAGAAAAGTTGTCATGTTAGTGCCCATGAAAAATGGCAGACAGGCATGTGTGCAGGCGAGTGGGTGTGCGCATGAGCGCATGTGAGAAAATGACACCTGAAAACGGTTGGACACAATGTCTGAATCTTGAAGATACTCAGGGCGACCTAGAGACAAAAAAGCAAACTTCCACTGCACCAAAAAAAAAAAAGCAAACAAATATTAGAAATAAAGATACCAAAAGTTTGCATCTACAAAAAGCTAATCTTGTTAATACAAAACATGGTGAAATATTGTCTCAAGCCTGGAAATGCAATGTAAAACCTTGAACATTGCAACTGGTCTATCACATTGTGTGGCCCAATGATTGTTTTGGCATTAAAAGAATACCTTTGAAAATTCTTCATCAGGAACCTGCAATTTTTTCTGTATGCGCATTTTGACTTCACTCAAAGTCTCACCCTCATGAATGACCAGGAAAGACGGTTCTCCAAAATTCTGAACCTGCTGTTAAATATAAACCACAAGGTGTTGAAAAAGATGTACCAGAAACATATATAACTTGAACATCCAAACATGGAAATAATTGATAACTGCCATAGGAGAAGAAACATTTAAACAAAGTGCCAACCAAAAAGTAGTTGGAAATAAAATTTACATGTACTTACCACCTGGTTTTGAGTTGTGTCTTTCATGAAATGATAAACATGAATCAAGCGATCATGAGGAGCAAGGTTTTTCTCTTCTTCAGGAACCTAAGGCAATGTGGCACAATATAGATGCATCATTAATGGAATCCATCAATGAATCATATCAAGGGATGTGCAACAAGTAGAGAGACTAAACAAGAAGAAAATTAGTTCAAAACATGAGAGCAAAAAAAAGGTCCGAGATATTTGTTCAATTTTATCCTCTTTCACCAAGTTTTCCTACATCACATTTGACTAACAAGGACTCATTTATCCCATTTCTACCTTTCTATTCCAAGGTTCTACAGAACAACATGAAAGAAAATTTCAATCTTGAACAGTTGTGAGACAAATTAAAAACAAAAGCTAAACTAGCTAAGAAACTATTTGGTGGACCCACATTAGGAGAATTTAAGTATAAATGGTCAGCTACAATGTACCAACAGCCAGACACTCAATGCTAGATAGCTTACCTCCTCTGCACGTAATGTCCAGTATTGATCATTAATGTTCTCGATTTTTTCATTATGTGGAAAGATCTGAAAAGATGAAGTGGCCTAATGAGTAAAAATACTGCAGAGATAGAAAAGTTAACATAACAGGTTAAAAGAACACGCACGCCCATTCAAACTCCCTCGGTGTTTCCTAGGAGCTGCAAATATAAAGCTGATGAATATGTTCATGGTAAGAGGACTTCTAGCTTTTGCATAGATCTAGACTTATCATAAACCAACTCTCCCTTGAGGTTTAAGCATTATACTCATGAACACCTAACCAGAGATCAAGTCCTACACCCACCCAAATTCTCTGACAGGTCATGTAATTGACACTCACATTTTCAACTCAACTGAGCTTGTTTAGAAGTAGAACCCCATATCTCATTATTCCATGAAATATTTGGTTGAAAACAAAATTTCTGGAACCATCAAAAATGAAATTGATGTGAGCTAATGTAGGTTTTTTCTTCATATTATTTGATTTAAGTAGGTCATTTACCATCCATGACACATGTAAAAACATATTCTAATATGCACATGCATATGATTCAAGTCTGATACAAAGGGAATGAATTTGCAAATACATTTTACCTATAACGTAAAGAATCCCACATAATTTTATCGCTAAATTATTTAAAATATTTCATCCATTTACAACAGAGCTTGCTTATTTCTAAAGAGAAAAAACAAAGGAAAAAAAGCACAACACATCACAGGACCCTTGCTTCAGAGGACAAGCTCCAGACTACAAACAACTAATCTTTATAATTGATACCTTTCAAAGTACACAAAAATTACAGGTAAATATGATACCTTGTAGATCTTGTGATAGAAAACCTCAAGCAATCTAAGTTCAGCATTAGGATGAGACAGCTCCACCTATTCCAAAATAAGGAACATGGTGATATGCTTAGTCCAAAAAGAAATGCACAAGAAGCGAAAGAAGCAATTCAGAATGAGACAGGTATTCGCATCAGTAAGTGCAACTTCCACAAATTATGAAATAAATCCAGCAGAAAAGGTGCAAAAGAGAGGTGGATTAAAAACTTCCTTTCCTCCAGAGAGAGTTGCAACCATTTACCTTTGCCTTAAGGTCATTAATGACATCACCTACAGTGCTCTGTTTTGGCAATCTAATGGTATGAATCACTACCTGAGATCATGTGAGATTCCATGAAGCTCAAAAATTATAATACACAAAGTAATTGCACTAAGAGAACTAATGTTTCATCATCTGCACTAACCTCATCCTTAGTAGCATGATGAAAAGCAACTTTCAATGTTTTAAGGCCTTGCAATTCTGGTAGAGGGATGTCTAATACTTCATAGTATAGAATATCAGATGTCTATCAATCAAAACAGACAAAAAATCAGGCATTATAACAGAGAGATGAAAAAACAACTAGTAGAGATCTAAAATTTTATGGTATACCTGATTGTAGTGCACCAGCATATCAGACAAATGATCCACTCCTCGGTACTTGATGGGCTGGGGTTTAGGTTGCTGGGAGTAACAGTTATGAGATGTAAGCCTAATTTTGGATGGGTCATCCAAGCCAAGATGGTGAGCTACTCTTTCCGCAACATCATCATAAGTGTGGAGCTTTGAACTGAAATAGGAAAGAGTATAAGCAAACACAAAATAAAGACTTCAACCAATTAGTCACATTCCAGGTTAAATTCACTTACAGCTCAAGACAGAATTCATCTTCTTTCGATTTCTCCAAAGATCGAAAACGAACAACCTACGGATCAGGAAACATAAAACTGAGGTAGCAGAATACAAAATATACAATATGGTAGTATTAGTATTCCAGAAAATAACAGCTCATGATAACATAATTTGAACCATTGTTGTCTAAACTAGCCAGGCCTGTTAGATATGAACCTTGACTGAAGCCAAGGACCAATTCAGGTTTCCGTTCTTTCACCAGGCCAAACCCAGGTGACATGGCAGGGTTTTTAGAGACCCAGAAAGGTATCCTGGTGAAAACCAGTCGAGACCTGGCAGGTCAACCATAAAACTGGGTATACAAAAAAAAAGAACTAAATTGCATTCTTTTCCTTCCCCAATAAAAGCAAAATCTCAAAAATAACTGAGCTCTGGAAACAAAGCAATTCTCCATCACTTACATTTCAGTTCACATCAACTGTTCTCTCTCATCAGTGATCTCTCACTTGGGTCTCATCATCAACCCATTCACTATTTCTAAGTTATACTGCAAGATAGAAAATGGAATTTGATGGGTACTGCTACCGACTTGTTTCAGCATTTGGATTTTTCTCCATTTGATTTCTTATAGCTGTATCTAGTTGAGTTAGGTTTTCTATGCCGAGTTATGTTATCTTCATTCAGATTCTTGGCTAATTCTGTATTCAATGCCTGAAACTGTTCTTGTTAATGGTTTTGGACTTTCATTCCTCTAGCTTGTGACCTTCCACTTGCCTTCAATAATATGTTTTCTGCATGTTGAAGTGGACCTATTGTCCAAAAGATCGTCATTTTTTTAAATCATCAGAAATTTTTTAAGCAAGTTATTACTATTTCTATTCTTTTTTATTCTCATAATTTAATATTGCAGAATAATAGCTAAAGTCATGTTGAGGTTTCGGTTTCTTTTTTCTTTTCTGTTCTTTTTGCATTCCATTCACTGGAAAGAATGAAAATTGCAGACCTGCTGGGTAAAGCCAGTTACCCAGGACTCTTTTCCAGGTTGTAAATGTGCCATTATACCAATATCAAGCATCCAGCTACTAGTATGAAAACTACCAAGACATGGTAGGACAGAAATCAAAAACTTTCCAACAGCAAAATGTTCTGATCAACAGCAAAGAGAATTCAATCTCTTATCAAATCACAGTATACCTGGCGATTGTGCATGTACTCAAGGAAGGAAGGCACATCAGGGTAGCAGCACTGTTCGTCACTTCCCATTGGAGGAGGTTTCTGATAGCAAACAATATCTCCATCTTCAAGCTGCCAAAATAGCCAGGAGGGATGAATACAAGACATAAAGTAATTTGCTAAAGATGAATTTATTCACAAGAACTTTGCATTAAGGAGTTGATTTTTAAGTACCTGACTAGAACGAAAACTGAGCCTCTTGTCAATGTGTTCGCACATGACATTAGGTTCAAACTTTATTTCCTGAAAGAAAACAGGAGAGAGATATTTGCTGAAACTAAATTTTGATCCCTTAAAAAACAGATAGTGTTGGACCGCAAACTTAATGTAAATGACTAGCCTCATAAAGTTCAATCTCCTGGTCAGGAGCAAAGCCAGCCATTTCATTTAGTTTTGTCAGGATCTCCAATGGCTTGCCGCTACCCTTTACAAACAGCCTCCCTACATACCTGTCATCAAAGAAGTTCAGCAACAGTAACTGGCTGCAATTCCTAACAAAAGTAAAGCGTACGTGGGAATACCGGAGTTCCTCCTTCGATGGATCATAAAGTTTAAAGAAAAGAAGGATATCCTCTTTAGTCTTCTCAGGTGGAGGAACAGGTCGCAAATCCTGGATCATCACAGAGATAAGTTATAGTAAGATATCAAACAACATTCATCAAAATAAACCTGAAAACCATTAAAAAGAAATCAATGGAAAAGGATAAAGCATATAACAAACCTGTCCAATTTCTACTTCCAGAAACAGCTTTAGCTCTGCATTATTTGCCTTATTAGAAACCTCTCTCAATTGTCCAACCTACAATGCCTCCAGTCATTATGAAAACAAAATGGACAAGTACCCCCTAAAGCTAATACTACCATAAGCACACATTTAAATTTGCATGGGTCTAAACCAATCAGAAGTGCATAAACTTCTACAGAATAGTCAAAGTTTGTATACCTGCAGGTCAGTTTGGACTGATCATTTGGTGTTTGGACTTCTCATTTTGGGACAAAAAGAGAGGAAATAAATACAACATCACAAAAACCATAATTCAACAAGCCACAATTTTTTTTTTTCTTTTGGGAATCATTCACCAAAGCAAAATACAAACTTACAAGCACCCTGCATCTTCAGATTGTCAAGGATGATGAAAGAAATGCATATCCAAAAACCCTAATTCAACAACCATGATAATATTTCCCAGGGCTCTCGTTTGAGTAAGACTAGGATTTAATTTTCCATATTTCCAAGTCACACAAAATTTCATGATAATGGAAGGGTCATCTATATTAGCATGTCTGTTCACATAATTACCCAGAGAATCAAGATGCATGCAATAGCACATGTACATATTCAGCAATGACCAAGCAAGAGGATGTAATCCATCTCAACTTACAGACTGTGCTTCCTCCTGAGGAGTCAGTGGTCGATTTGGACGGTATGTATGGTTTTGTCGCTTTGCCCACAACCAAAAACGTTGAAGTTGCACTGGTATACCAAATTCTTTAGCAACTTCTTCCTGTGAAAATAAATTGGAAGACCATCAATAAGAAAGACCAAAATAAATATACAATAAGAATTAATAGTTATAAGAATATTACTAAGAAAACAATAGAAAATAAAATACAAGCAACTTTTGTACCATAAAAGAGATAGTGAAGAAGACTGTCACCAAGAAGAAGATTCAAGGAAGAATTACTAATACATGGGATCCAATGTTGGTTGATAATGAAACTTGGTATTGGTATGACCCCATATAGGCTGTATTGTGTGCATGCAGCTGTGCTGGTTTAAACTTTTAGGTTGGATGCTCCATTACAGAATCAAAGTTGATATTCCCACCATTGAGCATTGACACACAGCATAGTCCATTATCCAATTATAACTCAATTTGAAGCAGGGGCACGGGAGGGGAAATCAAGAAAAAAAGTGTGCTTTATGAAGTGACTGCTCCCCAGAATGAACCCACTCACTTCTTTATATGATTTGAAATTCAACAATATTCCAGATGACAGTACCTTTGGTGCAGCTGTCAGCATGTTTGAGCACTCAATTGTATGGTTGAAAAATTAACAATATGCAAGACAATTAACACCTTTGGTGCAACTGTCTGCAAGCTTGAGGGCTAACTTGTGGATGAATGTTAATATGTTAAAATTGTGAAGTGGGATATAAGACATCAACAAAAGTGGCTGCAAAAATGAAAATGAAGCCACAATTTCCAAATATGGATTAACAAAGAAAAATGATGTACCTTGAAAAGGTTGAAGGTTATCTGTTTCTGGATACGGAAACTTCGTACTTTGTCATGGTCCACAAGATCAAAATATACATCCTTGCCAATCTGTTCAAGTAGATCCTCACTGCGTGCAACCTAAAGGCACAGAATAACTGAATCAGTAACTTATTTTTCCCAAAAATATAGATCCTGTGATATACCAGAAAACATAAAGCACAGTGTTGAATTCATGCATGCATCAGGGCAATTCACATGCGTTTGTGCGTGAGAGAGGGAGAGACGCAACCTTTATTATGGTGTACAAGTGCGCCTCTGCTTTTTCCTTTCTCTTTTGCTCCTTTTCCTCCTGTTCTTTCTTCAATCTTATCTGAAATGAGATATTTGAAGTGCATGGCGAAAACATTGTTAGTAAAATAGAACATGGAAACACAACTTTAAAGGAACAGAAAAATAATCAACATCTCACCCTGAGGTGCTCTGCAATGTCCTTCTCGTCCACATTACAGATTATTTTTTCCTTGTCACTTTCACGAATATACACAAGCATATAAGCATTTGAGTACTTTGTAAACTTGAAGGGAGAGTTGTTGAAGCCAGGATTTGTTTGTGGTAACTGTTTGACAGAAACAAGGAGAACAAAGATTATATGAATGAACTGAAAGTAAATGGAAACTAACAGGTATGCTGGAAAATCTTACCTCTTCCTCACCACCATACTGCTCCTCTAATGCCCTTTTGATATCCTCTTTGGTCACCCGCTCATCATCAAATTTGAACCTACATGCCATGAGTTTTAAGCTGTGAGATGAAAGACACAATCAGACAGCCCAAGCTCAATGCAAAAACAAATCAGCAGAACTCATATAGTACACAGCAAAGATGCTGCTTGAGAATATGCTTGAAAGAAAAGGCATAAATAACCAAGTTCAAGCATGCCAGTGAGATGAAAGACTGGTGGAGCCAAGTTTAAGAAAAGAATATATACCAACAAGAAACCAGATGCTTAAGTGATCTCATAGAGTTTCATCAAGAATTTTTCAACAAAACCAAGATGGTATGGAATGGGAAAAAAGATTTGCTTAAGTCACTCATTTCCTTCACAAGCATTTCAGTCAGTAGAAACATACTGATAAGTTTAAAAAGAAATAATATAAAAGCAAGGATATATATAGATTGCTGAAAACAGCCCCAGTTAACAGATTGCATACCACTGATCTGAGAGAGTTGGTCTGCTATAAGCATAGTAGTGTCCACCATGCACACCACCACTGTGAACCAAAACACTGCAAAAAAGGAAAGAAGGAAGGAATAGTGATAGATACCGTAAACCAAATTGCACGAATACATATCATAAATAAATAAGGCTTGGTAAAGGTTCTATCTTGTCATAAGAGCCAGAGAATGGTACCTGTGAAGGGTGTATAGATTGCGGACACTGCGGTCAGCCTCAGGTGATAAATATTTCCCATTCTCTCTATCAAGATCAAGTTGCAAAGGGAACTCATAGCGATCATTTATCTACATAGATAAGTGAAATAAGCAAGGCACTTTCTACAATCATCAGTCAAACACGTAAAAGGACCACCAAACAATAAGAGAACTTGTGTTGTACATCCTAAGAATCATATAATTGAAATTTCTTGCATGAGAATAGAAAATACAAATGGTATAATGGAAAAAAAAACAAGCAAACCATGTGCATTTCATAAAAGAAATAATTCCAGTCAATTACTAACCTTCACCATTGTATCCCGCATAAAATCATACTCGAACCTTTTAAGTTGAAGTTGGAGAACTGGGGGGAAGTCAATGAATAGGACACCCTTTCTAGCATCCTGAAAACATCCAAAAGCAGAGCACATCATGAAACTTTTGTCAAAGAGCAAACCATGCAAAAACTAAGGCATTTGCAGCATTTTCATTTAAATGCACTTCCCAAAAAGTTAAAATATGCAAAAGCTTCAAGTTCCAGAGTTTAAAATTCATGTCACCTGCAATCCATGTTGTTCAGCATGATATTTATTGTCACCTTCAAGACATTCCACCTCCACATACTTATCAAAAGAAGCATAAACATCCCGACAGCCTTTGACATCAAGCTGAAGATCTACAATTATATAGATATATATATATATATAAAATTCCATGAGGTCCACAAGATGAATCTCGGATAATTTACTATTATCCGCTGTAACCAAAATCTGTACCATAAAATGACTCCTTTCTTGTCGACTTATAGTCAACATTGATGCATTCAATATAATTCATATGGTGCCCTTCAAATAGCTGTTGTATAGTGCCCTCCACAACAGTTCCCTGTGACAGTAAACCAAAATGAATATGAATCCAGTAGTCCTTCACCCACATTTTAGCACATTTTAGCAATGAAGAAACATATCCTAAGACTATTAAACACCCTGTACCTTCATTTTATCTTCAAGCTTTTCACACAGAACCCTATTGAGTTCTTGGACATCATGCTGCATGAAAGAGTCATATGTATCCCAGCCAAAAGACTTTGTCAACTCTTTTGTAGCTACGCTAGTGTCACTGTATTGAAGTTTATAAAACAAACTCTGCAAAGCCAGAGGAATGCTCCCTGATGGGATATCATTCTCAGTCGTTGGCATATGATATACAGCCTGCAATTAACATCTCACATGAAGAAGAGGCTTGTGCATAATTTCAAAAAAAAATTTAAGAAATTCTTCATAATTTCAATTGTTCGAATTACAAAAAGTAGAATACAATAAACCTTTCTGAAATAAGGAATATGATACAGCGTCTGAAGGAGAGAGTTCATGTAGCATGTTGCTCCTTGGTTCTTTAGACCAACATAACCGGTCTCCTTCTTCGAATCATGTGACCAGTAATCAATGACCTTACGAACAGCAACATCAGCTTCAACTACACACGTGTCATTTACAAGATACCCTCTCCCAGGGTCATACAATTCCCCAAGAGGCATGAATGAAGTGAATCCCCAATCACTCTCACGTGCATTGAACTGGTGCTGCGTGTCTAATAATGAAATAAAGGAAAAGTCACGCCCATGAATTCAGTTAATTTTGCCTATGTCCTAGGAAAATATGCATATATGTTCATTTCTTTAAGGAAAAACAATCAATAATGAATTTGTTCAAGCTGTTACAAGGTAAATCTCCATTTTCCACATACCAGATTAGACTGCACCTGACCCAGCTCTATTGCATACTTTACCAATGCCGAGGAAACTACAAAGTCCATGTTTCTTCTGGACAGCATATTACACGTGTCTGACCAATTAATCACCATACCAATGTCAACAAAATCCAAGGTTCATATTTAAAGGAAACATTTCTTCTCCTTCGTATATTATGTCTTGATCTCTTTGTCTTCAATATAAAATGGTAAGAATTTCAACATCCAATATAGCTATTAGCCATAGTGACAACGTGAATAACAATGCCCCCTATCTAGTTAAAACACATGAAATGCCCCCTCGCCAAGCAATTATATTCCTTAAGCATTTGTAGTTGCAGTTGCAGTTACTCATGCTTGAATCACCAATGTACACCAAATTCAGTTTAAGCAGCCCTCCCATATTTTCCACCATCATATCTAATGGACAGGACTTCCAGGTTTCATTCCAGATGAACCCTGAGAGTTTATCACACATGACCAGACATGTACATGGAGCAAACAGTATCAGACACATATGATACAAGTAGAGCTCATTTTTTGACAACTAATTTTATATCAAACAGAACTCGTCAATGATCCAGGAGGACTACTCCGCAAATGCCACGGCAAAAAATTGAGAAGAAAACCTTCAAAGAAAAATATAAACAAAAACATTCCTAATATAATTATTGCTTTGGAACAAACAGATTTGTCTATCACAATGGTTATGGCAGGTTACTTCCCGTTGATATAGTGTTGTGTGATTACACACAAACATGCATGCACCCATGCACCAACCAAAGTTAAATAGACTGTCAAGATAACCTTAGCACCAGGATATTGATAAAATGTTTTAGAAGGAGAAAAGATCAGTTCAAGTGCACCAGGAGGGAGAGAATACCTTTCCGAATTGAGTACTTTTGATGAAGTTGATTGATAACAGTCAAGCTAAACTGCGCATATCGACTCCAGCCGTATTGCAAAGTTGCTGAATCAGCAACATCTAGATACATGGATAAATGATCCACATTGTTACCCTTTGGAAAAATCAATATCCGCCTGACAGCCAATCATGCAGAACATTCAATAATCAAAAGCAGGCACCAAACACCACAAATAAGAAGAACACATCATATTGTGCAATAAGATTTAAAGAAATGATCCACGCACCACTTGTAGCCTCCAACAACAAAAACATCAGAGTAGAGCTTCTTAGCATTTAGCCTCGAAAAATTATCAATGGTCCATGTAAACCTAGCAGATGGTGGATCATCCACCGACTGTGAATCAACTGCTGTTGCATTTTCAGCTTGTGCTACTACAAAAAAATAACCACCATAAAAATAAAAATAATCCAAAACCAAAACATCCGACCTATCAAAAATCATCCCTTGCAGATCCCAGAAAAAAGAAATTCCCATCAAACACAAGCAAAAACCCAACTATCCAGTCACAATAAAAAAATAACGATGCATTAAAATCATGCTTCGATCCTAAAAAAGACGTAACCTTTGCTTTCATATTAGCTCAGTAAACCATGTAAAGAGAAAGCATCGAAGAAAATAAAAAAATCAAGCAAAAGGCATGATAAAAATTAAATCATGCTTTAATTCTAAAAGAAGCAAACTTTACTTTCACATTAGCTCAGTAAAAAAAAAAAAAGGAAAGCATCAAAGAAAATAATTCAAACCAGTAAGGAAAAAAACAATTTTCTGAGGCACCAAACAGAAAAATAAGGGCACCTTCCATTGGCTGAGGTCCATCAGCAAAGTCAGTTTGTGGGACCAACATCTCATCGTCTTCTTGTTGCTACAGAGAACAAAAGTCAATGTGAGAGCTTTGGATCTGTTAGTCGAGACCCTAGAGAGCTAACGACGGGCAGCACAAATTAAAAATCAAACACTAAGATTAAACAAAATTGAAAAAAAAAAAAAAACCTAACTGATTCAAAAATCGAAATTAAAGTGGAAAAGATAAGCGAGGACGAGTGGGAGATTTAGCAATTACATTTAACGGAGGAGGAGTCATGAGAGTCATGGATGGAGGGTGATTGGTGACCGTCCGATCGAGGAATCGGAGAGGAGTGTAAAGTGAGAAGTTCAGAGAGGGGTGGGGGGAAGAGATTGGTGTAGAAAAAGGGCGGGAGGAGAGAGAAGAAGGAAGGGGGGTTTACTGTTCTAGTACGTGAGAAAAGGTACAATATTGGTATATTGTGATCGTTTATAGGTAACAAGTAAAAAACGGAGTGCACTGCGACTCGGTGGCCCTTTGCATGGGTAAGAACGAAAAATTAAGAGGGCGTTTGGCAATACTTTAAAAAAGTAATTTTAAAAAAAAATAAATTTTATTTATTTATTTTAAACTAATATGTTTTTGATATTTTAAAATTATTTTAATATACTAATTTAAAAAATAATTCTTAAAAAAATAAAAAAATTATTACATATTTTTTAATTAAAAAATAACAACAATCACGTTCATATTAAATATTTTGATGGTTATTTTTATTTTTTCTTTTAATTTTTGTTATCAAGAGGCTCGTCTCGTGAGTGATTAAGATTGTTCTCCCCTTTGGTCTTTAATTTTATGGATTTAAATCCCGGGACCAGTAATTTATTAGATTTTTTAATTCACTTTAAGATATATATATATATCGCTTGAAATAGTATTGTTTGTTTAGAAGAATAGTAAAGAAATGAATAGAGTAATTAATTGGTTCATAGATCTCCACAGAGATGGTTTGGTTTTGTTTTAATCGTGACAAGGGCGTGTTTTTAGGAGTGTAGTAATGTTGGATGCGAGACCATCTGGTATTCTCTCTAGAGAGGTTGTGGTGGAATTGAATTGTAATTATTGACATGGTAGTAATTGCTTCATTTTATTTTATTTTTAAAAAAGATCGCATCTAGTCTATAAAAAAAATTAATATACTTTAAAATAAAAAATAATTTAAAAACAATCTCAAATTTAAAAGCAGCGGAGAAATTAAATCCCTCCCTCTTTAATATTATTTAGCATGGTGTTTTAATTAAAAACTTGTTAAATTTTGGTTTTTTAAATTAATTTTTTTATATTTTCAGATTATTTTAACATGTTAATACTACAAAAAAATTAAAACATAAAAAATTTATTTTAATATATTTTCTAATAAAATATATTTTATAAAACAACTAAAATCTTGCAATGGATCACAGATCACTTATTGGGCATGGAATGTGTTTTTAATTCAAATTTCTCGATCTAAAATATTGGAATCAATGTGAATGATCATAATTTAGTGGATTATAAGATAACATTAACATAATCGTTAATTTATTTATTTATCTATCTTGATAATATTCAATCTAAATCATAGATTATCCAAATCCGTCAAGCACCGTAGCATGATCATGGTCAACTCCAGGACAAGTCTTATTAGATCCCAAACGACGCTAAAGATGCTGTAAATATTTTTGAGAAACAATTTGGAGAAAATAACACAAAGTCTTCGTCGAGAAACACGCTTAGCCAGGAAACTGACTTCAAGGTCTTGACCAATCAGGCCGCAATTGACCCACAATTCAGACCATTTGCAAAATCCACCAGGCCTTTATTGGCATGTGCATTCTCCGAACTTCCCCAATCCCTTTGTTTGTCCTCCATGGATGCATTGACGTTGAATGTCGGATAACCAGTCACGCATTCCAGAACGAAGAAAGGTTTCAATAAATCAATTGAAAAACCTTGAATGAGGAGGTTTATGGCGGATTATTTGAATGAAGGGTTAACAGGAGAGGAAAAAATCCAGTTGAACCCATAACACGGTCTGCTTAAGGTAAAACCCAAACATTAAACTATTCTTTTTTATTCCCCATCAAAATAACCTTGTTTTGATCTTATTATGAGTTAACCGAGTTGACTCGTGATCATGCCTTATCTCCATCTGGGTTTGAGTTGTATAACTATATGGCGAGATCAAGAGTTCAAATACTTCTTTGGAATTTGATCACAAAACACATTGACAAAAGATTTTTTATTCATGTGAATTACAGAGAACCAAAAACAAAAGCAGTGCTCCAGAGAGGAAGGTGGCCAAGTGGAATGCTAGACATCATTCAAATTATGATGAAAGATTATGAATTTCAAAGAATCCGAAAACTTATCATTTGATGACAGGGTCTGCAAATTTTTGTACAAACAATGCCATTCTTCGAGAGGAATTACATCATAACCCTTCTTGTCAAAAATGGACCTGCAAGAATGAGTAGCCAATAAAACATTAACTAATACTGAATCATATGATGAGCTGTGCTTTCTTTTTTCTTGTTTCATCAAGCAAGGACTGTTTGTTGCTTCCGACCAACCTATTCTAAATGAAAAGAACTGATGAAATTATTTAGCATGTCGTTTCAAAATCCCCCCTCCTTTTTCCTGGAAAAAAACTAAGCCATGGCCTCTAAAGGATCTTCCAACCCCTTAGAGGCCTTTGATACTCATCATCTTCTATTTTATCTGTTATCACTCCTTTTAGTTTCATCAAGAAGCCAGTCAGAATCTAAGTCAGCGTGTTTGAGCGGGCATACCTGAGGCATCTTTCAACAGTAATCAACATTTAATCTAGCATCCAGTATTTTCTCTCCACGCCAATGCTACTGTGCGGCCATACAAAACATGACAAGGAAACGCTATTATTCAGACTACGAGCACAAGAAAGCAGAGAGCTGCTTTCAAGTTGAAATCAGCATCTGAACAAATACTATTCAGAGAAGAATTGAAATGAAAGAGAATTAAGAAATAGACGTGTGCACTGGCCACCTACTAATTCTATACAGGAGATCCCTGCAATTATAAAGAGCATGGATGCAAATCTTGCAGTTTTCTTATGTCCCAGCAACAAAAGTGGTCCCAATATTCTTCCTAATAAAATCCATTAAATCCATGTGTACCAGGTAAAAGGACACCAAGTTTTGCATGGTTTGACACCTGAAAAATATAGAACATTCTACTCCATTTCTCCTCACATGATTGGTCATGCTTATCCCAACGAAAAAATGTTCTAGTCACTGTTTCTCCTTACATGACAACTTGTGGTTAACCCAGTGAATAAAAAGCAGATATTCAAGTGCGAGAGCAAGTACCTATTGGCCAGCAGTTAAGAGGCGGAGATTGCTTTGTAACCTTCCTTCTCAAGTGTCTTTGCTATGGAAATATCACCGGTTTTTACAATTCTACCATTCTCCTAAAAGAACATAGAAAAAAACAAATTCAGGAGTCAGGACAATATCAAAACATTCATCACAGCCACATTAGTTTCTCTATCTCACGGTATAGTAACACAAACAGTTTTTTGACAAATTAAAAAGCATCACAACCACAGGAATAGAAATCAAGTAGTTGGGTAATATTGCATAATATGGATATTTTTCACAATTATTTCAATTGAAAAACCCCCCAAGTACAGCTATGAAGTTTTTTACTTTTTTTAATCTTCCGGAGATTATCAGATTCCCCGCCACAGGAAGCAGCCAAGGAGTGAGGTGTAAGAAGAAGCACGTAACTTTTTGTAGCTCCCCTGGGTGTTTATATACACCGTATAATTTTATTATTTCATGAAATGCAACTAAAAATTGATTTCCAATGAAGACTGACCAATATTACAAACATGCAACTAAAAGATTCATTGGGATCAATGCACTACCTCGAAATATAGATCTTTTTATCACATCAAGCACACCGTTACCAACAACAAATAGGATGCTCCAATTGACTCACCATGATATGAATGCACGTGGGCTTGATGAATTCCAGGAGCCGCAGATAATGAGTAATCATCAAAACAGCATTGTTCGGGGTCAGCATCCCATTCACTGCTTTTGCTACATCTTGAAGGGCATCGATATCCAACCCAGAATCAATTTCATCTAAAATAGCCAATTCTGCACCCAAAACCTAGAACACACGAAAGCCCAAAATGATTTCCAAACAATACAAGAACAGACTCCAGTTTGTTTCTCACAAAAACATTACAGCAAGTCAAAAATTACCGCAAGTTGTAAAACCTCATTCCGCTTTCTTTCACCACCACTGAATCCTTCATTCACATTTCTATTAAGAAAATCACTCTTCATGTTCACAAGCTCAAGTTTTGGAAACAAATACGCATAGAACTGCAATAACAAAACAAAATATCATTGTAGAAAATATAGATACAATCATTCAACTGGACAAACGCAAAATCTCATAATCATACCTCGATAGGTCCAAGTTCAGGCAGACCGAGTTTCCGTCTTCGCGCATTATAAGCCATATTAAGAAAATCAATATTGTTAACGCCAGGAATCTCAACAGGTGACTGAAAACTCATAAAAAGCCCAGCAAGTGACCTTTCTTCTGGCTCCATGTCAAGCAAGTTCTCACCTTTAAACACTGCACTCCCTCCAGTTACCTCATAATCCGGATGCCCAGAAAGAACCTTACAAAAATTAACAGAAACCATTAAATCTCCCAATCATAAAACCGTAATTAACCCCTTAATCCTCTTAACCATGATTAAACTAACAGAAAGTTCTAACCTTTGAAAACGTGCTCTTACCAGAACCATTTTTTCCCATAATAGCATGAATCTATTCACAGATAAAAAAAAAAAACACCCACATAATTAATCAAGCTGAATTTTATTTATTTATACAATAAATCAACACTTATTAGTCTTTGAACCACTTTAACTTATCAACCAACCTCTCCTTCGTAAACGACAACGTTGACGCCTTTGAGAATCTCCTGCTTCGACTCAGCAATCACAGCGGTCAAATCATTGACTTCCAGCAACGGCCTTTTCTTCCCTGAATCGGTTCCAGTAGTCCCTGTGGTTTCTACGGCAGGGACTGAAGGAAGACGGCGGGTGGAGCGGAGACGGAGAGAGCGAGTGGCAGAATATGTGAATAAGTTTGAATTAAGGGGCAGAGTTGAAAGTTTAAGCGGAGGAGGAGAATGGATGAGTGGTGGCTGTAGAGAGGGGGAAGGGGAGGAGAGAGTGAAGCGTAGGGCCATCTTCTTTTTGGAGCGAAAAGGTTAAAAATCGTTACAGCGATCGTTGAAGACACAGTAGATGCTCTGAGGTTTTTCCTTTCTTATGTTGTAATGTCGGATGCTGTCGGGATGGGCCTGGTATGCTCTCGTTATTGGATAAAACGGCCCGTGATTTTGGACCATTGGGCTTTGAGTCAAAATATTGATGTGAATAGACTCTTGGGTGTTATTTTGAGAATTAAAAGAAAAAAGATAAAAATATATATATATATATATTTTAATATTTTTTATGTATTTTTAAAATATAAATTACAAGGGGGTATGTTTTTTCTGTCATTAATATTTTTATCTTTTTTTTCATGGAACAATAATTTAACGCCACTTCAAGATATAAAAGTATTTAAATAATTTTAAAAAATATTAATTTTATCCTTTTTAAAATGCCGTAAAAAAAATATTTTTTTGTAATTACATGGCAGATAAAAATATTTACCCCCCTTAAAAATTATTATCAATATGAAATTAGTAAATCTAACATCTCCAATATTGTAAAAAGATTTGCAAAGTCAAGAAAAGAGGACAAGACTTTTTGGGTGGGGTAAGGGCAAGCATGGGAGCACCAGCAAGGGCCCATGGCAAATTTGTAAAAAAATAAAACTATAGAGCCCACAAGGACATAAGGCTAGTTTGTGGACCAACATCCTTG
This sequence comes from Populus ilicifolia, assembly GCA_015708895.1. Classification (NCBI taxonomy): domain Eukaryota; kingdom Viridiplantae; phylum Streptophyta; class Magnoliopsida; order Malpighiales; family Salicaceae; genus Populus; species Populus ilicifolia. The sequence goes on along the minus strand of SRLM01001573.1, from coordinate 195,960 downwards.
AACAAAGTTTGAGGGCTGTCTAGCATTTTTGACACGCGTGGTATAAAAGAAAACTCCCACGTCCAGTCTTGCTTGCCAGGGAAGACCTTTGGGATGCCGGCAACTAGAAAAATAAAGAAAGAATTGTCCCACGTGTTACCCTCCCCTCTCCTTGACCAGCAACCGACGCTTCTATCACCCAACCACAGAATGCTTGGAAGCCCCTTTTCAGTCCTTGTATTTTTATTTTTATACTGTTTCCTCCCTGTGTTTTTATTACTAGTATCAATCCTTTGCTTTCAAAACGAGTCTTGCAGTGTCATGACATGTGCTCCGATTTGGATTTTCCAACTAAAGAATCGTTTTCTATAAAAATTTATTTTTTATTGAGATTTAATTTTTTTATATTTTGGATTGTTTTAATACCTGAATCTTAAAAATAATTTTTAAAAAATTAAAAAATATATTATTTTGATATATTTTAATATAAAAATTATTTTAAAAATAACTCTAAATAAGCTAGTTGAGTTTTCCAAGTTGATGATTTAAAAATAACTAAGGCATAAAATCAAAAAGAATCTCACACTAACACAGCATTATTTGATTTATCATACTAGGTGTAAAGCACTTATGAGATCATATAATAAATGGTAAAGCTTACTAACCACCCCCGAGATTGTTTGTTTTTGTTCTATAAAGTGCTTTTAAAATTTTAATTTGCTGGAAAATATATCCGAATAAAGATTTTTTTTTCAAGTGTTTTGAATTATTTTAATGTATTTATATTTAAAATATCATTAATTCAAAAAAATTTCAAATATATATTTTATAACCATACCAAACACATTAATAAATATAAAATTATATAAAAAATATTCATTAATAAATATAAAAAATATTTGAGAGGGGGGTAATCCTTATTTTAAAAAAATAAATTTCACTTAAAAATTGAAAAGAAAAATTTACTGCAGAAAGAAAAAACACTGTGAAAGAAGCTTTTAACCGCCAGAGAAACAGTAAACTACCCAACATGACACTGTGTCACTGTCTTCTCCCATCCTTTTTATGTACCTTCAACGAATGTATAAAAGTATAAAACACAACACCAGAGAGGGAGCCCAAGAAAAACAGAGTACTGAGAAGCGAAAGAAAGAAAAGACTGGCCTTCGAAGCAAGCAAAACCAACCCAACCCCTCACCTCTTCTATTTTTATATATCTATCATCACCTCTTCAACAAGCCACTTTAACCCTCCATCAATCTTTTCCTTCTTCAATGGCCGCGGCGCCTTCACCTCCTTGCATCCACATTTTCTTCGCTTCTATTCTTCTTCTCTCAAATTTTCATCTGGGGTTCTCTTCCTCCTCCTCTACATTGCAAGAAAACCATAGCAATGGGTCTTATTCAGGCCAAATCAACTCAAACTCAGTTCTTGTAGCCCTTCTTGACTCACATTATACAGAACTGGCTGAACTTGTTGAAAAGGCACTTCTTTTACAGACCCTTGAAGATGCTGTTGGTAAACACAACATCACCATCTTTGCTCCAAGAAATGAAGCTCTCGAACGCGATCTTGATCCCGAGTTCAAGCGGTTCTTGCTTGAACCTGGCAATCTCAAGTCTCTCCAGACTCTCCTACTTTATCACATTGTCCCCAACAGAATCAATCTCAGCCATAACTCTTCTCTTCACCATCACAGCACTCTGTGCCGCGACAGAATCAAGCTCGGCAGTCAATCCGGCGAGAAGTTAATAGACTCGGCGAAAATCATTCAAGCGAATGCAGTGGAGAGGCCAGATGGCGTAATTCATGGGATTGAAAGGTTGCTAATCCCACGATCTGTTCAACAAGATTTTAACAATCGCAGGAGTTTGCAATCAATTTCTGCTGTGAAACCAGAAGGAGCACCAGAGGTTGATCCAAGAACACACAGGTTGAAGAAACCAGCACCACCAGCAAAACCCGGTTCAGCCCCGGTTCTACCAATCTACGATGCAATGGCACCCGGCCCATCTCTTGCCCCGGCTCCAGCTCCTGGTCCAGGTGGACCTCATCACCATTTCAATGGAGAAAGACAGGTTAAAAATTTCATTGAAACCCTTCTCTTGTATGGAGGGTACAATGAAATGGCTGATATTCTTGTGAATTTAACATCATTAGCAACAGAAATGGGAAGATTAGTATCTGAAGGTTATGTGCTAACGGTTTTAGCCCCAAATGATGAAGCAATGGCTAAGCTCACAACAGACCAATTGAGCGAGCCAGGAGCACCGGAGCAGATAATCTATTACCATGTGATACCAGAGTATCAAACTGAAGAAAGCATGTACAATGCTGTTAGAAGATTTGGGAAGATTTCTTATGATACATTAAGATTGCCACACAAAGTTTTGGCACAAGAAGCTGATGGGTCTGTGAAATTTGGACATGCTGATAATTCTGCTTATCTGTTTGATCCTGATATTTACACAGACGGAAGGATCTCTGTTCAAGGGATTGATGGGGTTCTGTTTCCATTAGAGGAGAAGGAGAAATCGGATACAAAGACGGAAATGAAGAGTGTTAAGGTTGCTGCTAAGCCGCAAAGGAGAGGTATGTTCCCTTGAATTTCGCTTGCTTAAATCTCGTCTCGGCGTTATTTCGGTTTTGGTTTAGATGTTTCGGTCGTTTATTTGGCCGGAGCTGTAGAGGGCTTTTTTTTTTTTACTACAGGTGTGTTGTATTGACATTGCTTGCTCTGCTAGTTTTTCTTTTTTTAGTTACTGTCCACCTTCCAGGGGTAATTTCGATATGGACCGATATTTCTATTTCGGTTCAGATATTTCGATGGTTAATTTCTCGGGAAGGGTAAAGGGTTTTCTTTTGTCTTTTTCCTTTTTTGTGACCATGCTATTGAATTTGCTGACCTTGCATTGTTACAGTCTTGAGGTTCTTATGTTGTGGACTTCTTTGGGAGTTAATTTTAATGGTGACCGACATTTCGGTCTTAGTAAAAAAGTTCCGGTGGTGGCTTGGGCCAGGAAAGGGTGGGTTTTGGCTTTTGGGTTAGGATTGGCCTGGGGGAATGTGAGTGTCGGTGGTCAGAGCTCGCCAGAATGGCATATTTGTCTTTTCGTTCCCCTCCCCACTTTTGGTGGGTCTTCACTCTTTAGTTTATCTAGGGTTGTGTTTGTGAGACATTAGTACATTGCAGAAGATATGATATCTGTGGTGCTCGTAACTTAATTATTCTGCCTTTGATTTTGTTAATCACAATTATCAGAAGCTAGTGGACTAAAAAATTTGGGATTATTCTGAAAATATTCCTTTTAACATTACATGAGCTGAGCCAGCCATCTCCTCTCTTAATTTGATTCATGATCTCTTAGGACAATGCCTTGCAACTACCAATTAAGTTTATTATGACATTATCATTTATTTATGTAGATGTTGTGAAGTCAACATCTCTACCAATTCCATAGATTATAGCAAGAATGGTATAGAACATGAGAAGTAAAATAAAATTATTACCTACTCTCATATTTTATTATATTTCATGCATAGTTATAAAACTTGACTGTGTTTAAATTTTATTTTATTTTGAACATATCTTCTTTTTCTTTTTTGAATAAAATGACTTGTTTTATTTTATTTTATTTTAAATTAAAATAAAGTCTTGCATCCTTATAATCAATAAAAAGACTTGGATGAAAAAAAAAACACGCACACACTAACTCCTACCATGACAAGAATTATAGCGTTTTGTTTGTAATGCCGGCTTGCACCCTTCTTGATTATAAAGGCCAACAAAAGACAGGGTGTTTTTGCTCATTTATGTCTATGATCTTGGCACACAATAAATTCATTTGGTTTGAAAACAATTATTGGGCATGATTTATTTTGTTTTTATTACAAGTTATTTGAGTATATAGTATACAGTCAGCGGTTCTGGGACCATCTTCAGCATACAGTTGGAGTATCCTGTCAAACTTTATGCAAACTGGAAACTCCATTATTTATTTCAAAGCATCGAGTTGGTATCCACACGTTTCTTTGACTTCTTGTACTATATATAAAAAATCAGACCTCTCTGTTCCTGTTTGTACTGTTGCTTTTGTAGCTGTGAGAAAGAACTGCACAGATCTCTCCCGTGTCAGGCTTGGATAGCTACACAGAGGATATGCCCTCCATGCAATTGCCACTCTGTAGTGTTTAACATTGTTTAGCATGCATGACAAAATTAAGTATTAATACAAATGCATGTTGGTTGGTTGATTAGGGCAATTATTTTAGGTTTTATGTTGTTGTCGAGTGGTTGGTTTCATGAACCTGTCGAAGTTAGCACGTAGCTTTCAGTTGACATGTATGATTAAAGGGTGCTTAACACTTTAACGTGTATAATATTTGGCAGGGAAGTTGCTTGAAGTGGCTTGCAGGATGCTCGGGACATTTGGGCAAGATTCACATTTCACCACATGCCAGTAAATAAAGACTTCCTTGTATGAAAAGGAATACTTCAAAGAAGGATAAAGGTGAAATTCTTAGGTTGATTCTACTCCTAATCCATCTATAAAATATAAGGTTTGATGTCGTTGTTCTTCGTTAGGGTTTCTTAATCTGCGTTGACAAATCACAGCAACCTAACAACCAGTGAAAATCACATAGGAACCATTCGTTTAGGTCTATTCCATGTAATCGACATTATTTTATACCATTTCTCCATGACCTAGACTCATTCCAAGCTGTGCAGCATGTGATTGTTGAGGTCAACCTCCCAGCAGTATCCAGTGCATTGCTTACATCCTTCAAGAGCTCACACATTGACAAAAAGGCACGATGTTAGAAAAGCATACATGATGAAAGTATAGAACTTGATGTCTACAAGATGGCGTCATTCGGTTAAGATAGAAAAAAGCAAAGATAGTAGAGATGAAAAGAACTTGTTGTCATATCCTTCATAAAAATTCACTTCAAATTGCCCCTTAAAGATTTAATTTATATATTTATCTTTAATTTTCCAACCAAATGTGTTTTTTTAACTTTTATCCCGGCACATTAACAAAAACAAATGGTAATTTATCATTGTGAAACTAAAAAAATGTAAGAAAGTCTTCTTCTTTTATATACACACGCACAATTCCCTTTGAACCTTCTTGATGTTTGAGCTAATTCCATGTCAATGTGTGGCTTGTTTGTTTTACTGAACCTGAAAAGGGCAACAAGTTGCTTTCAAGTAAAGTAAATACATCTTTCCACCACAACGTAAAAGGAAATCACAGCCTAAAAATTGAAGTTTTACTGTGAATTGTTAATGCTAATGATAGCATGATATGGCTTAAATGCAGGTGAGCTGCTGAGATCATGTAAAGTCCTTGTATCTGATTTTTCTTCTCTACAAATAGGTTCTAGTTTTTCACATGGGAAGCCAACAACCAAAGGTGAAAAGGGATCATGGTGTGATGATGTTCTTATTGTTTTTGTGTTACTTAAGTTCCATGATTGCATGGGAAGAAAAGGGTCATTGTCCTTAGTTTTAGAGGCCCTTTGAACAGCAAAAGATATTCTTCTCCTTTTTTATTTTAATTTTTTTTGTCCTTTTTGTGTGCCAAGTATGGTGGTGGTGAGCTGTCTGGTGTTGGTTAGTGGAGAGGGGAAAACTGAGGAGGTGAGGAGTAAGTATTCCATGTGGGCTTCCCACTACAATAAAAGAAGGCAGGCAGAAATATGTGGGAATAATAAAATAAAAGTATTCTTTTGTGTTCATGCACAATTAGAGAAAAGAAAATAGTAATTAATTTTTTGTGCAATTTCTCTCTCTTTTGTTTACCTTTCTTCCTTTTCTAAGCACTTCAATTAAAGCTTCTCCCTCCCTCCCTCTCTATCTCAAAGTGAGTTAGCATTGATGCTCTGGCCAAAGGGCATTGCTGTGTATCATCTAATTTGCTCATTCTTCACACAATTCAGTACTGTAATACGCGTTGTTTCACCCCTTTCAACAATTTTCTATTGCAAGCACCGATTAACAGATTCCAAACAAGGAAATGACTTTGTTGTAGGGATAGTTATTTTTTTTTCCCTTTCTATCTCCATGCCAAACTCTCTTCCAACTAGGAACACAATTCAAGGGGCAGATGGCGAGATCATCCAAAATACTAATTTAAAAAATATTACTTTCGTTCTAGTAATTAAAATAGCTGGTTCTAGTAAATGAAATAGCATTGAAGTGAAAATTCTTCTTCTACATAAATTAATTACTCCCCTATTTGGATCTCAAAACAGACAACTTAATGCCCGAGTAATTGAAGATGGAGTCATACATACACATCAAACCACTCCCCCCCCCNCCCCCCCTAAAGAGAACATGCTTGCAACAAATCCTCAGGCGAGATCAATTCTATGCAGAACAGCACAGAAAGAATAAGGGGCCCATTAGCAACAGCAACAGATCAAACAAACCTGTGCCCGCAGCACGACTGAGGAGGCAATAGATATCTATAAGATTGATCATTCCTCCAGCTTTCTCTAAGGGAATTCTGACAAAATCTGCAAATTAAATAACGACAAAGAAAATTTGAGATTCTCTTCTTTGAGGGAAGAAAATCGAGTAAAACAATATATATTTAAGAAGCATACTCAGCCAACAAAAGCAAGTAATATTAAGAAGATTCAACTAAATTTCTCTTATCAAACAATTAAGCCATGAGAAACGCATACAGACAGGTGGCAAACGAAATAGACCTGACGGGACAGTTGTGATACATGGCACCAGCAGACTCTTTTGTTACTGGGGATATGATACCACCACTCTACAGCCACACTTGCATGTCTTCTTTGGAGCCCATTTCCTCATCATTTCCAGAACTACTTTGAGAGCTCGAGCCAGACAAAAGCTTCCGCCTAATCTTCTCCGCTAGCATTACCATCTCTTGAGCCTTGCGCTGTAGATTTAAAAACCACAGAACATAAAGCAGCAGCAGCCTAACCCATAGTGATAAAACAATAACAATTTAACTCAACACTTGTACACAAGCCAAAACCCTAACTATTGCAATCTCGTTTCAAAGCCAAACATTCAGATAACTCACTTCTCACGTAATCTAAGCAATGCACACCAGCCTCCGTCAAAACCTAACTATTGCAGTCTCGTTACAAATCCAAACGTTCAGATAATTTGCTTCTCACATAGTCTAAGCAATGCAACAGTCCATGTGCGTAATAGTTCATGTCAAGTTACTTCAGATACTAATACATTACTCTATTGTTAAATAGCGATAAAATAAAACTAAACATCTCCCGTAAGCTATAATCTTTTTCAGAATGACCAAAAAGAAAGTGATTGAGCAATAAAAATTTGGCTTAACACATTAGACGCAAGTCAAAACCAAAATTATTGTTCTCGTTTCTTGCATAATATAACAAATGCAAGACCATATACTCGGCATCGAGTTATTTTTAACCACTAATCCATTAATGTTTCCTAGATAACCCAATAATTACAACTAATTATCTCCTACAAGCTCGTACATGAACACATTGTTCATATGCAATTATAAAATGCTAATCCATCATCAGACAACTCAATAACATCAGTTAAAACTAAAGACCATCTACGAGAAATAAACTTTCTGGAAATAAAACAATTGCCATAAGAGCATTCTAGTCTTGAAAAGCCTCTTGCATACTCTTGCCAGTACTCTCCCACATCTCCTGCTCTTTCCTTAATATCCCAGCCACACCCACCAGCCTCAATGACTCAGCACTGAGGTATAACCCACCACCCGAACCCGAACAGAACCGGAACCCGACCCACCACCACTATCATTACCTATCTCCCAAGCCCTTCCTCTCCAACAAGCCAAAAACGTTGTCAAAAAAATCATCAATACCCCGCTTCCCTCTTATCACTAAATTCACCACAACACTCCTCGAATGCATAGAAATTTGAAACCGGATCCAGGGTGAGTGAAACATTGACTTGAACGATTTCTTTGGTGAAACTATGTGTTACAGAATTCAAAGAGATTGGTATTGGAGTTGAACTTTCTGTGGTGGCATTGGAAGGAAACCAGAAAGGGCGGTGTATGGTGACAGTTAGGAGGCCTGATTTTAATGGCGGGAAGTCAAGGGAATTGATGGAGGTGGTTGTTGTGATGGGTTCGGTTTCAAGGTCTACGGAGAAAAGGAGTTTGCACTCTACTTCGGTTTGGTGGAGGACTGGACAGCCACTGCTGGTCACGCAGGCCGGTAGGAAGAATCCGGGGTGTTGCTGGTCGACATTGTCGTAGATACTGTGCCATCTGAGTTTGGATGTTCTGTGTTTTTTTTTTTTTTTCAAGTCAAGTTCGTTAAGATATGGTACAAGGTAACTTCGAGGGTTAATTCTATGTTAGTCCTTGTAATGTATTTAAATTAATTTATTAGTCCCTTTTAATGATATATAGTTGAAATGGTGGCATAAAGTGAAGTCATTATATTTTTTTCATGATCTATCCAATTGTAAAAAACCCTTCTAATTAAAAAAATATAAAAAGAGTAAAGAAGTCCTTATAATTCTAAACTAGTCCCAGTTTCTTTTCGTGAATTCTTCCCTTCTTATGATTAATACGGCGGACATCTGCATAATGCTGGCTCTCTTTAGCACGAATCAAAAGAAACAATGAGGAGGGACAAATGCATTGGATCAAAGAAATATGTGAGAACAATTAGCTACAGTTCAGAGATTAAGGAATTTTTGCTTAGTGACTGTACACATGAGGACAAGCATGTAGTCAGTGGCGGAGGCGGGGGGCTGGCAGGGGACCCGGTCCCTCCACGAAATTTTTTTCCCAGCTCCTTTTCTTGTAAATATTTTAAAAATAATTAAAAATTTAACTTAGTTCCCTTAATTTTTAATTTGGCCCCCTTTAATTTTTCTTTCTTGCTCCGCCCCTGCATGTAGTTATCCTTTTACTCTTAGCAGAGAAAAAAAGAGGAAAAAAACGCTAGTGCTAGTAGGTTAGTGGCTTCTGGCTTAGCCTACAAAGTGCAAACTCTAGAAAGATAAACCCGCCTTCCTCCTGTTAAAGCTTAAACCCTAACACCCTCTCTTCTTGCTTGCTAAATTGAGTAAAAATCTCTGCAACTTGTAAAGTAGCAGTCTTGATGATCAAAAGATGAAACCTTTCTTCAATTCCCGTCGTCCTAAGCATCACAAGCAAAACGGCAACACTGCTCCGCTTAATCAACGGGTACTATAGCCTTCTCTCTGTCTGATAATTTTGTATGTTAAAGGGTTTTTTACTTGTTCTAATTTAGAGCTGTTTTTGTTTTTTTCCTCTTTTGTTTGTTGAATTTATCAGGCCTTTTCAACTAACCCATCTTTAGCAAATTCAATGCCAATGCAACCGCAACTGGGTTTAATCAATCCTCAGATTCCAATTCCTTTCAATCATTCAAACACCCTTTTAAGCAATGGACAAGCGATGGCTAATATGCCACCTTTGATGGCTCAACAACCTGGTATAGTGAGCGGACCTAATGATCTGGCTATCCTTCAGTTACAAAATCAAGTCAACAAGTTGAATGCTTTAAAGATGTTGATGGATCAAGTAAACCAATTGCAAGGAGAGCTGTTCGGTCCTAGTTTCTCCAATTTGCCACAACAACTCAATCAAAATATGGGTTTGTTACAAAATCCAATGCAGAATATGATGAACCCTGTTATGCCTTTGCAAATGCCAATAAATTCTCAAGTTGGTTCCTTTAATGTCCCTTCAAGCAATCACCAAGTGGTAGGTGCTCAAAGTCAGAACTTTTTTGTAAATCCACCGTTTGGAGCCGAGCAACGAGTTAATCCCAACCAGCCCAACTATGTAATGCCGACAACTAGTGCATTTGGATCGAAGCTATTGCATGTTGCAGATCAGCAAGTCCAAGGGAAATTGTCTGCGTCACAACAAGGTCAGAGCTTTTTTATGCCCACAGTGGGTGCAAATGGACCAAATGTTGCAACTCAGCAAGTGGAAGGGAACTCGCCTGCATTACAGCAAAGTGAGAAAGTTCCAATGCCTGCAATGGCTGCAAATGGAGCAAAGCCATTGCCTATTGCAACTCAGCAAGGGCAAGGGAACTCATCTGCGTCTCAGCGAAGTTGGAACTCGCAGCCCTCTACATACAATAGGTGGCAGGTAACCGTATTTAACTTGGACGATTTCTTTGTGGGTTCGTGTCATTTATGCAATCCAGTGATCATGGTTTGTTTTATGCACTTTCGATGCTTCAGTATGCTATCGTTCATGGTAGCTGGCACGTTTTTCAAGTTGCTTCTCAAATTTTTTAGTGAGGTTTACTCACTTGCAATTTAATTATTTTGCTTTTTGCATATGAAATTTGTTCCAAATCTTTATATAGTTTTGTCGATGCTTTTCTCTTTATTTTTTCCGTTACCTCTCCAAAATGTCGTGCATTCCCAATTGATGGCTTTCCTACAAATATTGATGAATTCAAGTTTTTTGTCCTTGTTGTAGGGTAATACTGCCAGAAATGGCCAGAGTAGCACTCCAAAATCCAAATGGGAAAAGTCTTCTGGAAAAAACTTCAAAAATAATCGAAATAGAGGGCGATCACAATCAGGGTGAGTATTGAAACTTTTGGTTTCTATCTTCCACTACTATATGGAATTGTCTTTTAATAATCTGAAATTCAATTTCTGCAGACACCAGAAATCTGATTTCAATTGCATGGATAATGGAAAGAGAAAGCTTGAGTTTTCTAATGAACATGGCAGAAAAGGTTTGTAATCTTAGACCTTACTACAAGCTCACCTCCTCTTCGTATGTCTTGAGGGAGATAGGTGGTTTAAACCTTGTTCTCTAAAAATGCGTCAGGGAACGGCAATGAGAGGGTAGCAAAATTTGGTCGCGTTGATCTTACAGACCAAGCTACAGAAGAGAAAAGGTAATGCTTGCTTGATCTGTTGTTGCTTACCAATTTGAGAAAGTGTCATATCAGAGTGACCTCGTGTTATTATTCAAGTTACTTCAAGAATGCAAATGCTAGGGCAGGCAGGTAAACTGCTATTGCCTCTTTCTTCAATCCACTTTTACACTACTAATTTCTGTATTTTGTTTGTTTGCTGGTTTAACTCTGTACATCAGTAAACCTAGCAGAACTTTTTTTTACACGGAACAAGAAATCAAACAATGGCGTGAATCACGTAGGAAGCACTACCCAACAACAACCAACATCGAGAAGGTTCAATCCTGTTCTGTGCTATTATGCTGCATTTAATTATTAACTCAAATAATTGAGCTGATCATGAACTTGACACCTGGCAGAAGCAGATGGAGGTAATTGATAGAGAGGCCAACTTTCGTCGCAAGGTAAAACCATTGTATATTTGGCACATATACTAGGACCACTTGACAAGACCTTGTTTGTGTAATATGTTCTTCCATGGATGGTCAATTTTTCCTGGCAAAATATATATCTCAATGAACATTTTATTCCACAGCATAGATCTCTTCCTTGTTTGAAATTATAGCCTTTTACATAATTCATCACTAGAAAACTCATTTTATAACGGGGTGAAAGAGAGTAAGAATGGGTGCATTATGAAAGGATTGTTTGGTTTTTTTAAGGTGATGGAAATTTATATCAAGGAAAGGAACTAATGAAAATTTTTAAGCTGCAATATGCTTCAACTTTTGGTAATTTGTTGGACGTGTTTGATGCAGCAACTCAAGGAGATTTTGGCAAAGCAGGCTGAGCTAGGAGTTGAAGTCGCAGAAATACCGCCAGACTATCTGTTAGATTCAGAGAAGCTAGGAATTGAAGTTGCAGAAATACCACCACCACAGGTGTTAAATTCAGAGAAACTAGGAGTTGAGGTTGCAGAAATGCCACCCCGGCATCTGTTAGATTTAGAGAAACAAGAGCATGGAAGGGAAGTTAACAGAAGGTCCTCGAATAAGAAAGGGAAATTCTGGAACAAGCATGATAAAAGAGGAAGATTTAACAAAAAAGGTCGGTCAGCCAAGCAGGTTGGATCAGCAAATGAAGAAAGGAAGCCAACACTATTGGAGAAGCTTCTGAGCACAGATATAAAGAGAGATAAGCTCCAATTATTGCAGGTTTTTCGGTTCATGGTGGCGAACTCTTTCTTCAAGGATTGGCCAGAGAAACCTTTGAAATTTCCTTCAGTAGTGGTCAAAGAAGATGGTTATGAGGATGAGATTGTGGGAAAAAACTCCTCACTTGTCGGGGAAGAAGTTTGCGAAGACAGGAACAACACAATAGCTGAAAATTTTGGTGATAGGGATGACAACATGGAACATGATGCTCAAGTCGAGCTGGGGAATTGTTTTGTCAGGGGAAAATGTGATATTGTTGACGAAGTTGATAGGGTTGAAGAGGGAGAAATTGTTGACTAACATTGCACCTTCCTGTAAATGTGTCAAGCATTGTAATTTAACCACCCCATCAGGATTTGTAAACTATGTTCACTCTCTTATTAACTATCCAGTTTTGCCTTAAAGTTTGTCGATATGGTCTTTGTACTTGAACTATAGCGTGGACATGCATTGGCACCATTCTGGACAAATGTGCGTTGGTATGGAACATTTCTGAACTCACCCATGAAACATCATATGAATTCTTCGAAGTTCTATTACATTAGATTCATGTTTAAATAGACAAGCATATATTTTTCTTAGTGCATTTTTTAGCCATGCCCAACCCCTCCAACTTTATTTCCTCAATACATATCACCGTTTCAAAGAGTTTCTTCACTGTTTAATCAAATTCTGCACATCACAAAAACAAGAAAAGAATCAAATCCCTGAAGAAATTGCATAAGATTGCCCTTAAGCTATATTTTCTCAAAGAACACTTGCTACAATCGACTTTAGGGCCACTAGGAATGGTGACTTGGAGTTGGCAAAGTTTGGGGGGTTGCTGAACTCTCTCAGAGTTAATAGGGGAAGACTTCATAGCTGCCACTTGAGTCTCACAAAGTTGCTTGCAGTCAGCACTAGAGCTAGCAGCTAGCTGGTCCAGTTTTTCTGCACCTGCACATCAGGCATAACTTGGTGCTGGTGGCAAGTTGTCAATCAAGAAAGGAATACATGGGGTCAAAGTTGAAACAAGAATTACTTGGATTAACCCTCCAACCAGTGATGTGGACTTTGCTCAGATCGAGTTTTAAAACCATGCTCCAAACACCTTGATTTGTAAAAAATTGATTCCAAATTAAAAACCATTTTCTCCTGCATGTGGACTACTATCAGTGCAACCTGCCTGAGGAATTCACTACTATTTCCTCTAGCTAGAGCATATAATTTGCAATTAGGGTTGGGGATGGCAAAATTACCCAACTCCATAGGTAATCGATTAAATCCGACCCGACAGAGGTGGTGGCTGTGGAGGGCATTTTTTCCTCGACGGGGACGGGGTATATACTCCCATGTTGTGGAAAACCCATGCCCGATTATACATACTCATGTATTTTTTTTTCTTTTTTCTGTTATATTTTTTAAATAATTGATTTGTTAGATTTACATTTTGATGACTTATATTTAACTATGAACAACACTTGTGTGTGTATAAACTAACTTTTTCATCGGATATTAGCAATCATATAGTAATTTTAAATGCAAGAAATTATATTAATGGGGAATCCCTAGACCCACTCGAAACCCCGATGGGGAAAAACTATTTCCCTCCACCTCAAACCTGATCAAAATGGTTGGGTATGGGAGAACTGTAACCCGCCCATTGTCATCTCTATTTAGTTCATATGTTAACGAGTAGATGCATGCAGTTTTGGAATACAAGTTAGGTTCGTAAATATCATGAGGTGGTGGATCTCATGAAACGAGAAGGTTGAGGGAGAATCGGTGACGATGATGGCGGCGACAGCTTTGCTAACCTGGTATGGAAACAAGTCTGGCCCATGAACGTCCAATGCAAGATTAAGTTTTTCATTGGACAGTGCACAATAGCATTGCAGGTGGCTGTAATACTAAGAAGAGAACTGAGAATTCTGATCCCATATACTGCTAATGTCACGAATATACAAAGCTACATTATTTGCAACTGCATGTTACAATCACATTGACTGGTCAGGTTTAATAACTACAGTAACAGTTTCAATTCAAGCAGTCTCCATGGAATTCCGGAGAAAAGACTATGAGTGCAAGCTTTTTTGTTGATTGTTTTCCACAAATGCACACTCAGAGCAACCGGTTAGCTATTTCTGCTGGAGACTGTTCATGTTGTTATTGATTCCGGGACAAGAAAGGGTCTCAGAAGCCTGTATGTTTTTTCATTTCAACTGTATTTTAAAAAAAAAAATTCTGTTTCAAGCTAATTTTATTTTAGTATTTTTAAATCGTTTTAATTTGATAGTATCAAAAATAAATTTAAAAAAATAAAAAAATTATTTCAATATATTTCTAAATAAAAAATATTGAAAAACAATATCTATGCAAAAAGTATTATGAAAAACAACCGGTATTACAACCAAATAGGCTCCGAGACACAAAACAACCCTTATAAGTTACCGTATAGAATTCCTTGTAAATGTCCAGGAAGCTGCATAATCAACCCATTTGCCAAGCATAGTCTCATGAAATCTTCCCTTTTTGCCCCATCTCAGAATCCATCAAGCAGGGACGCTGCTCTAGGCTCAGCTTTGGGCCTTTGTCGTTCTATTTGTCAGGTTTCACTGTGCTCTGAATGTTTGATAATATGGAGCATACCAGTTTCCATATTATTGTTTTATGCCAGTTAGGTATTGAAGATTCTAATAAGGAAGAAGCAATTTCACATAGAACCAGCATGATTAATTGCAAAAGTTGTGATTGCTATACGTGAGAAAAGGAGAAAACAAAAAGGAGAGCATCTTATCTGCATTTCATTGACCCAAACAATACAGCATTAACTCAATAAGCATGGACATTGTAAAATCTGCATTATCGATTCTTGCCACCTTTTTCACAACCGCAGACTCTTACCTCTAGTGAATTCTTTTGCCATGCAGTCTTGGATCGGTAAAAATGTCGCGTCACTGGGCTTCAAGGGCTGCAATCTCATATTTGATTTCTTCCAGGTGTTCATTTATGGTGGTTACAGAATCCTGTACACCTCTGATTGCTTCCTTGAGAGCATTATCGTACTCAGCATCTGCTTCTGCCTCTTCAGTTCCAGAAGCTTCAGTTATTTCATGAAGGTGCACACACTCATGCTCCATTGGTTTTGAAAATCTGCAGTTTTCATGGTTCACAAGACGTTCTGATGGCCGAACAGCCTTCTTTAACAGCTGAATGGTTGCTGTCTTTAAGAGAAAGCAAAGGAAACGATGTAAATGCTACCAAACATGAAGCAGTCAATTGATGAATGGAACTTCCACGTCTTCAAGAGGATCCATTTGAGTGTTAAAAAAAATATTAGTGGCATAAATGTGTGTTATGGAAGAAAACAAAGAATAGAATCTACCCAGCACAAGATTGAATACTATTGACTCAGCAATTGACAGAACCAATGACTTAGACATAGATCAAAATCAATAAGAAAAGAAGACATAATTGCAGGTTTCTATCCAAAGTTCCCAAAGGGACACCAATGAAAGAAATCACAGGTTTGCACGAGCATGTACCAGATGCAACTTCTGCTTTTCTTGTGTTTGGATGTCTCTGAGAAGGTGAGCCAGATCAACTCGGTCATGGTCAGGGTTTAGAAATAGGGACTCCATTTCAATTACCTGCACTCAAGCAGAATAGGAAAAATCATTAAATACAGAGTTCCAGGAAAAAATAAAAAAGGGGAGAGAGTGAAAAGGAAAGGAAAAGAAAGAAATACTACGAGTAGGATCATGGGTGTACTTGTTTGGAGCAGTCATTGAACTCTTCTGTGATCTTGCTGCAAAGCTGCTGGTAAGCTAATTCCCCTCCTGAGACCATATATTCAGAAAAACCCCTGGAAAACAAGCATCAGAATCCCCCATAAATAGTTTAGTCGTACATAATGCAGACCAAAGCTTATTCTGTAATAAACTTTCAGATCAAAACACAGATGGGAAACTTGTGTCCAATTTCCAAGTGCTTGTTCACTCATTTCCCAAAAAGACAAATCAGGCCTCTATGATGTGATCCAGTTACCAGATCCATGAAGAGGTCCTTAGGCACAAATGAAGCCGTATGGACTCCCAAGAAACTGTAAGCAAGTTGCATTATTCCATGAAGGATTGGTTGAACAAGCAAGAAGGATCAAACTTTTCAGTGAGAAACAAGGACTGAAACTGACAAACATAACGGATGGGACAACTGGAAAGTTGAAATAATGATACCGACCCTACATGTCTGTCATAAGCAGAAATAGATAAAGGAAGGAAAAAAGAAGAAGATAAGAGGTAGACATGATTAATGCATTAAATATACCAAATTGTGACACAGTCTAGCTGCGAAAGAACATACGGAGTAGATTTTGATCAAATATATACTTAAGAAACTAGTTGAATTTGAGAAATATAAAGGAAAACAACCACACAAGGAGGATTAACCTAGAATCAGAATGGGGTTCCCAAACGATCATAAAAACTCAGTTTTTCTGTCCCCCAGTCTTAATTCCTTATCTGAAATCGTCATTTTTTTTAAAATAACACAACTTTCTTACCAGATAAAGAAGTTAACCCAAAATCACAACAGGGTTCCTAAAGATCACTCTAAAAATTCAATCATTTTGTTCCTCAATCTCAACCCTTTAACTGAAACCAATCATGAACCCAAAAGAAACAACTTTTCTAAGGAAGAAAGACCTAAAATACCAACCGAGTTACCCCTAAAAATTCAATCTTTTTTCGCTCCTGAATTCATCGATATAAGCCAATTAAAACCCAATAAAGAACTAAACTTCTCAAATAAAATCCATAAACATAGCTGCCCCAAATAGTCCTTTCCAGCTTTACATCCACGAATAATATCAAAAGCTCAAATGAAGTGCTTTCCGGAGGGGAAAAAAAGAAATGAGAGGAAGGGAGAGAGGGAAAGTACTGTTTGAGCTTGGCATAAGCTTGGGCTCTCCTTTGCTGGATTTCAAGGAATCTGCGGAGCAAAAGAAGGGTGCTGGAGGATTCGCTGCTGCTGGCGGCTGCTTCAGTCTCCATTGCCTCTGTATCCGTTAATGATGCCTTCTTTTCGAAATCTTCCGTGAGTTCTTGGTTTTTCTTGTCCATCAATTTTTTAGTCTCTATTTTTATTCAATTTCTTATACCAAAAAAAGGGTAGTGCATTATATTTATGCTCCTATGAGTTTTGGCAATGTTTTACATTAGGCTCCTTCTTTTTAAAATCTCAATTTTCGATCCTGGTGTTTCAAGATATTCTCAATTTAGCCCTATCCAATAACCATTAAATTTAGATTTTTTTCTTTAATTAAGAGCTTAGGAAAAAAATAAAAGTTCTATCTTGTTGATGAAAAATTCACGGGACGTGCTTCTCAGCCTTTCAAATTACCCCCTTTGATAGAGAGGACTACCTTTTAAATTAACATCTTTTATCAATATTTTTGTTGCATATTTACATATGGAATACAAAAAAGAGTGGATGCTTTAGGCCTTTGTACATCTTGGAACAATGTTGAGATTAGGGAATGAAAAATAGTTTGACATAAAAACAAAAAGAAGAGTATCTCTTTAAAGCTAAAGTTTTTGCGCGCATATGCTTCAGCGTATTTGAGAAATGTGATCTTTTTTTTTAGATTAACGTGGGTGTCCGGGTCAGCTTTCGCGCATCACGACTAAACCCACGGGCCCTGAAGTTAACGATCATGTAAGCCTTCAGTGGCCATCATATGAGCAACCAAGGACTCGAACCTGAGACCATAGAAGGAGCAAACCCCTTGATCCCAAGTCCTTACCACTTGACCACCACCTAGATGGTTGAGAAATGTGATCTTTGAAACAACTCGTGAGTCATTTTCTCTAAATTATTCCATACAATTTTAAGCAAGCTGGCATCACCATCATAAATTCTACTAGTAAGAAGCTTTAGTTGTTTTTTTATAGGCCAAGCAAAAGTCCAAGACAATCCAAAACTTAGGGTAACAGGATCCAACATATAAACCCAAGGTCGAGGAGTACTTTTAATGAGTTGCATATTCACCTGCTAAGTCATTCAAATTTGATTAAATGATCTCTCTGAACGGTTCAAAGTTAAACCGACTCAAGCCAAGATGTTAGTTGACAAATCATCGAGTCAATGCCCTGCCAAGCCAGTTTGATAACAACTGGTTTCCACTGCTATCAACATGGAGCAAATTAATAATCTAAGCAGTTTGTTGATATGATGATTGCATCATAAGGCTGCACATTGAGGGAGCCCCAAAAATTGCTATGATCTTAAGAGGGTTTTTGATCAGGAAGCCAGAACGTAAGTAATGGCTGCCAACACGCGCGCTCCCAGCACTGTTTAACCTCCGTAACCTTTTGTACATCAATACCACACAGCGCTAGGCCAAACTAAGTTATACTGGCAGCACGAGAAGATTAACCACTGTTACAATTACATGACATATACAAGTGATCCTCAGGACCAGGAACCAATTCGAATTTGGATCTTCCATTGAATGAGTTGTCACCCCTTCCAATAGAATCTGTCATAGTGATGCCTCGCGTAGTTCAGGCATGGGTGTCGATTCCGCTGACTCAGAATCCGCAGCTGAGATCAAGGAAGCTGACTGACTTTTGCCAGCATTCTCCAACCGCATCAAAACAATTCCTCTGGAGAGAGAGAGAGAGAGACAAGAATGAAATATAATGAATTTGGCAGTGAATGTGAACAAAGGTAACATACAGGATTAGCTAGCTAATCCAACATTAAAGAAGTTTAAGTAGCCTATGAACCATTTATAGGATTAACTTAGCTCGGTTTTTGGTTATTATGTTTAAACCCTTTAACTCATAATCGATGTCCCTTAAAATTCAGTGAGGCACTCCACTAATTTGTTGCTGAAAGCGGAGATTGGACAACGGGGCGAATGCGGGGAGATGCGGGGAAGAAAAAAGAAGGAACGGCGTGAAGGGAGAGGGAGACGATGGAGAAGGGAGGAGGAGAGACGGAGAGTGGAGAAGAGAGACAAGATTGTAAGAACTGACATGGGGATCATACCTTGGAAGAATTAGTGTTTTTTTTTTTTAAGGGTTCAAGGATGTTTTTGTCTATCCGAACGCGTTGGGGGTTCTGCAAAAAGTTTGGATTTTTAGTGTGTCCTTGCGCGCCAAGTTGTTTTAGGGTAAAGACTGTTTTTAATCAGTCCATGTTGTTTACTTTTACTGTGATTTAGTCCTTGCCTTTTTTAATCTTTGAATTTAATCTCCTAACTCTTATTGGTTGAATGACCTTTGATTTATTAAAATATTTTTTGGTTTTTTTAATTAGTTATGAATGTCTAATTTAATGGTTTAAATTCTTAGATAAAAAAACGATTCGTGGAGGGTTTGAAGAGAAATAAATTGATGCTAGAGTTGGAAATGGGTTGGCGCTGATTTTTTTTAATTTAATTTTAATTTAAAATATCTAAATTAATCATTCATCTCCAATGTTTTTTAGTGTGAATTTAATTTTTAATTTTTTTATATAATTAATCTTTTTATATAATTCTTGATGATTTTAATATGTTAGTATCCAAAATTTTAAAAAATATTTTTGATATATTTTTATTTAAAAATTTTTTAAAAATACTTTACAATGAGTTTTCAAACACATTCTTAACTTAACTGGATCCTGAACAAATTTTTATATTTAACATAGCTTATTAAGAAATTAATTTACTCGAGTTTGACTCTATTTGTTTCCAACATAGTTAAAAAATAATAGTAAAAAAGTAAATTATTTTTTATATTTGATGGTATAATAAAAAATAAATTGAAAAATATTTTTCAGTATTTAATTATATCATGAAAAATAAGTTAAAAAATAACTTATTAATATTTTATTTTTTTTATATTTATTAAAATAATAAAAAACAAATATTATAAATTAAAAAGTTGAATGACAATGAAATAGAAAAAATATAATTTTATAAATTATCTTAAATAAAGTAAATAATAATTAAAATAATAGAAATCAAACCTAACAAATAAAAAAATTAAAAGTTGAAGAAATTAAAATAATAATAATTACAATCTCATATTTTAATTTAAATAAAATAAATAAAAATAAAAAAGATAACCAAATTAGATAGATAAAAAATTTTAATTAACAAATAATTATAAAAACAAGAATTAAAATCAATATAAATTTAAATTTTATGGTATGAAATTAAAAAAAAATATGTGCAGCAATAAAAAATTTAAAAATTAAATTTGATATAATCAGTAAATAAAATAATACTTATAATTTTTCATAATTTTTTTTAAATTCCACTCAAAATAAAAGGATTTTTTTTAGAAATTAAGTTAAATTTTTATTTAATTAAAAATACTTTCAATTGAACAATTTTTTAATGATAAATAAATAAAAAATAATTTTTAATCAAATAATAACCACATTAATGACGATAGATAAAACACATGTTTAAAAATTATATTTTCACCAGTAAACTTAAAAAAAATCTATAAAAATAATTATGTTAATATTTTTTTTTGATAAAAACATTTTAAACTAAAAATACTCTGCACCGATTATTAAGCACGCACTTGAGTGGACTGGAAGGATCCCGTATAGAAAACTTTCTTCACTTAGTAGGTCCCTTCAATCACCGGATAAATATTCATACACTGCATTGAAAAACTAAACTGAGAGTTAAAAAGAAAAGAGGTTGAAAACGAAGTAAGAGCTGGGTCGGATTAACCCCTGCCATGTTTGCCCTCAACATTAATCAAACCGGATCGAATGGTATCCGGTTTTTCACTTGACTTTATACAATTTAACTGGAAAAGAAAACACTCTTGATTATTGAGATAACTGAGAAAATCAAGAGGTTTTTTTATATAATATTTTTTATTTAAAAATATATTAAAATAATATATATTTTTCAATCTTAAAAAATTACTATAGAATATTAAAACAATAAAAACAATACAAAACTCAAGTTGAAAAATACTAAAAATATTTTTTAAAGTAAAAATAAATAATTCCAGGACAGTACCGTGCCTCCGAAATCCAACATTGTACCAAACGCCTGGATAACACGACCAAACCGAACAGCCTGTCTCTCTCTGCGAATATCCCACACAGAAACTTTGTCTTACATGAGTTCCACATATCAGCATCATCTTCACCACCACCCACCAAACCAAACCTACAAAAAAACACCAGCACAGAACAGTTTCCTTCTCATTTGTTTCAATCCGACATTGAAAAGTAAAGAACTTTGTTGCCCAATTCAATAATTTATTCATATTTTAAATCCATAGCAGTTGTCAAAGAATCAAGAAAGAATGGCAGTTGCAGCCTTCAAATCCACGTCAAGAAGAGCAACAACAACAAGTACAGCAACATCAGATAAAGAAACCTCAACAAAGCAGCACGCTTTACAAAGAAAAACGGTACCTCCAAGAAGATCAAGAAGTGTGAGTGCAGTGTCAAGATCCCATCTTGTTGATACTTCAACAACAAGAACAGCAGCTGAAGGAGCAGCTACAGGGTCAACAAGTTTATTGATTAAAAGAGACAATCCGCTTTACTGGAGCAATGTTTCTCCACCTGATAAAGAAGTCGGTGAAGTTGTGGTTGATAAGGAAGAGTCTAAGAGTGCACCCACAAAGCCAAATGTTGATGGTGATAGTAGGAGAGGGAGATCTGTGTCAAGAAAGGCTGATGCTGGAAAAAACGTTTCCGGGATTGGTAGGAGTTTGTCCAGGGGTCCTGTTTCCAGAGGGAGGTCTGTGTCTCGGCCTCCTGGCTCTAGAGGCCATTTCGTGAATTCCGAGGTTGTCCTTTCATTTTTCTTGTATGAAAGCTTTATTTTATTTTATTTTCAATTCATGGATTGCAAAGAAGGGTTAGTTATTTACAGTGGAAGCCTGTTTTTTTTATTGATTCGGTTCAAGAATCCCAAAGGATTTTGAAATTATTTGTTGTGAAAGGGTTTATTTATTGAATTCGAGAGTAGCAAAGCATGCTTTGCTTATTGTTTGTTGTTTTTGACAGAGTGATGCTGAACGAGAAGGGAGTTCGTTGACGAGGTATAGAAATGGGAGTGGCGGTTTGAGTAGTGTGTCAAATGCTGGGAGAAATAGTGATTTAGCGAGGAGTTATGATTGTAAATTTGAGAAGATGAGAAGTTTTGCGATGCAATCAGATGGATCTGCTTCAGACTTGGTATTGTCTCAAGAAATGCTTTTATGTTTTTGGCATTTATGATAAGATTTGAATGAAGCTCTTTAGTTAGATGATGTTTCCTGTTTTATTTGTTCTTTTTTTCTAGCCTTCTTTGCCCATTAGGAGTTGGGAAGATAAAGGTCCGGGAAGCTCAATTTCAGAAGCTGAAGAGAGAACTATTAAAGCAGTTTTTGAACAAATGCAGGTGAGACCTGAATGGTGTTATGTTTAATTGGTTTGGACATGAGTGATTTGGAGTTATTTATGTGCCGGTGTTCGAAATAGTTAATGAATGAGATTGCATGCTGCCTTTTTACGTGAATGGTTCTGAAACATCAATGGATAAGATGCATGATCCTAATATAGTTTGGTTATGACCTCATGTTGCAGTCATTCCAAGGGGATAATTTGGGAGATGGCACTTCTAGTCGTATATATGAAACTGTTCGATCTGAAGTTAGACGTGCCATTGCTGACATCCAAAATGATTTGGAAAGTGTAAGTTCCTGTAGTTCATGGGTGATAGAGGTTTTCTTACATGATTGAAGTTGTGCTGCTTCCATACAGGATGTCCCTTCAAAAAAAAAAAAAAATTCTTTTGATGTCTATTATAATGCTTTACTAGTTATGAATGCCTGGCATAAGTTTAGCCAACTAGTCTTGGCACGCACTTGTTTCAAGAGACCTTAGTTACCTGACTTGCCAACCTAGAACATGACATATTGCCTTGACTCTTTGGATTGGTCGGTTGGATATTTGATGTGGGGACATTAAATTTCAGGAGCATCTGCTGGATTTTATAGTTCTTTTTTTTTTTTTTGGNTTTTTATTTTTTTTTTTTTTTTTTGGGTGGGGTGGGGTGGGGATGTGTTATAGAATATTAATTACTTCTTAGTTTTGTGCTTGTTCATAATTCACTCTGTACTTTGTTTTGAGCTCAGACTATCCGGAGGAGTAACACAACTGCTATTGCATTGGCCAATGTGAATGATATTCCTCCTGATCTAGTCAACCCAAGTGCAGTTGAATTAGTTTTGGACATCAGAAGAGAATATGCCAAGAAGCTTGAGCAGGTAAGTTTTGCTCATTTCCAGCTGAGATTGTGATTGAGAAGTTAGATTGACCATAGGAAATCATTATAAACTTGCTACCCCTTGACATTTGCTTCAGTTGAGCTGGTGTGTGTTAGATTCTAGTTTCAAATTAAGTTAAGGAAAACTTGACATGCATAGTCAATGCTTGTGTTTGCCATGTGATTTGTAGCCACTGTACTACTGAGCAGAAAAGGTTTTCTTCTAAGAAAATCTGTGAATGTTTTGGCCTGATGAAAATTATTTTGAGATGAAATTTAAAAATGGCTGATTCCTATTTCCTACTTCCGCTGCCACTTGAAGAGCGCTTAAAAGCTCAAAAGAGGAGGGACGGGATTGGGATAGATTCTAGATTCAAATGTTAGAAATAACAAGGACAGGAGGGGGTGGGGTCGCTCTTGTTCCCTAGTTTTGATAAATAGGCGTTGTGATCCATAATTTTCATGATGTCATGTCCGTGGTGCTTTATGCCTATTCAATTGTCTTCTGTAATTAAGTTGGAACAGGCACTTACTATTGGATCTCTTTTTAACTTGCAGTCCCAGGAAAGGGCAAGGAAGCTTCGAGCAGACCTTGCTGTCGAAGAGCACCGTGGCTTAGAGCTCAGTAGAATTCTGAAAGAAGTGCTTCCACATCCGAAGATGTCAAATGTGCAGAAACCCCGTGCTGGAAGAAAAGTACATCCTTATTTTTTCTTTTTGCATCTGTGGCTTTCATTCAAGCATATTTCACTAGATGCATTAAAAAAGACGTCTAGCATTGATGTAGAACAAAAGGAGAAAACAGTTAAATATGTTTAGTGAGGGGTGATACCACACACGTCAAATCAATATCCTTTTGAATCTGAGTTTACATGTTCTGCATATGGTTGATATTCTAAAATACGGAACTTAATTATCCATGCTTTAAGTAAATAAACTAATTATAGTTTCAATCTTACCTGGTTATGGTCTCTCTTGCTTGCTCTCTCCCCCCCTGAAGATCTTTGGCTTAGACTCTTAGAGGTGGTTTTTAATAATGATTTTAGCCATGTTTTTACTATTCTGTTCATTCACATTATGGTTCAGCCTCCACATGCTTAGCAGTTGTGGACTTTCAATGTCATTGGACTCTCTATGTCATTACCATATAGATGAGTGTTTTAACTGTATCTTTTTTGTTTTTTCTGGTCTGACGACAGTCAAGCATTGAAAGAAGTAAGGTGTCAAAACGATTAACAGATGAAGCCATGGCTTATTTTGATGAATGTGTGTCGCTGTCAACATTTGATAGCTCTGACTTCTCATCACCTGAGGATCCACCAATCAACTTAGTTGGTGTTGGTGATTGTGCGTCCTTTTCCGAGGAAAATTCTAACCCTGCAGCCAACTGCTATCCCAACAGTTTTGCTACCAGTAAACAGGTTGTTTCCTCTCTACATTCTTATCTGTTATTTTTATTCTGAAGAAATACAGTTGGCTGAATCAGTGATTTGTTTTCAAAAGATGATGCCATCTCATTTTAAACTTAATTCCTTTTCTTCATGGAGGTGTTTGTTCTTCCTGTCTTGTTCTTTGCTTTGTCTGTTTTATTTTTCCTTGTATAAAAAAACTGTAAGACAAGGAGGCTGAAGTGGTAAATGAGATATATAAGCACCCATATACTTCATGCAACATTATGGTGGAAGAACAAAAATAGGATCTTGTTCAAGACAGTGAGGGTGAAGTGCTGAAGGAGAAAATATAAGCGTTTATATACTTCATACAATATCATGTTGGAGAAACAAAAGTAGAATCTTGGTCTAATGATAAATTATGTTTATGCTTTCAGGAATTGGTTGGTACACATAGCCACGGTGCATCAGTGCTGTCAACCATTGGCAGCAGCCAGGAGCCTGCTCTAGAGGAAGTCACTCTAAACAGCTCAGAAACACCAAACAGCCGGAGGGCACAATTTTCTTTTGCTCAAAAGCCAAATGATTCCATCGAACTTCAGCAAGATATTAGGAAGTATGTCAAAAGCTTTGAGAAAGACACAGAAAAACCTGCCATCAATTCAAAGATTTTAAGATCAAACCACTTTGATCTGGATGAATATAATTTGCAGGCCTCGAGGCAAAACTTCTTATTTGACACAGTATTCCTTAATAACAGAATCCAGTCAGGTAGTTTGCTACTGTGCGACGGAGGCATGGGAGTTTCATTTTCACCCTTTGCTGCTGTCATCTAAATGACGTGGTTAGATTCCCACAAGTCCATCCTGACCATCTGGAATGTGGAGAACTTTTGTGTGCAATTTGTGCTGGTTTGATGTCTTGTATACAGTGATTCGAGATTGTCTTTGAGAATAGAAAATAGGCAGTTTGTTGCACAGTGAATTTTCAATAGGGTTACAGATATGTGATTTATGTAAAAGGGCTGGGAGCCTTGGACCTCCACGCAGGGTCCCTGAACAAGGGTGTTGTATAGGAAGGGTTCGCCCAGGTTTGTGTGGAGCACACATTTTGTAGGTGTTTGTAAGCTCATATAATGGTTGTAAGATGCTGCTATAAATCATATTTGTATAATTGTTGATGTTGATTTTTCTTTTCTTTTCTGCCACAAGTTTCAAGCCAAAGATTATTAGTTTTGGTGACCCAGATGGACCTCCAATACCCCATGGTTCTGAGTACAAAATGAGGTTTATTTTTTCTTCATGGAACTGATCTCTCCACCTCTGGGTACAATTTTACAGATTCATATTTGTTCCTGTCAAACTCGCTGTACTGTTATCCTATAAATAAATTTATTTTATGTTTTTGGTTTTTATTTTGTATATTTTTGTTTTTTGGTTAAATATATTTTTATTTTCTAAAATAGTTTTTTATTTTTTTTTATTTTGAAATATATTAAAATAATATTTTTTAATTTTTGATATTAACACATACAAATAATTTAAAATATTTTTAAAAAATAGCTAAAACAATTGGGATCTGCACATACTCACTTGACTGCAATAGCAAATGTCTGAGGTTGTGTTTCTAAACGCTTGTCTCAAAATGATTTTAAAAATATATAAAAAGATAATAATTAAAAAGAAGAAGAAGCTAAAGTATTGTAGAAGCGCGTAGCAACCACATCCCAAAAAATCAATGCTAAGCTTCGGCTGTTCCTCTGGCCGCTCTGCTAATTGCTATCTGCCATGGTGTGTGTGGGACCATGCAATCTATGTTCCACTGGGTCTGTGGTAATATGAATAAAGACTCGGGGCGAAAATATAACTATGCATTCTGCAGACTTGTCCTTACACGTCCCTTGTTATAAAGCGAGTCACAGATCGAACTCACCAAAATATCTGACACACAGAGCCAACCCATCAGCAACAACAAAAAAACCAGAAAATACAAAAAAAATAACTGACATGTATCCTTCTTCAACTCTAAATTGCTTAGTAGAAAAGCGGGAAAATCTTTATTGGTGGCATGGCTGCACGAATTAGCCAGGTGTAGGGTAGTAACTCAAGGATAACTAACCCAGGTCAAAAATCTCTAACCACATGTATGGTTAAAGTTAAACCCCACGAGGCCAAGGAACATGCTCTAGTGAAGTGGCCTCTCCTCTCCTCTCTTCTCTTCTCTTGTCTTGGCTTTGTGCGTTATTTTAATGCCTTGCACTTCCAGTCCTCCTTTCCCGTTGTCTCTCCTTCATTTGGTGAACAACTTTTGGTCACCAAAATACACTTCTTTCAATTTCCAAAGTCACAAAATCTAAACCAGGGTAGGAAAACAAGAGAGGCCTAGCAAGCGAACATAACATAAACCCATAATTTTTCTTCTGACAAGTCTCGCTTGCCTGCATTCCATCATATTTTGTGCTCTCACATTGCTAAAAGAAGAGGTAAATGAAGAGGTCTTCGTCTTGCTCCTCCTCCTCCTCCTCCTCACCTTATTGTGAGGCCTCTGAAAGCATTCAGAAGCCGAAAGTCAAACGCATTAGAAAAAACCAAAAGAGCAATCAAGGGAAATCCCAGAAGAATGCTGCTGCTGCTGCTGCCAACAGTCCTAACTCTGGCAAAAGAAGTTCCATTTATAGAGGAGTCACCAGGTGCCAAAATCTTGCTCATCTGTTCAAATTATGATTCTTTTTCCTTGTGGGGTTTTTCAAATATGCACGTGTGACATTCTTGTTGGTTGATCAAGAACAGACATAGATGGACAGGAAGGTTTGAAGCTCATCTCTGGGATAAGAGTTCATGGAACAACATTCAAAACAAGAAGGGAAAACAAGGTGGATTTTACTTGATTAATTAAAGATCAACTAAAACCAAGCAGATCTATAATCCTTCTTTATTACTCATAAAATTTTACTTATTTTCTTAATACTTTCTGATCATGTTTTGTTCTTTAAACTCATCCCCGTCACTGTAACGCTCACATCCATAACTTTGTCTGCCGCTCAGTTTATCTGGGTAAGTACTCCTCCTGATGATCTCAATCTGTTTTTCTTTTTTTCTTAAAAAGAAAAAATCATAATTATTTTTATTTCCTTAAACCACAAAATAATGATCATGGGTTCCTAATTGCGTGTAACATGCAGGTGCCTATGATAATGAGGAGGCAGCCGCACACACCTACGATCTTGCTGCCATAAAGTACTGGGGGGCAGAGACAACCTTGAATTTTCCGGTAAAACACACGCTCTTTCCTTGACTTTCTTTCATTCTTGCATTCTTTCTTTCTTTCGGGAATTGACCATCGCGACATTCATGTACTTCAATGGCAAGTTGCATGTCCAATTATTACATGAATCTCGTGTGAGCATGTGAATCTAACCAGTCACATTAATGAGTCGGTCTTGATTCATAGAACCGGGTCGGATAGATCGTGTGATAACTTGCTAAGTTGCACTCAAACCAGTCACATTATGAATTGTAACTCGATCTTGACTCACATGAACCGGGTCGGATGGTTCATACGATGGATTGGAAAGTTAAACACTGAAGTTAATCGAACAAGCCTATTTTAAGCATAAACTGATGGCGATGCAGATAGAAACATACACAACGGAGATCGAAGAGATGCAGAGGGTGACCAGGGAAGAGTACTTGGCATCACTTAGACGGAAAAGCAGTGGATTCTCCAGAGGAGTCTCAAAGTACCGTGGGGTGGCTAGGTAAATGCCACTTCTCTGTCGTCTTTTATTTCTTTCCCTTCAGCAATAGTTGGTTTTTTGGACTATTATAATTTAATCCCTTGATTCCTGGCACTGGCTATGATTAGTTTGACTTGCTTGGCTTGAATCTTGATAGGCATCATCACAATGGTCGATGGGAAGCCAGAATTGGACGAGTGCAAGGGAATAAATATCTCTATCTTGGAACTTATAGTATGCTCCTCTCTCTCTCGTCTCACCATATCCCATATCTTATTGTCAATAATTATTGAAGCTATACCTTAGTGGCACGAGACGACCACAATTTGCTATTTTACTTGAATGTCGAGCGTGAGTGTGTGCTCTGGGAAGAATACAATTCTTCGACTTTTCTCCAAAATCTTCCCCAGTTGGCAAATCTGGCGTCATTTTTGATAACAAATCTTTTATCTCAACTCAAGTTCCAGTTATCCTGAAGAAACTTTTAGAAAGGTAGGGTTTTTTTTTTGGACGGACACCGTTTATGTGTGCTTTTTGATAATATTTTCTACTTTAAAGTTCCAGTGAAACTTTTAGAAAGATGGTTTTTTTTTTTTATACGGATGTTTGATACCGTCTGTGTTTATGTTTTTAGGTGTTTTTTAAAAGTTTTTTTAATTTTTAAAAATATTAAAATAATATTTTTAAATTATTTTAATATACCAATATAACAAAATTAATTTAAAAAACACTACGCAACATCTTTTTTCAATGGCACAATGAGCAGGCAGAGTTGAAGGAGGGGTGATGGGTAGATTCCAAAAACAAAGCTGTCGGGGTATTAATGGAATTAAATTTTAAGGTTAGAAGTCTTGATTGCAAGAAGAGTTTTATAGCTCATAGCACCTGCAGATGCATCAGGCCTAGTTTAGATTAGCATATCAGATCATATAAAGGATTAATCTTTAGATTGCCATATCAATCTAATTACTAAATTAGTATAGAATGCGACGCCCACAGATTCAATCACCATTAGGAGGTCACGTGACGAACCCTTACAATGACAAAAATGGGCACGTGTCAGTTCTGCCCAAAACCCTAGATCTTTAATCTTCTTGCTTGCATAAGCCCAGGGCATTCCATTGCTAATGCAAGGACTAATGCTAGGTAGTATCACCAAAGCCTCCTAATGAAGGTTTCACATTGCAATATGTTGTTTTTTTTTCATGTTTTAGAAATATTTTTTTATTTTTAATTAATATTTTTTTTAATATTTTCATATTGTTTTTATTTACTATATAAAAAACAAATTAAAAAATATTATTTTAATTGAAAAACAACAACATCCGCATGTTAATTAGCCACCCTAGCGGCCCTACTACAAGCTAAGGTGGATGACGGTGGTCACCGTCATGGTCGGCCTACGTTGCCTATAACTAGGAGAAATGTATAGCAGTTGCAGGTAGGTGGATGACGGTGGCTTTGAAGTCAAAACTTGTTCAGCCAGTCTCATTTCATCGGAAGAGAATACCTGGCTCATGGGCGAGAGAGGATCTACACCACAAATTGCTTTTTGGGTGTAAGAGTTGGGGTAGAATATCTTCTTGCCCTTGTAGATTCAACAACATTCCACTTTGGTCCTTGTAGTTTAAGATTACACATTTAAATCATGTGGTTTCCAAGAATTCCCAGTGCGGTCAAGTACCTAATGATGAGCCCTCCTTTGTGAATTCATTCTTTTGAGATTTAAGATTATTTTTTGTGGGATATTCTTGACCTATGCATAGGAGCTCGGAAGGAAAAGATGGGAGAAAATATGAAAAAGCTGAGGGCAAAAGGAAGGGAAGATGGGCATTTTGTCAGATAGTAGCTAGATATACATGGTGGATAGAGGACAGGGCTTGAACTTTTTCAGAACCACATGATTAAAATTGGGAAGTTCAAACTACATGGGTTGAAATGGAATGTCGATAAATCTTTAGGGGCTAAAATAAACATTCCCCTTTGTACTAGCACGAAGAAATCACCAAAAACAAAGGATTGGTCACCTAGAAGAATCCCAACAAAACATCTTCCAAAAGAGAAAAGGCAAGGTGGTGTGGGGCCTTACATGCTTGGAAAATCTTTTTGGTTAAAAAACTTGAAGGTACGGTTGATTCTTGATGCTGTGCTTGCCTAGAAGCAACAAGATCTTGTTCAGCAATGAGCTAGGGCACGATCGAGAGCACAAACTTTATGTTTCAAGAAGTGAGATTTGAATCCTGTTGTTAAAATAACAAGCACATGGCAGGCATGTGAATTCCCAAATATCTAGCTTTGTTACTTAAAGCAATCAGCCTCTATTTACTATGTTCCATAAAATTATACTCTTCCTGCATGGTCTTTAATTTGCTGATTGCTTGATTAATTAATTCACTAATCAGATTTTGTTTGTCTACTTCTTGTTTGCTAATTCTTCTGTAAAGATACGCAAGAAGAGGCAGCGGCAGCATATGACATGGCAGCAATAGAACATAGAGGAGCAAATGCTGTGACCAATTTTGATTCTAGCAATTATATAGAACGGATGAGGGAGAAAGGCATCCCTATAGACCAAATCCTCCAAGAAGAACAACAACAACAACAACTTGGTAACTGCTCGATTGATAATCCCGGCATAGAAGTAGAAGCAGGAGTTGAACATCCATCACCGCAACAACAAGAGGAACAAGAACAAAAGGTTGCTCCGTCGTTGCAAGATCAATGCACGCAGCTAGATTCAAGCTTGGATGGCGCATCTCCCATCGTTATTAGGGACACCATCGAAGAGCACGAGCCAGCATGGAGCTTTTGTATGGAATCAGGATGGAACCTCACAATGCTTGATCTTCCTTTCGAGAATTCTTGCGAGCTTCCGGACCTGTTAAATCATACAGGGTTCGAAGACAACATTGACTTGATGTTTGATGCATGTTGCTATGGAAACTAATAGCACGGGAGGGGTTGAAGAGGTTGGTGTTGCAAGGAGCATGGATGGGGAGGACAGGTTGTTGTCGGACTCTGATTCAAGTTCTCCAACTAGCTCAACGACCACCTCAGTTTCCTGTAACTATTATGTTTGGATGTTTTGCTGGACTTTGTAGGCCGAGGATTGTTGAGGTTTGTTTAGATTTTGTCCTGTTGGGTTTTGTTGAGGTGGATGCGAATTAAAAGGCCTAAAAGATCCCTCCTGTTTTTTTGTTTTTCCTTCCATGTTTGTTTTCTTTTAGAACAAAATATGAATAAAAAATTTCAATAATTTTTGTTTTCCCTTTTCAACTGGCCGGGTATTACCGTGTTCTTTTTTAAAATTCTTGATTTTTTTATTTTTTTATTTTCATAATGTTAAAAATAAAAAATATTATTTTAATATATTTTAAAATAAAAATTATGTTAGAAACAATCTTTACTGTACTCCTAAATTGATTTATAATCGGTTTATATGCAAAGTTTTTTAAGTAGTATTTAAAATTATAATAACAATTATTTTCAAAAAAAAATTATTTTAAAATATATCAAAATAATATTTTTTATTTTTAATATCAGGATACTAGAATGATATAAAAAATAATTTAATATTAAAAATATTAAAAAACTTTTAAAAATACCTTTTAAATTAAAAACAAACACATTTAAAAAGTTGAATAAACTAAGTCTGGACATATAAAGTTAACCTAACGAGATCTAAAAGAGATAAAAACCATCATAAATATTATGTTTTTGAGAAACATAACATGAATTATAATTTAACTTTATAAAAGATAATTTTTAAATAATATTTTTATAACATATCATTTTTTATAAACAAGATAAATGAAAATCCTTGTTGAAAATCAGGAGAAAAACTGAAAATCGCAGGGGCGCTGTCCTGTACCTTGACAAACACCGAAAATCCATATCTCTAACACCTTCTAAAAAAAGGAAAGAAAAAAAATAAAAATCTCCATAATTGTAACTGTCAGAGTATAATTTTGTAAATATTAAAAAGGGAAAGGGTGAAAATGTGAAACTGAAAAACCAGAAAGGCTTGAAGTAAAAATTAATGACAGCAAGAATTCAAGGGTTACTAACGCTCCAAGAAATCAGAAAACAGAACTCTTCAAAACAGAAAAACAGAGGACAAATTTTTTATGCAAAAACCCTAACAAAAGAGAGAGATAAAGAAGATTTGGGAAGTGGGTGTTTGTTAAAAAGAGGTTTTATTAGCTTAATTCACTCTATCACCCTTTTAAAGGTCAGTTTCATTTTATTTATGAAGACCCCATTTTTTATGTTGAAGTTTATGGCTTTCATTTCGATAGAGTTTGAAACTTCATTGATTTTTGTCAATGATTTTGTGGTTTTTTTTTTTTTTTTTTAAATGAGAGACTAAATATCTCGTGGTTGCTGGGTATTTGTTTACTTGAATTTTGATATGCAAAACACAACACACTCTGCACATTTGCTTGGGGTGGTTTTGCTGTAATTCTGCTGTTTTCGTTGTTTTTTTGATGGGTTTGTTGATTTTTACTCTTATTCTTGATGAAACTTTGTTGTGCTGGGATAGTAACTAGGCAGTGCCTGGTTACATGTTAGTGACAATGGCAGTGAAAGAATGAAGGAGAAACAAGAAATCTGCTACATGCTTTATTTTTTCAATTGACTTTTGCTTTAAGTGTGAACAAAGGCAAAATCTTTAGTTTTCTTGTTATATGTTTTTTTTCCTACTATGCAATAACCACCTTTTGTTTTTGTTACAATTCTTGTTTATAATTAGATATGTTCATTAATCTTCATGGATTAGTGCTTTGAACTGGTTACTTTTGTTTAATTCCGATAAGAGAGATTAATAAGAGAGATTATTCAGGCTGTTTGTACTGCTGATCGAGTTGGAATAAACATGAAGATTTGGTTCTAGTCACGCAGAGAGAACAAAATCTGCATTCACGCTACACCTATGGATGGTGAGGTGGTAGACGTGGAAGTCAGGGAAGGGAATAATCACTTGGCAGTGATTGCTGACCCGAATGAGACTGAGAAACAGAATACAACCCGGAATTATACGGAAGCAGCAGTTAGAAATCAGGACGATGATGGAATTGCTTTACCGCATGTCGGCATGGAATTTGAATCAGAAGATGCTGCAAAGACTTTTTATGATAACTATGCTAAGCGCATGGGATTTAGCACCCATGTTGGTCAGTTTACACGTAGTAGGCCTGATGGGCCAATTGTGACTTGGGAGTTTGCTTGTTCCAAGGAGGTTTTCAAAAGGAAGAATATTGAGAGCTGCAATGCTGTGCTTAGGATAGTGAGGAAGGATTCACATTCAGACAATTGGGCTGTGACAAAGTTTGTTGAGGAACATAACCACTCTCTGGGAACTCCTGGTAAGGTCCTTCGACCACGCAGGCATTTTGCTGGTGCTACAAAAAACATGGCTGAAATGCTGGATGCCACTAATGATGTTTATGTTTCAACAGACGGAAGTCACGTGCCTCATGAACCAAAACATGTTAGGAATGCCTTATCTGTAGAACCTAATAATCTAGTCAGAAATGTTGCGCCTCTGCCTGCAACCTATTTCAGGGCTCCTGGCGGAAGGAAATCCCTTGGAAGAGATGCTCACTGTCTCCTGAACTATTTCAAGAAGATGCAAGCTGAGAACCCTGGCTTCTATTATGCAATTCAACTTGATGATGAGAACCGCATGACTAATGTCTTTTGGGCTGATGCAAGATCAAGGATTGCTTATAGTCACTTTGGCGATGCAGTTGTTTTTGACACGATGTATAGACCAAATCAATATCAAGTGCCTTTTGCTCCTTTTACAGGCATGAATCATCATGGTCAGATGGTAATGTTTGGTTGTGCATTGCTTCTAGATGAGTCCGAGTCTTCCTTTACTTGGTTATTTAGGACATGGTTATCTGCAATGAATGGCCAGCCTCCTGTTTCATTCACCACAGACCAAGATAGAGCCATACACATGGCTGTTGCGCAGGTATTTCCAGAAACTCGTCACTGTATTTGCAAGTGGCACATCTTGAGAGAAGGCCAAGATAGGTTGGCTCATATATATCTTGCTCATCCTTCCTTCTATGGAGAGCTTTATAGCTGCATTAACTTTTCTGAGACAATTGAGGATTTTGAATCATCATGGGCCTCTCTCCTTGAAAAATACGACCTCCAAAGGATTGAGTGGCTTCAAGCTGTGTACAATGCTCGCCAACAGTGGGCACCGGTTTATTTTCGTAACACTTTCTTTGCTGCCCTTTCTTCAAATCATGGTATCAGCTCCCTCTTTGATGGGTATGTGAATCAACAGACCACAATACCTTTGTTCTTTAAACAATATGAACTCGTGCTTGAACATTCTTTGGAAAAGGAAATAGAAGCAGACTATGATACAATTTGCACCACTCCTGTACTTAAGACACCATCGCCAATGGAACAACAAGCTGCAAACCTTTATACCAAGAAAGTGTTCACAAAGTTTCAGGAAGAACTAGTTGAAACTTTTGTGTATACAGCAAATAAGATTGAGCGAGACGGGATGGCCACTAAATACAGGGTTGCAAAATATGAGCATGATGACAAGGCATACATAGTGATGTTGAATATATCTGAGATGCAAGCAAGTTGTAGCTGCCAGATGTTTGAATATTGTGGCATTCTCTGTAGACATATACTAACTGTCTTCACTGTAACAAATATTCTTACCCTCCCATCTCACTACATATTGAAGCGATGGACAAGGAATGCAAAATCTTGGATTGGATCAGAGGAACAGAGTGCGGATTCACAAGGTCTTGATACTCTGACCTCTCGCTTTAACAATTTGTGCCTTGAAGCTATTAAATATGCAGAGGAAGGAGCAGTTGCCATTGAGACTTATAATGCAGCAATCAGTAATTTAAAAGAGGGTGGAACAAAGATTGCTTCTGTGAAGAAAAGTGTTGCACAAGTCACACCTTATAGATCACATTTTAGTGGAAATAGTCAAGAAGAAAATAACAAGAAAACCCCTACTGCTCCTCATGAAATGATCCCGTCATTGTGGCCTTGGCAGGATGCTATGCCACCTCGGTTTAATCTTAATGATGGGGGAGTACCTTGTGCAGATTTGAATCAGCCCAGCATGGCCCCTGTATCTATTCACCGTGATGGTGGTCCAACTGACAACTCAGTATGCAGCAGAACCTATGTTTTTAATGTCTAATCATTTTCATAAAATTATTCTATTTGAGGTAATAGAAATTTTTCCTTACAAGCATCTGGACATAGTTTGTGATTCTTTCATTGAAATAATGCAGGTGGTTCTCACTTATTTTAAGTCCATGACTTGGGTCATTGAAAATAAGACTTTGACACCAGCTGGTAAAGTAGCTGTCATCAACTTGAAGGTACGTGGTCTTTCCTTTTACTGAGCCATTGACTTTTGTAAACTTAGTCTTACATTATTTTTCAGAAATTTTCATTGGCTAGTTACACGGTATTTGCTAGAAATTTATGCCAATTGTGTTAGTTCAAAGCACCAGCTTCCTCTGCACAAAGCTTGCATATTATTTCACAGCTGTTGCTATGTCCAATGAAATTCTAACTGTTAATTAGTTCATTTTAGTCCCTCATATGCTTGCAAATTAATTAAGCATGGATGCTAGCTAATGAGCATTTTCTGATACATTCATTTTATTACTCTAGCATTTTCAGCTTCAGTTGTGCATGCTATAAATTATCAATTATTTCCCTTGTCCTTGCTCTAGTTGCAAGATTATGGTAAAAATCCATCAGGGGAGACAGAGGTACAGTTTAGGTTAACCAAGGTCACGCTGGAGCCTATGTTGAGATCCATGGCCTACATTAGCCAGCAGCTCTCAACTCCAGCTAATCGAGTTGCTGTCATCAATCTGAAGGTACAAAACCAGAGTTTACTATTCTTGTTTGTGAAAACTTACTAAAACAGTAAGGCTGAATACTTAGTGTCAGATTGGATTGAATCACTTTCATTAGTGTGTTTTTAGTTCTCTCTAATAAGGATTAATATTATGGTCTGCATAGATTTGTATGACATAGGCATTTCTTTTGAATGAAACCAGCTCCATGTTTTTTCTGAATAAAAAATTGATGTAAAAAAAAAATCTCGAAGATGGCCATTATACGTGAGCTCATAAGCTGCTTCCCTTCACTATTAGCACCATCCTCTTGTAGAAAGTATAGAAAATGTCTTTGTTATGCTATATGCAGCACATCGTTGACACGGGCTTGAGATCCAATCACAGATCCCACTGAAGAACTGTGATAGTGATTCTGGAAACTTGGTTCTTATAAATCCACAAAACCTTACCATGTCCCATAACCTCCATTTATCTTTCTACATGCCAATTAAACCCAGAAATGTCAAGCTTGTCTTGCATTTCACAGCCTTGTGATCTTGTGGCTGGTGAGTGTCACCAAAGGTGCGCTAAATATTAGATGTCTTGGAGAATGTCAGGGCATTTAGTTTTTTGTTGCGCCTATGTTAGGTAGTACATCATGTTAGTATTTATTTTTTATTTTACATATCATCTCAAATGAGTAGTATTGCATCATCTGGTCACTTGAAAGTTTCAATCTTTTGCTGGTCCTATAAATCACTAGGAAAAGCCAACATAGACAATAATGCAAGGATTGTTTTTTTTTTTCTAACTCTTTTTTTTTTTTTTGGCTTGTTGTCTCCAGCTCCAAGATACCAAGACAACAACTGGAGAAACAGAGTTAAAATTTCAGGTTTCTAGAGACACACTTGGTTCCATGCTGAGATCAATGGCATACATCCGTGAGCAACTGTGAGAGCTGTAAGTGAATTCATTTGGATTTTAAAATTTTGCTACTCATTGAATAGTTAGCTAGATCTTTAGTGCAACTCCCATGTCTTGGCAGAGTTCAATTTGCTTGTCCCATGAATGGAAAAATGGACTAGTTTTCATTGCTTTGACTTGGCTATAAAACATTAATCTGGTTAGTTGATTTTGATTTGACCAGTGCTGGCACATTGGTGTAAATCCCTTATCTGCGAACTATAAGATATGAAATACTGATAATTTCCACTCTTAGATTATAAATTACCATTATGCGAAGCTGAATGTAGATGATATGCTGGCATTTTCAGGCCACCAACACTAGTTCTGCAGTGTTACCTCACATTAGGCATTGGTTATATAACACATTCTCACTCGAAGAAGATATTCAGAGAAATGGGTTCTTGTAGTAATTGAAGTTTTAACATGGCAGTTGCTAGTATAAGATGTCCAAGTCAGAATTTTACTTTCTGAGGTTCATGTATATAATGACTGAAATTTAGGAGAATATTTTTGCAGTTGGGCTAGAAACACCTTCATATTAGAATGTGATTTGATTGATCCACTCTTTGAAGTGTTTTTGCTGGTATCTTTTCAATGTGGCACAATGAAATAATGTGTGCAGACATGAATATCTATGATTCCTGCAGGTTTTCTGGCAGCAGCTTCATTTTACCAATTCTGTAATCAAGAATGGTATAATCTGTTAGAATTCCTTTGGGTGAGCTGAGCCCGAAAGAGATCCAGGCTTCCAGCTACACTGGGAAAGCTAGCAGGAGTGGAAGTGTACTCTTTCTGGTCTGGTAACCATTCGTGTATGATGTGCATGCTCCAGTGACATACAACACCTGGCCTTAGCTGTAGTTAGGTATGGGGTATTGCTATTCCATATGACCAAGTTTGGATTAGCTGTAGTTAGGCATGGTTAATCTTATTCCTAACGTCTAGGTAAGATAATACATGGTTTCCTTGTAACAATGGGCTGGAAACTTGATTTGTAAATGCGAGTAATTGCGAACAGTCTTATAATATTATATTGAATGAGCATTGCATATATATTATTGTTTCCCAGATTTTGGAGCTGGTGTCATTTCGTTTGTTAGTTTTGGCTCTCCCCCCGTAAATGTAGTTGCAACTACCAGCAGACCTATCTCTAGGGTTCTTAATCTCTGCCTGGTTCCATATGCTCTGTGCAGGCCCCCCAACAGTGCACATTGCTACACAAATCACTGTCACAATACTGATTTGAACACGGTCTTGGAAGATCACCATCAGGATTCAGCAACTCTGCTGCCTAAATAGGAAGATTTCTGAAGAGTGAAGGGAGAAAAACCATTTTTTCCATCATAAATCTACCTAATTCAGAATATTTTTCTTTCAACACTCCCAAAATGAATGAGGCCAGACCACTTTATGAATCCATACAATAGCCGATTAAATCTTTTCTTATTCTAATCTAGACTGTAAACTTTTTTCTCAACCAATAATGTAGTTTTTCATCTGTTTTTCAAAACCAGCAGTGGTTTATCACTCTTGAAGTCAAACTTGACTTGAGGATTATAATTCTTGGCCAGAAAAATGGATTTATTTGACAAGGCTCCTTTTTTATTATTATTAATCTTTATAATCATTACAGAATGTGAAGATAGAATTTAAGGTTATTACCTTCTTGTTCTTTATGCAACTCAAAAATCATTAGATCTTCTATCTAACAAGAAAGAAGTTGGTACAAGTAAGAAAAATCCAAGAGAAAAAAACTTCTCATAGATGCAAAATTTGTACATGTATCCTCTGTGAACTCCTTCTTTAATTGATTAAAAAAAATAATTACAAAACTTTGAAGATAAAAAGGCGTCAAGAAAAGGGACAAACGTAAAATGTACTTGGTGTAGTATCATTTCTTGCAACCAAATTATTTTTTATATTAATTTTACCCTTAAACTCGGTTATAATTATTCAACAAAAACTATTAGATTTTATATAAAATGATATCATTTATTTTGAATGAAACTATAAATTAAAAAACTTGGAATTTGATATATATATATATATATTTGAAAATAAGATTCGTACAAGATACCATGTAATGATAAAAGCGATATATTTTTTCGTATAGTTGGAGACCGGACAAAGAAAAACGAAAGCCACGAAACGGCATAACCTCAACGAAAACGAGCTTTCCTCTCTCTATCTTGTTGTCCTCCAGACAACTTTGTTCCCTTTTCCTCTCACACCGGTTCACATCCCGCCGAAACATTTCCTATACACCAAAAGCTTCGGAATCTCGCTTAAGTTTCCTGGTATCTTTCTTTCTTTCTTTTTCTGTGTTTTCTTCTTCTTCAATAATTTCTGAGTTCTATCATATGCCAAGAATGCCTACCATGTGTATGATGAATTGCCGGCCACCTGTCACTGATGAATTTGACGCTTTCTTTTGTTTCTTTCTCGCATTTTTGTCTTCAATTCCTTGTGGGTTTTAAGCATTTCAGTTGGTTTTGTGTAGGAATCTCGAATCATTGGTCTGTGCTTCTAGTTAAGGTAACGAAATGGGATTGTGCTTTCCTTCAACACCCAAGAAACTGGCCATGACTATAGGATTATTTACTTCTGGAGCTGCTCTTTTTGCTGTTGGCTTGCATCAATGCTATGTCAACATTGCTCCTCAACGAGCTCGTATCAAAGCTCGTAATGATTTTGTCAGAGAACGATTAAGAAAGAAGTATGGCAAAGAATAGAAGGAATTATGCTCGCTGCTCTAGCTACGCAACAACATCGAGTTCGCTCCAAGTAAAAATCCTAATGATCTCGGCTTCACTCGAAAATAAAAGCATCTGTTGTTACAATCGGAAATCTGTTATGGATACAACATTATTCATTTTGAAATTATATCTTTATCTCAATTTTGTTATTTTCTCGGAGATTATGTTCGTCTTTTCTAAGCACTCAGTGTGTTGATTCCACACGGCTCCGTATTCCTTTAATCCTTTGCTAGCATATACAAAAAAATTGTTATGGGGGTTGGTTATGAACCCAATTAGAAGGAAGAATAGTGGACCTATCTGCCCTGGCTATCCAATCTGCAGCATGATTTGCTTTCCTACTTACAGCTATAAGAACACTACCATGATGCATGATATGCAGTTGCTGCTTCTACCTCCCCTTCAACGCACAGGGGTAGAATCCTTGACGACTGACACAGCAGCAGCACCGGATCATTGTCGTCACTTGGGGGTGGAAAACCGAAGCCAAAGCTAGGGACTCGCGAATAGCAAGAGCTTCTTCTTGTGCCACCGATCCACACTTTCAAACAAGACCTTTGCCTTCCACTGAGGCTCCGTTGGAGTCTCCACCGGTAATATCAATTCCTGCGTGAGAAGTATCTATTTAGAAGGGGGTGTAGTGGCAAGAGTTTGAAACTAAAAAAATTGTTTTTTATGGTTTCAAATTTAAATTTGTAATTGTTAATATAATGGTTGTTAAAAATTTATATAATTATTAATTTTAAAATTTATAAAATTAATTGAGATATGTAAAAATTAATTCAGATGAACATTTATTTTAATAATAAAAAATAGTTACTGTATGAGAAGCTCCTTGAACATACGACGAGCACACAATTAAATTTCATTTCATACTGTCCATGTGTTGTCCGCTTCAACGCTTGTAGTTGCAAGAAATGTTGGCTCGTGCCTAGAGTCTATATGGACGTGCATAGAAATATTTGGAAACGTGCTAGTTATTATTTTTTTAAAATTATATTAAAATAATAATTTTAGTTTTAAAAAATTATTTTTGATATTAATATATTAAAATATAAAAAATATTAATTTGAAATAAATAAAATAATAATTTTTTTAAAATTGTTAAAATAATAAAATATATATAGAAATTTTTTAAGGTGTTTTTTCTTTTCTTTTTCATTGGAGACAATAAAAAAAATATTTATCTAAGTTCAGGTTTATCAAATATTAATTTAGATAAAATTATATATATATATATATATATATATATCAAAATTTCGAAATTATTAGTTAAAATCTTTTTTTTTATTCTTTTTTACAAATCAAGGAATTAGCTTTTATGAAGAGAAATCATACAATTATCTTCTCATGTTTAATATTTTTCTCCCTCTTTTTATTAAGAGGAAAAAAATGATCATCTATGCACTAATTTGTCTATAAATTCTCCTTTTGTTTTTTATTCAAAAACTCTTAATTTTAACTGATCATTACCAAAATTATATATATATATTAAAAAAAAAAACGCTGAACGAAAGTTACGAAACGGCACCACTTTAATGAAAGCGAGATTTCCTCCCTTTTACCTTGTATTTCTCTAAAAAAGGAGTGAACTTTTTTCCCCGATCACATTCCGCCGATACATTTCCGATACACCAAAAGCTTTGTACTCTGGCGTTCCGGATCCAACACCCGAAACCGCCGAGTCTCATTACAATTTTTCTGCCCTATAAATCCGAGATTTCGGTTTTGGACAGTTCCTTAACAAAGTAAGCACTCCTTTTGTTTTCATGATCAGACTTGAAAGATTGAATCTATCAGTTTTAGAAGCTTAATCAAGTGAGTTGATGAACTTTAGCTTGAAAGCTGAAATGGGTTGTTTTTTTTGGTCTTGAAATTGCTAATCATGATTAGTTTAGTAGTGATTGATCATAATTATGGGTAGATATTGATGTTGTTAAAAATGTAAGTGAAAAGGTTTCGTTTTTTATGACTGTTTGATTCTTGTTTTTACTTAATTGTTGGGTTACTGATGTTTTATTTTTGAAGTCAGTAATGTGTTAGAAGTTGGGAGTTTTTTCCAACAGTTTTCCAGGATGCAATTTAAGGATAATAACCATGTAAGGATTTGATGTGTTTGATGATTTTTCTTTTTAGCTTAAACCTCAAGTAACTGTAGTTTTTGAGTATTTAAGTTTTGCACTTTTGATATGTTTATGAACCCCAGAATTTGGCACCTCCTAGAGCTACTGATCCTGGATGGGCTCATGGGACTATGGTTAATGGGGGTAGGCAAAAAATCAAGTGCAAATACTGTCATAAGATTTTTCTTGGCGGCGGAATTTCTAGACTGAAGCAACATTTGGCTGGAGAAAGAGGGAACGTAACTCCGTGTGAAGAAGTACCCGAGGAAGTTAAAGTTCAGATACAGCAGCATTTGGGTTTTAAAGTTTTGGAGAAGCTAAGAAAGCAGAAAGAAGCAAATAGCGCAAAGAATTCCTTTTTGTCGCACTTTCAGGATAAGGACGGAGATGACGAGGACAATGATGACGCGGGGCCACTGCAAAAGATGGCTATCAGGAGAAGGGGTAAAGAGGTCTTGGAAGGGACATCTAAGCGAACCAAGAGACGCAGGAAGCAATATCTGCCAATGGCTGTGCCTGTTGTTGCTCGACCTTTGCTCCAGAATCTTGCTTCCCAAGAGAGCATCGACCAGGCTGATATCGCTGTTGCAAGATTTATGTACGAAGCTGGAGTGCCATTAAGTGCAGCATATTCTTGTACTTTTCAACAGATGGCTGATAGTATTGCTGCTGTAGGCCCTGGCTATAAGATGCCTTCTTACAATGCTTTGAGGGGAAGATTGCTTAATAGAAGTGTCCAGGATGCAGGAGAATATTGCACAGAATTGAGAAAGTCTTGGGAAGTGACTGGATGCTCGGTTTTAGTTGATAGGAGGATGGATAGAATTAATCGCACAGTCATAAATTTTTTTGTTTATTGTCCCAAGGGTACCATGTTTTTGAAATCTGTGGATGCGACAGACATTACAAAATCAACAGAGGGACTCTGTAATCTATTTGACAGTGTTGTTCAAGAAGTTGGTCCCAAGATTATTGTCAATTTTGTGACAGATACTTCTCCCAGTTATAAAGCTGCTGGAAAACTCTTAGCAGATAAATATAAGACCTTTTTCTGCAGCACCTGTGGAGTGCAGTGCATTGACCTGATGCTCGAGGAAATTTCAAAGAAAGATGAAGTACAGGAGGTATTAGCAAAGGCTAAAAGAGTAACTCGGTTCATTTATAACAATGCTCGGGTCCTTAATCTGATGAGGAAGAAAACAGGTGGAAGAGATATTATCCAACTTTCAAGGACAAGGTTCGCTTCCATCTTCTTGACACTGCAAACAATTGTAACTTTGAAAGGCCATCTTGAGCAGATGTTTACAAGCAACTCGTGGATGCAGTCATCTTTTACTAAGCAAAGAGCAGGAATTGAGGTGGCAGAAATTTTGGTGGATCAACTTTTCTGGTCCATGTGTGACCATGCTTTGAATGTTGCAAAGCCCCTGCTTTCCGTTTTACACCTCATGGGCTGTGAAGATAGACCATCCATGGGATATGTATATGATGCGATGGAAAAGGCAAAGAAAAGTATTATTGCAGCATTTGACAATATGGAATCTGATTATGCACCATACTTGAAGATTATTGATCATGTCTGGCAAGAGGAATTCCATAGCCCTCTTCATGCAGCTGCATACCATCTCAACCCAGCTGTATTCTATAATGCCAATTTCTCCTTCAACAAAGTCATTCAAAAAGGTTTACTTGATTGCATTGAGACCATAGAGCCTAGTTTATCTGCCCAAGTTACAATCACTAGCCATATAAAATTCTATGAGGAAGCCGTAGGGGATTTTGGTCGACCTGTGGCATTACATGGACGAAAATCACTAGTGCCAGGTTAATGTCCATAACAAAGTTTGTATAACCAAGTTCTTTTATAATTTATTACTAAATAAACCTGTCTGTTTATGCAGCTACATGGTGGTCACTCTATGCATCAGATTACCCTGATCTGCAGCGCTTAGCAGTCAGGATATTAAGTCAGACCTGTAGCATCACCACATATGAGAGGAGCTGGAGCATGCTTGAATGTATCCAGTATAAGAAGAGAAATCGATTGGAGCAGCAGAGATTAACTGACCTTACATTTGCTCACCATAACTTGTTCCTGAAAGAGAGGTAATTTTCCTTCTCCTCATCAGTTTCATTGCTGCTGTTTTGTTGGCCAATAGACTGGAAGCTCTGTCGTACACATTTTCTTCCATCCTCTGGGTCTGAAAAATGAAAGAAATCTCGATGACTTGATTCCGTGTTCAATTTTTTGTGTTTACCAAGCATTCCTTGGATTAAGCATCATGGATTGATTGTTATCCTTAATGAAGTCATGATACCAATTTCACTACCACTGATCAATCCTTAGTTCCTGCACAATTTCATAAGGTCTGTCAATGCTTTATTCACGTTGGAGAGAAAGTAATTGATTAAATAACTTTACTTTGCATTTCATCGGAGTTGATTAGCTTTTATAAGAACTTTTATTGTCATCTTGATAAGATATTAAATGATATTTTACACCCTTGTGATCCTCTTCTCTTGATTAAACTCTCCTTGAATGTAGAATGTTGCAAATGCTAATTTTTCTGTTTTACATCCAAGAAGGCGAGCTGAGGAAACTAAATCCAGGTGCAAGAGAAACAACATTGATCCTACATGCTTAGAAGCTATGGATGCCAATATGGGAGA
Source organism: Populus ilicifolia (assembly GCA_015708895.1). Lineage (NCBI taxonomy): Eukaryota > Viridiplantae > Streptophyta > Magnoliopsida > Malpighiales > Salicaceae > Populus > Populus ilicifolia. The sequence continues at coordinate 151,137 of SRLM01001573.1, read as the reverse complement.
CTGGGTGGAGGATTTGGAAGAAGACTTAAGCTGGATGGATGTGAGAGTCACCAATGAGGAAGTGAATCATGAAGTGCAAAATACTGATGATTCCAACTCCAATGAGAGTACTGATGACAGAAGCAGTGATCTCACAAAAGGTCTTGATGGAGATGATGATTTGTAGTGACCCACTTAGTTTGTCATAGGATAGCAAATTGGAGAGTTCATATAATTGTCTGGAATCTATTTGTGAAACTATTTTCATTCACGTTGTAGAAATTGCTAAATCAAGGGAATTATCCTGATTATGTTGAATGGAAATATAGAATTTTGGATCTTGCACGATTTCATTTTGTGGCAAGAATTTGTGTGTAAATTCTACAATGCTCCAGAGTGGATGGGCATAAATTCATTTTCTTTCCCTGCAGATTCAAAGCTACTGCAGCTTCCAACTCAGATCATGTGTATTTTCAATTATTTTAGGTGGGACATTTTTATATTGTACTGCGTAACCCCATGGGAAGGTTTTGCATTGTTTGACAGTGTGCATACAGATAGTTCAGTTGAAAGAGCTTGCTAGAACTTGCTACTTCACCAGTTTGCCAATGACCTCCCTTTCCCTTGCACCAGCCCCTTTCTTCTGCCGTTGTTAGATTCGAACCCAGCAAGGCTATGGTGCCAGAACTAATTCCAATATTAGTATTTAATTGACTGTAGTGTGGCTATTCCATTTAACCAAACCAAATTTTGATTCGACAAATGCACAGTTATTGGAGAAGATTAGCAGGTGAATTGAGCCTGACCATATGGATACATTACTAAGATCTATTGAAAAGTTCTGTCTATGAAGTGAAACCTATTCAAGCATCAAGAATGGCTGAGTTATATTCCCTGATATCCATGCTTCTACTGGTTTGATATCCATCACAACGAGAAGTTCCTAACTTCGACAGCAAATTAAGAGAGAATTTCATTTACCTCATTTAGTCACCATCTCTATTGCCTGTATAGCATTACCTGAAAGAAAGGCTTTGTAGAGAAAAAAACAAGATGCATAGATGGAAAGATGATGGTGAGAGTAGGAAGTGAGAAAATTATTGTTGCCGAAGAAATGAGAGGAGTTCACCTGAAGTGAACTGTCTCTTTGCATTGCGGCTTTGAACTCATCAAAGGTGACTTTTCCATCACTGTTGGCATCCATCCTATCAAATATCACGTCCAATTTCCCCGGCTCTGTCATATCTCCTGGAAGGCAGTCCTCGGGCAAAGCCTGCTCAAAAAACATTCCATATGTCATCTAGTCTTCGAAGCAGTTCAAACTTTTCAAGCTATAAAAATTGCAAGGGAAGCAGCTCACTCTGAGCATTGATGCCACTTCTTCCTTGTTGATGCACCTGGATCGATCTGTATCACACATTAAAGCAAAAGAAAAAATAACCTTAGCTTGATAAGTTACTTCTTGATGTTGCAAAATGGAGGGGAATCGGGGAAGAAAGCATACCTGGAAGCACAGACGGAGAGCATCATCTCCTCGAGAGTTCCTGAGGCTGGAGAAACCACAAAGTATCTCTCATGTCAACTGTTCCATCACGGTTGTTGTCAAATAGATCGAAGATTCAGGGTGCCATAGGGATCAGTGATGACATGTTCATTGCTTTCAGCACCTCCTTGAATTCGGATAGAGAAGCATTATCACCTTTTGCACACCTACACATAAATATATCTCTCGACTAGAATATCGAAGGTTGATGATATAGGGCAATCAAACTCATGCCAGCTTGATTCTAGAGTTTCTTTATGCAATTTAAATGCTGATAAACCTAGAACTCAATGAAAGCTGAACTAAAATTTGAGGCAGGAAATAGTGAGTACTCACAATTTGGAAAAATATAGCCTGAGTTTACAATTTCATCCTCCTTGAGGTCATGTGATCCTAGTAGGGATTTAAACTTTTAGGTTCTTAAGAAAATTGTGCTACTCCACACACTGGCAATTGCTGCAGCATGGAATTTGAGACGGGCATTCAAACTCTGCAGCCTTGAGACAACCTCAGGGTCCATTTGTTCCTCTTTTGCAGAACCCCCTATCACCCAAGGATGATTTAGAACCTGTCACCACATGTAGTATGTTTTTCTTAGTGAAGGCTCTCAATAATAATAGGAAGAGACCAATAAGTTAAGGCTTTGGGCATCATTACATCTTGAGCACTCGGTCTCCTTTCCGGATCAACTTGCAGGAGATCAGTGATCAGTTGTTTTGCTGATGAAGTAATGTTCTTCCATGTCTTCTCATAGAAACTGAAATCACCCTGCACAGCAAAGCATTTGTCTTTCAGAACCACGGAAGTAAGATGAACTGAACAATGAAGCGAATGATCTAGCTTTGGTAAAGGCAAAAATTATCCATACAGCAAGTATCACTTCTTGTTTCTGCCTGTTGGACTGAGCAATGAAGGGCGGATACCTGAAATATCAAAGGAAACAAAACAAAAGACCTAAGAACTTGAACCGAAGATTGGGATATTGATTGCAAACTTGTGGCAACAATACGAGAGGCTACAATTTGAGACACAAGAAAATTAACTCACCCTGAGAGCAGGATATACAAGATTACTCCCAAAGACCACATATCAGTTTTAGAGCTAATTCTGCCTTGAGAAAGAGCTTCTGGTGAGACATCAACAATGGAGCCAAACAACCCAACAGCCGGATCAGTGAACTCTTCTACAGAACTCAATCCAAAGTCCATGATCTTCAAGGTAGAATAATCGTTTTCATTCAAGAAAAGACAGTTTTCTGGCTTCTAGTCTCTATGAACAATATTAGCCCTGTGAAGAGCTCCCAATCCTTCTGCAATATGCCTAACTACAGTTGCTGCATCACGCTCGGAGTACTTGTCTCGAGCGACAATCCTGTCAAACAGCTCTCCACCAGAACAAAGCTCCCCAACACAAGATGCACACCATTTTGATCTTCATAAACACCATAGAGATCAACCACATTCTGATGCGGCGATACATTTTCTAATATCTTTCTCATAACCAATATATCATTTGAAAGTAAAGCATCGGATACGGAAACTGCATCCATGTTGGAAATTTGAACGAAGCAAAGCTTCTCTCACCATCACCGCGAGACCGAGGAATTCCTGATGGTGCTAATGGGCCTAATCTTTTCAATGTCTTGATATCTACCTGCCTTCTATCTCCACTTGTCTTCTTAATACCTCCCCTGACAACTGAGAATCCACCTCTTCCAAGGATGTCAGAAACTTCATACTCATCTAAAGTTTTCTTGTTTCCTGTCCCATGGAGACAATTTCCCGGAATGGAAACTAACTACCAAACACAACAGAAATGGAATCTTGAAGACTTGGAATTTTCAGACAAAAACAAATAATGGGAAGAACTGGACATATTGTATTAATCAATTATTAGGGAGAGAAGAGACAAAGTTGAAACGCGGATTCATGCAAAGATTGACATCACCTCGAGAGGAGTTTTTGCATTAGTTTATGCTATAAACTATGATGAAATTCTTGTGGATACAAGAGATAGGAGCAGAAGAAAAACAGACAGAGACATGGCAACTAAACCTTAATTATTAGTATAGCGAGTTTCCATATCTATCTTCAAAATTCTTTATCTTAAACTCAAGGTTTAAGCTTTGATCATCAGTCCATATCATGTAGCGTTTGGTAATATAATCTTGTAATAGTAAAAGAGATTTGCCTCGTTGCATAACAAGCTCTCTTCTCTTTTCCTTTTTGGCACAAGGCAAGAGTTTAACATGGAATTAGAGTCATGGCCAATCTAAATTTTGAGGACATTTTCATTTTCACCTTAATCAAAACTCTTGATATTTATTCACTTTTCCTCTCTTTTTTATGGGGTTTTGATGGCTAAACTATACCCGAATGACCAAGATCAAGTTTTTCTTCTTTGAAGGGTATTAAATTTAATTTGGTGTGATTAAAGACATATTCATTTAGACGAGGATCTCGAGATTCAAACTCAAGAAGCAAGAGACAAAACAAATTTCTTTAACCTTGCAACCTGCCCCTTAATTGTACATCATCCTTAATTTATATAATCATGTTCTTGATATTTTATTATGGTATTCGTTAAAATATACAGAAGACATGATGTAACCAGCCACCAATATGCGGGCATCAAACGACCCAACCACCAGTCCCCATTCCTTCCAAAACTTGTAGGTTTTCTGCTGCTGTGTTTTGGGTTCAGGCAGACAATTAATAAAAGACATGAAGTGACAGTTTTAGAAACAAGAGATGAGAATAATGTAAAGAACTGACCATAGTGTAAAATTAGAAACAAGAGATGAGAATATTCATTAAAGAACTCTATGTTAGGAATATGTGTTTTATTCCTTGAAACTCGTATACATGTTAAACACACATGGAAAGAGAGGTTTTGAGCTTTGGAAATGAGAGTAAAAAATTACAAACTAAGGATCTAATTGTGCATAGATTTGCGGCGTAGGGATATAATTAAATAATTTATAAATTCAAGGACTCTTATAAATATATAATATATAAAAACAAAAACATTACGGGAGGCTGCTTCCATAACCACTCTTTAAGAGGGTCCGCTGTTGCCTTGGAAAGGCCACAATTGCATAGTTAAGCTACAAAGAGACTTTAATCAGCTATTAGTCAAGGAATGATTAGGCCCAGGTTATTTCTATATGGGCCTTCATCTGCTAAGTGGGTCTTTTTTGTGGGAAGACTCTATGGGCCTATGAGATACGGGCCTGAGGTGAATTAACACATACGTGGTTCACTTTAAATTAGACCCATCAAGCCCAAAATCTCCTCCAGCGTAACGATCACGCGGTGCTTCCATAACCGTTATACACGTTAAAGTGTAAATCTTACTTTTTAACTTATTTTCTTCGATTTATTTTATTTATTTTTTTCAATTCTTTTCTATTTTCCTTCTAATTTTTCTCTCTTTTTTTTTCTTCTCTTCTTCCATCAGTTTTTAACTTTTAATTTCAAACCTTTTTATTTTTTTACTTCTTATTTATATTTATGAAATTTTATTGAATTATCACAATACCTTTTATTCATTTATTCCTATATCTAAGCGTTCAAGGGCTTCATAGCCTTTTCCTCTCTTTAGTTCAAAACGTTACAGCCGAACTTCTCTTGCAATCTGAATGCCATCAAGACGAGGAAGGAGTGCCGCTATGATTATACCAAGCCAAAAGATCCCTCCACCGTCATGTTGAAGATTGCCCTGTCAGATTACGTCACAGTTGCAAGCATTAGTTAGTCCATGTATACGTTACTTTTCTTTGTGAACTTAGCTGAGGGGAGAATAGATAGAGGTAATATCTACATCTCTGGAAGAGAAGAGGACATGCCAGGAGCTAACAAACATAGGAATGGCATTGAGGATCATGACACAAATGGAAGTTGCAGCTATAGATCCCCAAATAACTGCATAAAAGACCCAATTCCATTGGATGATGTCCATGGCCAAGTGCAGATTTACCAGAATATCCACCTTTTGGAGCTAACAGGGCGCCGCCCTGGTTGTCCTGCAAATTTATCTTTTCATCAGCATTCTAAGGGCTAATACATAATATTTTACTTGCTTTCCAATAGGATATCATGTGATTTTGGCAAGGTATAAACGTATTTGGGGTGGCCTGATTGTTGTGTAGCTCTTAACCCAAACAGAGGCTGTGTAAAAAAATTTCCTATTCAACTTTTCTAGGCCTGTTGCTTGTTTGCTGAATCTATCCACCATTTCTTAAAAATGAAAAAAAAAATCTGGTTTTTTTATTATTATTTTTGTGATAAAGTTATATTATTCCAGCTACCAAAACCAGATTAAGACATCTCCAGATTCTTCACCGTTAAAACTACATGAAAAGAAGAAGAATTCAGGACAATAAATAGCATCCCTCAACTTTCCTTGAGGAGGACCCATGACAGGGAATCATTAGAATTTGCATTGAATTTTACCAAGTGAATAATAGAAAGGTTGGATGGTGACAAACTATATGACGCAGAATATTTATTATAATAATTCTTTGGAGCATCTAAAAGCTTACATAAACTACTTTTATGATTAAAAATATATTATAAAATCTTTTTTTTTATTCTAACCCTTCTCGAGGGTTCCACCTACAAACACAAAATTTATGAATAACTGATATTTCACATTATTATTTAACTATTGAATTAGTTTTGTTTTTTTTTTGTGTTAGTGGTCATAGAGCGTGGACACAGTGTCTTTATAGATCAATTAATAATTCACTTCATTCTCAATAAGCTTTCATTTTTTATTAAAAAAAATAAGATTTATGTGATATATTTATATTTTCATAATATGATATCTCAAGGATTTAATGAAATTTACCATAAAAAAATAAATTAGTAAACACAAACATAATTGGGGGATCATGGTCTGTTCTAGATCTTGTAGAGTCTATTTTAGCTTTAAGAAATAGTGTGCAAGCATCTTGTATGCACACGCTTGTCTGATAATGTAAGGGAAGGCCCAAATTGGAAAATTGAAGACAAGAGATGGGGTCGAAGGAAAGGGTGCTGGGGGTAAAAAGGACTCGCTCCATTGGCAAATACCTTCACTTCCAAAACGTGCCTAACTTTGACTGATCTTCTCAGGATTTTCTTTTCCCCATGCCATACAAAAAGCATGGGACCTGTCTTATATTTTGCCTTCTAGTGTGATTCTTAATCTCTTAAACGTCTGATTGATAATGCCATTGAATGTGTTTGTTTCAATTATTTTTGTTTGAAAAAGTTGTAAAATTGATGTTTTCTAGTTGATTTTTTTATGATTTTGGCATATGAAACAAGCATCAAGTCAGTTTTTTTTTTTTCAAAAAAAAAATACTTTATAAAACATCTGATGGATAATTTTGTATCAAATCATTAATTTTTCATGGTACATGTATTTTAAAAAACCATCAATTTAATTATTTTTCCCGCCTCCAATCAGACCAGGAAGTCTCGCACATCTATATACTCGGTGCATGAATTTAACTCCCCATGTCATGTCTTCCACCAGGACACCCTAGCCTCAAACCTTGGGCAGGGAAGATAGGGATTCAGGGATGAGAAAAGGCTTGGCTCCATGGTAAAGATTTTGAACCCTCAGTAGGTGTTCAGAGTTGAAATTTGTACACAAAATAGAGAAAACAGAAAAAAGAAGGATATCAAAACAGCCCTATCAGATCATCGCTGCTTCAAACAGAAAAGAAAGGCATATGTTTAATGTGCAAAAGAATCTTTCCATAAAGTTTTCTGACCCGAGACATAAAAGCATATTAGTGCTGGAAGTCCTGAGATGCGAAAAAGATGAGTCCATGGTTGATGTGGTAGATACTGTTGCCAGTTTTTGAGGGCTGCTGCCTGATAGAATTCCACATCTTTCTTGTAACTTCAGCTAACATCCATCAACTCTTCCTGGACTCCACCACTACCTTGTCTCTGCCGTCTGTGTGAGTGTGAGGGTGTGTTGTGCACACAGGAAAAGAAGCATTTCTGTTCAAGTACCTTTAGAAAAACTGGTCAAGTGCATTGAACAAGCTGAGAAAGTGGAGGCATTATAAGGTCCCTTTCTAATCATATCTAGCGGGATCAAAAAAATAGACCAATCAAGGAATGCAGGGATCTTGCACAAACACAAAATACAGCATAGCGTATGAAACCACCATATATTGATACGCGTGCACATAAATTTAACTACATGCCGATATAAACTTTTCGACAGCAGTACTGAACATGGGTTTGGTCCTTGCCAATTCTTTATTGGCCCTCTTCAATACTGCATTGAAAGCAACCTAGAAATCCTAGACTTAGCAACATAAAGTAGCAGAATATAAACTCAGAAGTTCACAAACATCTACATATACGAACATATTAAGCTACTAAAACTCGCAAGGAAGAAGTTTCAGCACTATCAAGCAGAAACTGTGTTGGTGATGAAGTTTCGCAACCATGAAGCAGACTCTGTGTTGATGATGACTTTCTTCCCAGAGTGTTAGATGTACCACATGCCAGCGTCCTGCTTTGGCATTGGATCCATGGAATACTCAACTGGTGGCATGGTGAACGGAGAGCCAAATCTGAAGTCAGCAACATTATCATTGACATTGGCATCAAATGCAGAATCAAATGCCTTGCAGTGATCAAACTCAATTTCAGTTGATGGGAAAGCAGAATTGTTCACTGGCATGCTGGTCGCTTCAGTTATGTTGTTTCCCATTATAGCCCCTTGGCCATAGAAGCTATCATCAATCTGAAATTGGAATTTCTGCTGTTGGTGTTGATTTTGACCGCCAACAACATTAGCATTCCTAGAATCCAGCTGAAACTGAAATTTCTGTTGTTGCTGCTGCTGCAGATTTTGGTCCCCCATAAAACTGACATTCCTGCGGTCCAGATGGAATTGAAATTTCTGCTCTTGCAGTTGCTGCTGAGTTTGATCTCCAACAACATTGGCACTTCCACGATTCATGTTATTGTCTCGCTGAAGATTGGTATCATAGAAAGACATAAGATCGGAAATCGATTTTTTCCCATCTTCTGGAAGTCCAAGTCCTGAAACATTAAATGAAGGGGTCTGGTTTGGAGCTGCTGCCTTAGTTTGGGGAAATGGGAGAGAAAACACAGCTGGTTTGTCACTGTTAATTTGGAAATTAGACATTCCAAATCCCTGAGAAGTGTTTGTGCGGTATGAGCAATTCATTTGGTGATTATTTCTCGCGGTGACGTCGAGAAACCCAATTCTGGAATCATTGTAGGGGCATTGAGGATACTCGCACCTATACACCTTTTGATCAACCATCATATGTGGCTCACCAGCAGGCTGCTTCCTTTTCTGAATGAAACTCATGTTTGTCTCAACATGTTCTCCCTTAATTTGTGGAGCCCCTGGTGGCATCATAAATCTATCTCTTGGTGCAGCTGCTGTTGCCATGTTGAAAAGATTGACATCAGGAGGTTTGCAATCCTCTACTTCAACATTGGGCTCATCATCCACTCCTTCAACATCATAATCACTGGAATCGTTGATGATAAAAGAACCACTACCACCAGCAGACACGGGAATGCAGCTATCTGGATATAATTTTCGAGACAGTGCTTCTTCCTGATTAATTATTGCCAACCAAGTGGCGCTCTCCTTGGCAGTCATTTTATCCTGTAAACATTTAGACTGACAAACAAGCTTGCGAATCTTGGCAATATCAGGAGACAAGTGCTTAATCACTGCTGTTAGAACACTGACTTTCCAAGCCTTCTTCAGATCATGAGGCTTCTTGTATGGAGGAGGACCCTGATCCTTGGGCAAACCCTGTTGAGGCCACCATTCCTCATTCCCAGTGGGCCACCACGGGGGGGCAACGCCTTTCTCCAGTGGGAAACGCCTCTGAGGTGGATCACAGTGCTGCATCAGGGCTGACAGAAGCGATCCAAGAGTTGTATCCTGAAGTTCCTGCAAGGTGTGAGGTGTGGATGCTGCTGGACCACAATCTTCACTCTTTCCAGGGATTGCATGGTCTGCTTGATACTTGGAAATAGCAGCAGGCCCATTCCGATCAAACCTGACCTTTTCCTTCCACCATCCCCGGAGATTGTCAGATGCTCCACTCACTGGCTTTCCCTTCTCAGGAATGATCCCATACACAAAACCCTGAGCTTTGCAAACTTCCATCATTTTCAGCATGTATTTCAAGATACCATCTTGCGCTCGTGACATCTTCTTCCTTCGTGCTTGCTCCTGGGACTGACGCTGTTTTGCATTATCAACAACTTCTGTATTCTTACTCTGCTCTTTAAGTCGCCTAAGCAACATTCTGTCTCTCCACATCCTCCTCTCCAGCTCATCCACATCCATCTCTTCATCGCTGTAATCCTCCTCGATTGTTGCCTCTGGTTCGCGTTCTGGAACCACATCCATTTCTCCAGGAGGTGCCGAGAAAAAGTCCAGATTGTTGCAAAATTCCATTTCTTCATAGATTCCCATTTCAGCACACGCCAGAGTCAGCTCGGTTTTAAGAAATGGATGGATGACCAAGCTCAGTTAAGAATTGCTTCACCTCTCTTGCGATATCAATCTCCGTGCACAGCTATCGCTTAGAAGCTTACCTATTCTTATTCTTTGCAATTCAGAGTATATGATGCAGGAAGAGGCAGCCACAGCTAAGCTCCTGCGAGCCAAATAAATGCACTTAAATAATTGGTGAAAGTTTCTCCAATACTCTATCTAGCAGTAGATCGTGTACAATGAATCATTAAACTCTGATTTAATGTAAAACACAGAGAGCATGGAATAGCATAGACCCCATGAATTAGACTAATACCTAATTATCAAACAATAAAAAAAACAGAGTAAATGTTTTAGAAGACCGACAAATCGTATACCCACCGACATACAAATACAATCATATGTCCATTAAGGCTCTCTTTAGCTGGACATTTGTAAGACAAACAAAAAAACAAATATGCAAACATAACATACAGCAAGCTTTATCATCAACAGCATCAGAATCAGTTACGGTTTGAAAAAAATGAACTTGCTTTTCTCACGTCAGTGGAAAAAAATAATTCCAGAGATATTCAAATAAAAACTGCATGATTGTCTCAACCTGATGGTAAATCAATATCAACAAGAAGCAGACAACATAAATTCAAAACCTAAGCGAAAAAACCGCGGTTCCCAGCCTCCACTCGGACACGTCAACGGGGTGTCTAGGCGGTGGGCTATGTCTTGACATGCCCGACAGCTAGTCTTAATTACATCTAAGCATACCTATATTACCAAAAATGAACCAATAATAATGAAATGAAATTACATACAATATCTCAACCCCATTTTACATGTCAAGATATCAAGAAAACACAACAATTTTTCAAATTAAAAGTTAGCAACCAACGACTCAGTCATAAGCACAATTACAAAATAAACAAGAGGGCACCATCTTCACTGATGATCATCAACTTTTAAGAGGGTCAAAACTATAATCCATATAAAGCGTAGATCTACCTGTAAATAGATTTTGTTACATCACTAACAACTAAGATTAAATAGCATATGATTCTCTACCAAAAATAAAAGAGAGACAGAGAGAGATGTGTGTGATTATTCATAGCTTACTAGACAAAAAAACTTCCAGCTAAATTGCTTGTCAAGTAAGAAGAGAAAAAAGAAAGAAAGAAACTCACCCTTTCCACAATAACAACACTGCAAGTCTTTAACAAAATCAGATGTTAGATGTTTTACGATGAATTTCAAGCCTTTTATTACGCAAACAAGTATAATAAGTCTCCTAGAGCCAGCTTTCTTGAAAACTAAGCGATGCAAGGACACGACGCACCATGAATTAGCAGGGAACCAAAAAGGTCATCACCATGATACATGAAAAGACACTAAGAATCAACAGAATTCCCTTTTCTGTGTGACATAAATGATGATTAATTAATTACAAGATATTGATTGATATCGACAATTAATAGCGTGTACAAAATTCCAGGGCAGTACAATTAATAAGCACAGAAGATCAAACAACATAACAACACTTAACCACAAAAGACATGGGATCCAATGGATTTATCGATAAATAAAGAAATGAAGAAAAAAAATTGTATCTTTACCAAGTTAACGAGTTGTGGATTCGTAAGAGCTGCTGCAACCACTGAAGAAATTAACAAAGTTTCTCTCTTCTACCTTTCTGGGGTTAAGAAGAAGAAGAGGAAGAAAAGGAGGAGGAGGAGGAAGAATCTCTCTTCTATTGTGTCATGATATTGCTCTTGTGCTTACTGTTTAGACAGAGAGAGAAGAAGTGGGGACCTTAAATGCCTTCAAGCCATTTGCGTTAAATTTTTCTACTGCTACTGTCTCATGGAGGAAAAAAAACAAGGAGAAAAATGCAAGGAGGGAGGAGGGAGAAAGGTGGCAAATTGTCTGAAAGGGGCAGCGAAATGGAAAGCAGTCTATCTGGGTGGGTGAAGTTATAGACAACCATGGTTAGGGTGGTTTTCACCGTGGTTAAACCGTGGTGATGGTTGAAGTTTTGGATAATTTGGAGTTCTTTATTTATTTTCTTGAGAGTTTGAAAAGAGTTTATTATATTTGGATTTTCTCTTGTGTGCTTATTCACACTCAAAGTATGGTGTTCTATGGCTATGTTGTGAGGTGGACAAATGGGTGTAGATGAAAAAAAAAAAAAAAGAATTGGGTGAGGGATGGACTCCAAAGAAGCTAGGCATAATATTTTTTTCAGTGGTGGAGAACTTTTTTTATTTAATTCTCTGACTACCTTTTTTGTTCAAAAGAATTGGGTGCCACTTTGGATATTTTGAAATTTCTAGCTACATATTTTAGAATTACCTTTTATTTACTTTATAGATTGCATATTTAGATTTTTTTTATTTCTTAACTTGAAAAAAAATATTTAAAGTAGAATTTTATAAATGGTGTAAAATTTATTTTTGAAAATGATATAAATAAGAATAATAAAAAAGGAATTATTTTTTCTTTATTTGTGTGATTCTTCTAGTTTTTAAACTTCAAAAGATAATTTAAAAGTGAGATTATCATTTTTTGTATCTATTTTATTTCCCTTGCAATCTATCAATACTTAATTTTATTTACAAAACTCTATAAATAAATCATTTATCTTTAAAAATTACTCTTTATCGTAAATTATCAAATCATTCTTTCAAACTTTATAATTATTTGGTATGAATTATTAATCTATTATGATTTATTTATTTATTTATTTAACACAAAACAAACATATATTAATCAGGTATTAATCTCAAGTTTATTATTTCAAGAACAATTAAAAAAAAAAGCTCCGATTTTTTTAAAATCACGCGCCAATATAAATTGTCCCTGGTGGGATTTAACAATAGTTGTAAGAAATACTCTATATGAACACGAAGTATTGAGATCCCCTCGTTAAAAAAAAAAAAAAGTGACGACGAAACAAATTAAGTGGCTGATGAAACTAATGGTGTGAGTAACTACACCATAAGTTTTCTGGAACTGAAACGGACAGCGCTTAGAGCCGGGACGGCGCCAGAACGTGCATGCATCGAAACCTTCCTTCGTGGGAGGAGGTCATCCTTGATTAATTTATTAATTAATTAATAATATTTGCTTGATTTCATAGTTTTTTTTTAATTATTTTATTAGATTTCAGTTTACCCTCTTTTTTTTTTTAAGTTCCAGGACAGTCACCAAATTCCGGGGACTCTAGATATTTAAAGATTTTCAATGCCAGCTTTATAATTAAATTAAATTAAATTGATTTTTACACCTTCTAAATTTGTGCTTTGATTGTGACCTTGGAGCCCTTCTTGGTCTCGACAGTTTGCTATCTTATCTTATTTTCTAAAATTGCTGGATATATTTTGAACGGTACACTGATTTTGCTACATGCAATCACAATAAAATGTTTCCTGCCGGTGATTTAAATTAGGAAAGTCATTATTATATTCCAAAAAAGAAAAAGAAAAAACAAAGTTTTGATTCTTTTCTATTCTCCTTCAATCTATTTTGGTATGGTTACAGCGGGTCAATTCAGGAATTTGGCTAACATGTTTTTATTGTTAATCCTATTAAAATCTAGATTGATTTTTAAAAAATATTTAAATTTATCTTATTTTATTTTGTCAATCAAACTCTTACCTTAAATTTTAAATTTATGTGCAAAAATTTGAACGCGTGTTCAAAAAAAAAAAAAAGAACTTATCAATTGTGCATGTCTAGTCCACGAAATATTAATATATTCAACATGCATACATAGAAGTTGCATGTCAAGGCTGACAAGTGATTTTTCACCTAGTCTTGAATGCCCATTTTGTATAAAAATAGCAAAATAAAAAATAAAATAAAAATAATAATCATTGAATTTAAAAAGGATCGTTTTACACTTCAGGTTCGGCAGCTCCGGCTATGTTTTTTTTTTTTTTTTTGCTGATAAATTATCTATCTGATATTCAACGTAAGAGAGTTTTAATTTTGATACACAAAAATTATTCCAATAACACCTTGGTTATATAAGAATAATATATATATATATATATATATATAGAATCGCGTGTTGTGCAATCGACAAGACTTTGAAAAATAGTCCCAAGAAATAATATTCATTGCCCGCATGAGATGTTATTTGAGATTAAAATATATTTAAAACAAAAACATGGTTAGGATAGGCAAAAATGGACTCTATATTAAATCCAAAAGGGAAGCGAATTTTTCTTAGTCGGAAATTCTGCAGCGCTCAATTTTAATGCCTAAAAAGTGGTGCACTCAGCAGCGGGTTATGAGTTGATTTGTCAGGTTCAATTAAATACATCGAATTAATTTTTATCTAGCNNATACATGCCCATGTGAATAATTAGAAGTTAACGATATTGTTTTATATAAAATTTTAAAAATAAATTAAATTAAAAAATCCAATGAGGTGGAGTGTAGCTGCACATTATTGCTGAAGTGTCTCCAAGGTTCATTGAACCTACACTCTAGAGTGGCGCTTTCCTGCTTTGGTTTCAGTTTTATTCCATGTAACTTGCTCGTCCACTGTAATAAAATGTATTTTAAGTAATGTCTGTAGCATTAATAATGCCGTGTCCAATGGCTTTTCAAGCATATATTCAAGATTAGACAGTGTATTACACTGATTCAAACTAATTTAAACATTAATCACACCTCTCATCCTTTATATATATATATATATATATATATATATATCAAGTGCTTTAAAATGGAAGCCAAGTTGCTAGAATTGAATGGCAAGCAAACCAGGAAGAAAAAAGATGGCTTCGTCACACGCACATTTATATAAAATGATGCTGCGCAGACAATTACATTGGTGACATTTAATAATGTTGGTGAAAGATTGTTTGTTTTTGTATTTTTTTTTAAATATTTTTTATTTTTTTTAAAAAATTAAATTATTTTAATATATATTCAACAAAAATATTTTTTTAAAAAAAATCGTTATCAAACTTTCAGCACCTCATAAATAACCAGAGAGTTTTATCACATTCCTGTAATAATTTGGGGAAGTACGGGATAATGAATGGTTAATGACATCATAATTCTTGCCATTTTAATCTTGGACAATCAAATAGATGAAATATCTTTTAACGCTTAATAAATTAGATCTTCAAAGCTTGATTCTCAAAAGCAAGACTGTCAAGATGTCTTTGTTAGAAATCGACGCCCCGCTACCATCCATGATCATTAAACCCATGCTTAAAAAAATAATAATTAATTATCATTCTCAACGAAAGAAAAAACCAAATTGATTGACTAAAAAATGAAGATTCTCAATCAGAGCAGGAGGAACAAGGCTGGTTTTTGACATGAAAGGATGAGTTTGTTTTCATGACTGAGGTTTGTGTACAGAGCCCATGAAAAACACTACAAAAAAACTATATAAAAAAAACTTATATAGTTGAGTCTTATACATAATTAAATTAAATTGTATTTAATCTCAACCTCAACTTTGATCACAAAATAAACACGTTCTAATAAATTTGGTCTAATAATTAATTGAATCTAATTTGGTTAGAGACTTAGCCTATATTGAATTTTAAATTAAACTGGATAACAATAAATTATTTCATATGGTTGTATTTTGATTTAATTTAAAAAAATTATTGATATTTTTATTTTAAAATAATTAAGTTAACTTAGTGTAATTTGAGGTGGTGGGTTTATGAACTTTGATTCTGAAATTGTGAGCTAATTTGTTTTTGTTTTTGTTTTTTAATATTTTTTATTTGTTTTATATTATTTTTTTGTATTATCAGATTGCTTTGATTTTTTTATCAAAAATAAAATTTTAAAAATAAAAATATTATTTTAATAATAAGAATTACTTCAAGGCTAACATAAAACAGCAAGAATGGCATAAGCAAAGCTGGTCATGGTAAAGATAAAGAAAAATGTGACTATTTATCTAACGGCCACAAAATATCTACTGACATACAAGTACAGCATCTATCATCCAACGACCACAGAACCGCCGTAGATGTCATTATTTCTACTCAACAGTGAAAATCAAAACCTTTTTTTCTTAAAAAGAAAAAGCAACCAGCGGCAGCCGCCACCCAGATGGCTCAAGCAACTGCCTCCTTGTGAAAAAATCCACCTAAAAGTCCCTCTCAGAACTCGACACGTATTACTCACCTCCTGGGAGTCCCACCTTGTCTTCAGAATGGTGGGGGACATGTCCACTCCTCGAATCAAATGATTCAGTCACGTGGCAGCTTACC
Organism: Populus ilicifolia; assembly: GCA_015708895.1. NCBI lineage: Eukaryota > Viridiplantae > Streptophyta > Magnoliopsida > Malpighiales > Salicaceae > Populus > Populus ilicifolia. The sequence goes on along the minus strand of SRLM01001573.1, from coordinate 134,865 downwards.
CCTTCTTCCTTCCTTTATCCGTTCCCTTTGCAAATTTTGTGGGCTTTTACTGGTTTACAGCCATCGGATGAAAATAGCTTTAAATATAATTTTAAAAAATCTATTAATTTAATCCAAGTTGAAAATTAAATTATATGTAAGTTTTTTTTTAATATAATTCCATGGAAAGAGTACAGAATTGAAATAAATGAAAGGGGAACGCAAAGAAAAAAAATAAAGGCAGGCAATAGAGAAGGAAGAAAAGAAAAGGAGAAGAGTAACTTTTAAGAATGTAATTAAATTCATCAGGTTTTACATTTATTTTTAAAAAATTATTAATTTAAATTTTATAAATTTTAAAATTATTAAAAATTTATATAATTTATAAAATTAATCAAAATACATCCAGACTATTTAAATACTCATATTAATAAATAAATAAATAACAGAAAAAAAGAGGAGAGTGAAGCTCCATGTTAAAGCAATAACTTATCACCCCTTGCAAAGATTGCTAGAGGACATGATGATATTTTGGCACTAGAGGACATGGGGAGTGACCTCTCGTGATTCAAGCCAAGTTCATGATAGTGATTGAGACTCTATTAATTTGATTGTTACTTCTTGCCTCCTCCTCTTCTTCGTCTGTTCTTCCCACATGGATGCAATATATGGATGCCACCCGTAGCCCTTGAAACGCTGTGTTTTTAGATCTGGCTCGCCCTCTCGATTCCACTTGGACAAGTGTTGCCGCGGGACTTCCCTTGGATATAATAATAATAAATTCTAGAGTGATAAAATTCCACCGTAAAGTTTAATTTTTGTAAAAAAATTCAAAATAATATTATTTTAATTTTAATTAATATTTAAATAGCACAGTTTTAATCAACTCAAATCAAGCAATTCAATCATTTACTTGAATCCTTAACTTGGACATGGATCAAATAGGGTTCAATAATTTTGTATTGATTCAGTTAATTAAGTATTTGCACTATCCATTCCAATTAATTAAGTATAGTTTTTTTTTAATTAAATTAAGAGTTTATCCTGTGTCTAATCGAATACTAATTCTCACCAAGTTAATTATTTATTACTGTAAACTTTATTTTTATTAATATCATCACCTGTTTCATTTTTTTTTAATTCGGTTGGATGGGATTTTATTAATAATTTCACCTATATATTTAAAAAAATCTAACCCAAGTAAAGCAAAGCCATACTTAACAACACTATCCCCGACACTTTGGTACAATAGACGATAAAAATCCTCTGCCTCAAAACGCATATTATTATCCCACGAACGATACCATACCATGGTTATAAATTATAATAACGTAACATTATTAAACAAACATTTTAAAATATCTTTCACGAACTTATAAAATGGAGGGGGATACTTTATTTTTTGTTTCCTAATGGTAGTTCATTTTGGCATTGATAATGGCTGTAAAGCCAGGGCCTTGCTGATAAGGTCAACAACTATGCTTATGCTTGGCAGAGTATTGTCAGCTTCGAAGGAAGAGAAAATATCAAGCATTGTGTTTATCCGAAGTTCAGGAGGCTTTCATCCAAGTAAATCCCAATACAAAAAAAATAAGGATATGGCCTGTTCCTATGAATTGGGTCACTCGAGATGAAAGGGGCCTTGTATGCAAGGAAGGTCAGCCACTCGTGGGCTGCTTTCTCTTTGTTTTCAACAGAACATCCCCAGGCTAACATTTAGCTATTCCCCTTTTCTTTTTTTCTTTCTTTTTTCTTTTTATTTAAAAATACATATTTTTTAGAGAAAAAAATAAAATAAATCTATCTTAGTCAAAGAACCAATTTAATCTATCTAAAATATTTTTACTTAAAAGTATATATTAGAAAATAATATAAATTATATCTTAAGATTTTACTTAACAATTTAAGTTTTTATATTAAAATTGTTATTTCACAGCCAATAAAATAGTTTGAAATAAATTTATATATATTTTAAAGCATGAAATAATAATGTATTGTTTTTGTCTTAATTATATATGTATTTTATATTATGAGATATTTACTAAACACTACCGTGTATAAATATATCTACTCAACGACTATTTATTTTGATTTTAATTTGTAGTAAAATTGATACACTAAAAAATTAAAGTAAAAATATATTAATAATTTATTTTGATATATTTAACTATAAGAATTCAAAATGATACATTTATAAAATATGAAATGGAATATATAATTTAGAGTTAAAAAAAAGCTGAACACTCTATTGCTCAAGAAATTATTTTGAGTTTCTTGATCAGTATGGAATGCTTCAAAATATAAGTTGATTTTTTTTTAAATTATTCATTGATACAATTAGATTGGTGATTAACAAAGCTAAATACAATGTTAGGATCATTGTTTAAAACTAGGAGTTTTTTTTATTTTTTTTAAAGCACACCATGGCTCTATAATGTTTGAGCAATGTCAAGGAGAACAAGAAGCGTTGCCGTTGCGTAGTGCAGCCTGGTATTTGGCTACACAAGAAAACGTTATGGGCATAGCTTGTTGTGCTTCAACATAAGAAGCACTCCCAACATTTTCAACTTCGCAAAAATTCCCCTAGTGCCTTGCACGTACAACGATGCTACCATTTTTTATGCTAACATTCAAAAGCCTCCGCCCCCCCACCATTCCTTGCATCATAAACAACACAACAGCAACAACAAAGGGTGCTAAACATGTCTTCTCTCAAAGCCTATGGCAAACTTGACGAGGCCGAGCAAGCAGGGCTCGAGGCTCGTCGAAGAACCCGCAAAAGAATCACCATCATAAGCCTTTCTTCAATGCTTCTTGTGCCATTGTTGTTGCTGCTGTGGTGGGGACTCGTGCTTCTAGTGGAAACACAAAGAAGGGTGGAGCTTATAAGTCACTTTCCACATCAGTCAAAGCTGTTTGTGATGTCACATTGTATAAGGATTCTTGTTACAATAACCTTGCTCCTGTGGCTAAGCCAGACCAGCTCCAACCCGAGGAGCTTTTCAAATTGGCAATCCAAGTGGCCAAGAATGAATTGTCAAAAGCCTCTCAGCATTTCTCTAAGGATAGAGGGGTGCTTTACAATGGCGTCAGGGATAATTTGACAATTACAGCCTTGGAAAATTGCCAAGAGCTTTTGAGTTTGGCATTGGACCATCTTGATTACTCAATATTGGAAGCAGGTCATGGTGTCAGTGTGACTGATATTGCGGATGATCTAAGAACTTGGCTGAGTACTTCAGGCACTTGCTATCAAACATGCATTGATGGCCTTTTGGAGACAAAATTAAAGGCTACTGCTAATGATTATCTCAAGAGTTCAAGTGAATTGACTAGCAATAGCCTGGCAATCATCACTTGGATTTCCAAGGTTGCAAGCTCAGTGAACATCCATAGGCGCTTATTGAATTACGAAGACCAAGAGATGCCCAAGTGGCTGCATCCAGAAGCTCGTAAACTGCTTCAGAGTTCAGATTTGAACAACAAGGCTGACGCTATCGTGGCTCAAGATGGGTCTGGAAAGTACAAAAGAATCACTGATGCCCTCAAAGATGTTCCTGAAAAAAGCGAGAAGAGGTATGTGATCTACGTGAAGAAAGGGATTTATTTCGAAAATGTTCGTATCGAGAAGAAGCAATGGAATGTCACGATGATTGGTGATGGAATGAATGCAACAATTGTATCTGCGAGCCTGAACGTTGTCGACGGAACTCCTACATTCTCAACTGCAACATTTGGCAAGTCCTTATTCTTGTCCCACTCAGGACTAATCCTCCTATATTGGTTGCGTGCTAACCAAAATTTAGCTATGGCGACAGAGGTTAGAAGCTTAGAATTAGCTAAATGGCTGACAATCATTTTCCTTTTTCTGCAGCAGTGTTTGGGAGGGGATTCATTGCTAGAGATATGGGGTTCCTCAACACAGCCGGTGCAATCAAGCATCAAGCAGTGGCCTTGATGTCAAATGCTGATATGTCGGCCTTTTACAGATGCAGCATGGATGCTTTTCAGGACACTCTCTACACACATGCGAATAGGCAATTCTACCGTGAATGCAACATTTATGGAACAGTTGATTTCATCTTTGGAAACTCGGCTGTTGTCATTCAAAACAGCAACATGCTACCCAGGAAACCCATGGAAGGCCAACAGAACACCATCACTGCACAAGTCAGGATTGACCCTAATCAAAATACTGGAATTTCAATTCAGAACTGTACCATCTTGCCTTATGGGGACTTGAGTTCTGTCAAGACTTACCTTGGCCGACCTTGGAAGAATTACTCAACAACTGTATTCATGCGTTCGATGATGGGGAGCTTGACCGACCCTGCTGGATGGCTGCCATGGACTGGAGATACAGCACCTCCTACCATATTCTACGCTGAATTTAAGAATTTCGGGCCTGGTGCTTCAACAATGAACAGGGTTAAATGGAAGGGCTTGAAAACCATTACCAATAAACAAGCTAGTAAATTTACAGTGAAGGCATTCATCCAGGGAGAAGGGTGGCTTAAAGGCACTGGTATTAGCTACAAACCTGGTCTCTGACAGTTATACATATCGCAGAGAACATTTCCCTTTTTGTGTTCCTCTCATGCTTCTGTTCCCTTTATGTTGTCTTCCTATACCATTTTTTGTCAATACTTTTTACCTTACAAGATTGATTGATTGTAAGTTAAGTTTGAAACAAGACTGCAATCTCAAACAAAGAAATTTATTGGCTACATAAGTTACTGCTAAATACCATATATTTTATTAATTTGATCAGACAGTCCTTACAATCTGTCTTGTCACTGAATTACAAGAAATCCATGAAGTGTCGGCTTGAGAAGAATGAAAAATATTGTGAAGCAATAAGGTCCCTATTTATAATCAAAGTAGTCCTCCAGAGAAGGGTATGTCAGTGTAAGGCAACCAAATATCACCCGTTGTTAAATTGTAGACAGTAAAATTCGCAGCTTGCGTAGCATTCATCAGATTATAACCGGGCCATTTCACTCTCCTGCTAGTGTTTGCACCAGGCCCATAATTCTGAAACTCACCATAGTAAATAGTGTCTAATCCAACAGTTCCGTTCCATTCTAGCCATCCAGCTGGCTGAATCAGCTCTCCGATATACGATTGCATGATCACAGTTCTAGAGAACACCTTCCAAGGTCGCCCCAAAAAGTTCGAAGTGGAGTTCCTGCCTGTCGAGTTCTTGTCCATAGCCAAATCAGGTGCAGCCTCAATTGTGCAATTTTGAATGGAGATCCCAGTATTTTGGTTTGGATCGGTACGACCTTGCGCAGTGAAGGCATTCTTCTGGTTAAGCAATGGCTTACGAGCATATAAATTGCAGTTCTGGAAGACAGCAGCAGCATTTCCGAAAATGAAATCTACAGTTCCATATATATCACATTCCCTGTAGAACTGCCTCAAGGAATGCGCATAAAGAGTATCCTGATAGCCTTCAAAGCTGCACCGGTAAAAAGTGGAGAGATCAGCATTGTTCCTCAGAGCTACTGCTTGGTGCTTCTGAGGACCTGCCGTGTTCCTGAACGTAATGTCTACTCCCACAAATCGCTCCCCAGAAACAGCTGCAGCATAAAATTGAAACTCGTCAGGACCTTAAACATCAGTGGGAATTTAGTCTTCAGTTATAAATTGAGGTTGTATTTGGTTAATATCTCAAGACAGAAAATATAGATACAGAAGAGGCAAGAGTAACCAAACAAAAAAGTGGTCATTCTCTTACCAAAAGTGGAAGAATTAAAGGTTGTCCAGCCATCAACCACACTATGGTTTCCCGTGATGACGGTCCGATTAATCCCTTCTCCAATCATCATTATGTTCTTCTTCTTTTTGGGAACAACAACATACTCCTCATAAATCCCCTCTCTAACAAATATTACAAAGTAGCCATCTTCAGGTTTTGAACTGTTCGGGGCAAATGCAATAGCATCTGTAATGGTTGTAAAGTTGTCATCACCATAAGGGCCAACAATCACTGAATCATTTAGAAGAATCCCCTCGTTAGCATCGCCAGAAAGGATGCGTTCTCCCCTGTGGCAATTGCTTGATTTAGGGCAGGATGCTGTTTTCTTTAGAGCCTGCAAATCATGGGTTCATCAGTTTCTTCATCTATACAAGTAATTAAAATCAGAAACACAATTAATCAGTGTCCAATCCAAGGCCATTTTTTCTTTTCTTGTCCTTTTCGGCTGAACCATGTAAATTATTGAGAGTCCATTATAAGTCTATACAGTGATACTAAATCTCTTTATATAATTTTTTAGTTGAAATAATTAGAGTATCATTATCTATGTATTGCTACTACATCTCTTATCAAACATGAAGGAAGAACAAAATATCTTTATATGATTTTTTTCCCTGATCTGAAACCCGAAGTGATGATAAAAAAGAAGGCCCAAGGATTCAAAGTAACGAGGGAGTATATATAATTAATTCTACGCTAGTGGTTATAATTTATAAACGTATCTCCCATAATTTAATAATTGTGTAAAGAGTTGACTTTAAAAAAATTCAAAGATGCATTTAGATACACAAACACGTGACATCCTCTGGCAGTAGCGTGCTTGCTCTCTCAAATAATTGACTAAAATAGTTGACCAACACGTGAAGGAAACCTTTTCCCCCAAGCATCACACTACAGTTATTTTCCAAGCTCTTTTAGTTGTCTCTACGCAATTTTATTTTATTTGTTATTAATTATAATTTGTAGTTAATTGTAATTTATTATTAAAGACAGCAATAAGACATCCATTACATCCTCTAGCCTCAGATTCTGTCTGCTATATTCATATATAGTAATTTCTTTCACAATATTATTTATAATTTATTTCTTGTAGCCAGAACTAGATGCCCTCTAATGCCATTTGTGATTCGGTAATCTTGAAAGTTTTAAAAAAAATCAGAAATGCTTTTAGACTGGAGTTTTTTATTTTTATTTTTATTTTTATTTTTACTAGAAAAAATATTCTCTAGAGCTTGGAGAATTTCTTTATAAAATCAATTTTATATAATAATAATAATAATAATAATAATAATAATAATAATAAATCACATCAATCAATCAATTCTGAATGTCTACAGTGTTTTTTAAAAATATATTACAATATTTTTTTATTTACAAAAAAGCTTTCTAAATGTACACAAACACACATACATACGTATACATATATGTAAGGGTTTAAGCTTGGAGTAAGTAGCTAGATCATGAGGTGCCAAACTTCAAATTTCAAAAGGTGAGTGAAGATCACACGTAGACATCCCATGCCATATGGACTCAATTTCGATTTTAATACTGGCTACAAAAATTGTTGGGTTTAGCAATTTGGTCCTGCGCAAACAGTTGTATTGCAAGGCCAATTTGCTGGGCGTTGACTACCGTAAAGTGGCTACTGGCTAGTCTTCCAAGTGTACTGGTCATTTTACTAGTATATATAGACATTAACTTATTTGACCGGGTATATACTTCATTTTAAAGCTAGTATTTAAAAAAAAAACGTTTTACTTTTTGGTTTTAATTTTTTTTTCAGATATAAAAATAAATTTTAAAAAATAAAAAATATATAATTTTACTCTATTCTTAAATAAAAAAATAATTTAAAAAACAACTACCTATAAACATGCTATTAGGCCCCACATGGGGAAGTGGCTGGCCTTTTCTTTTACTCAGTTCTACCGCGTCACACGAGCAATGTTAGTTAGGATCTGCTCAAGTTTAGGAATACTTTTAATTAATGTTTGCACCAAGAGCGGCCATCTGAGCCACAGTGTAGACTGTATTCCTTGGTTTGCGTATGCATTAATTTTTCTGCTAAATCACTAGGTTAATGTTCTAGTATTACAGCTCAATCTAGAAAGCTGTGAGGCTTCATGGCCCAAGCCAAGTGTTTTTTTTTTCTTTTTCTTCCTTTTGTTAATAGCCTAAGCTAGGCTTAGGTCCAAGCGAGATTTCATAGAGTTGGACTTGACCAAGATAGGCCAGTGCTCTTGTTTACAAAATAATCACATAAAGCGATCATAAACAGTTGCTAGCAAGAGGAAGCATTAAACTAACTTTGGAGAGGAAAAAAAAAAATTGAATTTCATGATACCTTGATAAGAGTTTCCAGTGGTTCACGAACCCCCTTCCTCAAGATTCCACGATGATGAGACCCTTTTCTTCCCTTGTTCTTCTTCAAATTCTTCTCCAGCGAATGTGTGACCAAAGCTAGAGAGACACTGTACAATTGAGTGCCATTAGAGAGAGGAACAGACAGAGCACTGGCAATGCTGCTCTTGGACTGAACCAACCCGTCGTAGCAAGATTGTTGGTTGGTCACCACCCCACTGAGCAAACTCTTGACTCTCTCAACCAGCACATCATTCATTGACGCGGCTGATTTCAACTCGCTAGATATGGTCTCAAAGTAGTCCACGTTGAGTTCCATGAGCTCATGGCAATCTTGTAAAGCACCAAACTCTTCATGGGTCATCTTGGAACGTTGGTTTTTGTGCGTTAAGTGATAGTTTATCGCTTTAGACAATCTTTTTGCTTGTTTATGGCATTGTTTGACTGAAAACTTGCTGTACTCATAAGGGTTCGAAGAAGATGAAGGGAATGTTTTTAAGATTGAACGACAAAGCTTAGGATAGAGGGTGGATTTGCATGCATCGGAAGGCGATTGTGGTGGTGCCGGTGGTGGTGGAGATTGAGAGGAGATTAACAAAGGTGAAAAGATGGAAAGAAAGGCAAAGAAGAGAAACAAGAATGGTGGGTGTTGCATCTTGACTTAATTTCTACAAATTAAGTGTTTGAATGTGAAGAGAAAGGCATAGCATACATGGGCTTTAAATAGAGAAGGAAAACGCGTTATAATCATTGGAGGCAGGGGAAGGTGGCGTTTGTTCGAGGGACTTGAAGAAATATATTTATTTTAGGTTAGGGATGTGTTTGGAACTTGCTAGGAAAGGCAGCATTCACTTGATGAAAAAATAGTGTTCCGTAGCTATTGAACTCATGATTTTTTTAATGGCAGTCATGTGAGTCCGTTCAAATCGCTAAAACTGGACTCAGTTGGCTCACAAAACCAAACAGTTTTTTTAGGCTGGAATTCTTACTGGAGCACATGGATGATTGGATCTTTGAATGGGACTCGTACATTTGCGGAGAAAGGCTAATCACATTGACTACAGCATTCTCAGCATGGCTTTGCAATCCCTGTTCTCATCTCCTTCTCCTTTTATTATTATAACATAAGCTAAATAATATAGAAAAATCATAAAAAAAAATTATTGTAAATTATAATAATAGTTTCATTTTATTTTTTTACTGTATGTTTCTTTGATTATTTATTTCTTTCTTAACAACTAAAATAATTGGGCTTATTGATGCTACATTTCAAAAGCACTTTTTAAAAAATTTAAATGTTTTTTTTGTTTTAGATTAATATATTTTTTATATTCTTAAAGTATTTTAATATACTAATCTTAAAAATAATTTTAAAAAATATTATTATTATTTTTTTGAGTAAAAACACTTTAAAAAATAACCATAACCACAATCAAATACACACAAATGCATTAATTATTGTTATTGTTATCGTTATTAATAATAAATTTAATTATAACAACTTTTGTCTGACTAAAATTTATTTCAAGAAATTCAAATTATTTTTTATATTTTTATTATTTTTTTAATTTTAAAAAATATTATTAAGCCGCATGATAATTTAATATTTACTGTTGTTTTCGCCCTTGCTGATCCAGCTAGGATCAGGCTGAGGCAGGTTACAGTTCAGAGCCTGACTCCCAGGTTCAGAGCCAAGCTCATCTTACCACCTTACCTTTAGGATAAAGTTTTAAAAGGGACATGTCGTCAGAAAAGTGCATGATAATTCAATTTAAAGTTCATTTAATTCACATCATTAATATATACACCTCCTCTATCAACCCTCTTAAATTCTCTAATGGAATCCAGATTTAAGAGTGAAATCATCAGCAGAACAATGACTTGGTAGGACAGCAAATTAAGAGGAAACATGGTGGCCAAATTGAGGAAGTAAACTTAAGCTTGAAGAATGGTGGTTTATTTCTGATGCTTTAAAATTGAAAGGCCGTAACTCCCAAGTTCCTAACTTCAGTAATTGATGACCACCTGAATGAAAGCACTTTTCATCTATGCTAGGCTAGGCACTTCCTTGGTAATAGACAGAGTTCCTGTAGATAAAAGGGATCAAGAATCCAATCACAAGAACTGCTCACCTAACATATTTACTATTTATTTCAATTAATTATCATGGACTGGCCGATAATAAACTCGATAGTTTGTTGACCCGTAGCTTAGCCCAAGTTAGGCTTACCAAAGTTAATGTTGTTAAATTTAAGTGATTCGAGAGTTTATTCGATAGTTTGTTGACCCATAGCATAGTCTAAGCTAGGCTTATCAAAGTTAATGTTGTTCAATCTGAGTGATTGGGGAGTTTATTTGATAGCTTATTGACCCATAGAATAGCTCAAACTAGGCTTACCAAAGTTAATGCTGTTAAATCTAAGTGATTCAAGAGTGTATTTATGACTTAATTAAATTCGGATGAGATTTATATAGTGAACTTTAAGGTATTGTTTTAATTTTTATTTGCAGTAATTTTTTAATTTAAAATAATAATTTTTTTATTTTTTAAATTCTAGAACAGTATTATGTTATGATAGACCAAGATTAGCCACCAACTTATAAATTAACTTAATTAATTTACAACAATGTAAGTGTCTAATAACAATGTATAAATCACTTACCTTCATCTCATCCCTGGCAGACAGACACCCGCGCGCGCGCGCGCGCAAAGAAGCAGCTTTCATCCATGAGTATAAAACTTGGAATTCTTTAGCAAAACATTTGCTCCCCAAAAACTACAGTAGAATACGCTTTCTAGCTAGGAGTTTCCACTACGATGATTTTAGAATAGTTCTTAAAGTATCATATCAGCAAGGAAAAGCTTCTCACACCTCAACAATCGCGGAAGACTCTAAATATCATTTTACTGCAAGAATATCATGCATGCTTTCCTTCTAAATATTTCGATACAAATGGCAAAATTTAGTTGCCTCTTATGTCTTCTAGCAGCTACAGTCAGTTTATCGGTAACCTGTCCGCGGAAAAGAAGGTTAGGCAACATAGTATGGAGAGCTCGTGATGAAAGCAAAAGCAGTTAGAACTGTTGGAGAACTCACCATTATGAATCAAAACAATCATCAAACACTGTACACGAACTCGCTTGTTATCTTCTTGTTAGAGGCAAGCACTCTTCACTTGCAACTCTCATGTTAAAGCCTGATAATGCCTTTATTAATCCATCATTATTAGTAACTCGTACGCCTACCATGAATGTTGCACATACCGGCCGGTGGTCGGAAAACCTGGACTCTCCACGTACGTAAGATATTTGACGAATCCCATCTCCATACCAAAGAATTCTATCACACCTGCAATTTTGTTTAACTATTCAAGGTATTTGTAAATTTTTTTTTCATTTCAGTAATATAGGTGTAGGTTTTTTCTGAATATACCATGCTGGAGTTCTTCTTTTCTTTTGTGTTTCGATGGTCTCTCCAGCGTAAATGTCTGAGTTATAGGAGTATTTGTACGTTGGCGCGAAGTAGATCTTTCCCTCTTTCCATCCTCTAAACACTCGCCCTGCTTCCCTCTCAATTTTGAGCTGCCAGAACATGGACCGAATTCAGTTCAAGTGTGCGGCAAAAAGGGAGGAATTAAAGCTAAACACACCTCCGGAGAGAGTAAATACTGTGGCTGTCAGTACAATATGCTGATGTTTCATACAGTAACAAACATTCCTCATGTTTATTGAATAATAATGAACACGACTTAAGCTCCATATACCATAACATTCTTGTATTCCGCCCAGATAGTTTCGTTTTTTTTTTTTTTTGTTAAATTTAACCCTAGACAAAGATTCGCACAAAAAGTAAGGAAAAGACTTCTTCTTCAGAGCTGTAGAGAACAGAATATTTGATGCCATTTTCACATTGCGTACAACTCCTTCCAGAGTTATTCTATTCAACGTAAAGGAAGGTACCTGATCTTTGTCAAAAAGTGTGTCCCAGTTATGCTGCTCCAGAAGCCTTCGAGTCTCGGAGTAGCTCAAAGCTATCCTGTAATTCAAGTCCCCTAACCATATGACCCGACTAGGGCCATCAAAACAGATTTTAGAGAACATAGATGAGTAGAGTATCAAGGGATTCAATTAAGAAAGATTTTCCAACGACAGGATTAGACTATTAATTGTTCAATGATTTCAGAGATGCTTACTCATGTTCCATGATTTTCTCAGGTATCCGACTACATGGAGATTTGCATATCCTTGAAAATTGTGTGTTCTTAATTATCTCTATGACATCCAAATTTCTCCTACGTTCATCTCCTTCTTTCTCTCCAGACGCCAAGTGACTACAAACAAAGCAGAAGCTTGTCTGATGGAAAGACATGCTAACAGATATACACCCCTGCAACCAGAGAATTAAACATGATTTCAAATAAGGAAGGTCTATGATTCTATCTTGATTTTCAACCATGAACCATGGACAGCTTATGTTCATAAACAATGCATGTCTGTGTCTTAAATTACCTTGTTCCCAAGATAGCCTAAGATACCACGGCCAAAGTTAGAGATTCTCAAATGGCTTACATGTTGCCCAAGCTCCTTCCTGACCCAAACAGTAACAAATATTCCGACCATTTTTTTCCCTGTTATAAGGCTGTACTTCATCTGGTTGGCACTACCTGGAGTGGAAATTTCTGAAGATACATAATTGCTAAGTCCATCTTCATCCTCTTCCAAGGAACAGTAATCCTCGGTCATATATGTTGATGGGGGCCAAACACAGCAATCCCTGCTATACTTCCTTTCCAATATGGGAGAGCAGTTGCAAGTCTTCAGCCTCCGTCGACTCTCAGTCCTGAAAGACTTGCAGACCTTTTTAAGAGAAGGCTTTTGGAAGAGAAGTGAGCTGCAAAGGGGTGATTTTGATCCTCTTGAAGCCACCCTATATGTTCTATTCAGTGATTGATTAATTAAAGCCAGCCATTTTGCGGCTGGCTCGCTGTCTTCTGCCACAAGCACATTTCCAGCGTTCAACGGAACAATTTCCTGAAAACTGGCAATACAAAAAGGAAACAAAATGAAGAGGAAATCAACATACCTTATTTCACTAAAAGAATTTAATATTTTGGTTAATTATCATAAAATCTAAAATACGAAGAACAGCAGGAGAAGGGGGAGAAAGCATACCCTAGGACATATATATCTGATTCACCATGAACCTTAAGAAAATCGTCGAGGTTGAGGCCACTGTGAGGAGATTTCCCTCCGACGTTCCATGTTGCTACGAAAACTCTATGAAGGGAGAAGTTTTCGACCAGAAACTATTAGACTTTTCATATAAGCAGATACATTGAGATATAAAAAAAGAAAAGAAAAAAGAAAGGGAGGGACAAAAAAAATATCGAAACTAGGATCTTTTGCTTACCTAAATGACTGGACTTGACTGCTTGGCATTGGACAGCTTAATTGGTGAGAAAAGAGAGAATTGAGTGATGGATCAGAAAGTGCTTCTGCAATTGGAAGGAGGAAGATGGAATTTCTAATGAGAAACAATGCAAAAACTTCAAAATTGTTATCAGAAATTGAGGACAAAAAGCGATTTGTGCAAGAAAAACTTGCTTTGAAAGGTATACATCAGTGGTTGCAGAGAAATCCAAGCATTTCTCAAAGTACACCCACTCATCTCAAAGTTAACAAGTACTTGAAAAGGAAGAAAAGGAAGGATAGGAGAGACCATCCACCTGGGGTGATTTAGACAGAGAAAAGGAATACCACTCTTGCTTCCATTCTTCCATTAGATAAAGTCCAAAATGAATATGTTCTCAATTTTGGAGCAAATTGCAAGGATGCTCTTGTCACTGTCAACCTTTAACTTCTCTTAACTATGCCTTCCCAACCCTTCATCTTTACATTTTGGACTCGTTTTTTGACTTGCCATGGAAGTCAAAAAACAAATAATAAGAACAGGGGAAAATTATCTGAATCGAGGAAGAAAGAAAAGGGAATGAAATCTTCTTAACGAGAAGAAAATTAGATCTCTAGGAATCTTCCATTTCCATAAAAACTGAAAAAGAGAGGTTCCTTGACACATCAAGAGAGAAACAATGACCGCAAGTGATTCATTTACATACCAGATGAATCAAACGAAACTTCCTCTGCCTTCCTCCGTCTTACCTCCTTCTGCAAGAGAAATTTTCACAGAAAAGGTTGCAAACAAATAATGTATTCTAAGTGATCAAAAAACTGCAGTAAACGCAATAGCCTGTCGTGAAATATGTAAATCTCTCAAAATAAAGAGCATGGTCACCTATTCAATTCTTATGAATCACAGAAAGATTTAAAAAAACAGCAGAGCAGAAATAAAGTAGCAGCAAAAGGCAAGGATTAAAAGAACAAATAAACCTTATCTTCTTGTTCTGGTATTGATTCTCTAGTGTCATGTCTGAAACTGCTCTATTTTCATCAAAAACCTTCAAAAATATAGTAATTGCATCAGAGTCCATGAATAAGAAATCCCATAAGAATATTGAGGAAAAAACAAAGAAGCGGAGGAGAGATAGGAGTGTCAGGGACACAAAAATCATGTCATGGTTAAGGTAATAAATCAATAGGCCGTAAAACAGAGCAAGAATATCAATCCATCAACAATCAACTGTGCCAATCAATGAATTTACCATTAAAGAATAAAAAAAAAAAGTGCGGATCCAAAAATTCTGATCATGTCTACATTTTCAACCAAGAAACATTCAACATTCAGCAATGCCAGATGATCCAAAACACAATCAGGCCCAACTACAGAAGCAAACATTAGCCATGAATTCCATTTACCAGAAAGCAAAGATGACAGTGCTATCACATCCATGGAAAGAGAGAATCGAAGACATAAATAAGAGCTACAACAGAAAGCTGACAGCCCAAATGGGGTTTCCTTGAAATAGTCAATTCCCAAGCAAACGCATCCCGGCCAATGAAAACACATGGAAAACTGAGCTGCAAAAGAAAAGGCAAGTAGCCAAGAAAAGAAAAGAAATACTCAAAAGAAAGAAAAAGAACCTGTATATCCTGCTCTAGAACTGAGGAAGGACAATTATCTATCTGTGGTAAGCAAGTATTGAAGTTAACAAAAGGTTTCTCTTTGTTTCTATGATTGATGTACGTGTACTTGGGGTTTCTTCTTTTCTTGATTAAAATATGAGGATCTTCTCAAACCTATTTCAAGCTCCAAATTAGATTTTAACCAGATCGTTCGTGTTAAACATTCAAACAAATTAATTATCCATCAACAACTCAAGGTTAGGTCACATATATTTTTGTTTAAGAAAAACCAAGATGATATTACACTTTAATTTAAAAATTAACAAGTTGAACTAGGTCAACAATCAGCCTGGAAAAATGACCAATGGATCAAGTTTTTTTCCCTACTTTTATTTGTTTCTTTAACCCGCCTAGGTGAAGGGTTTCACAACTATACGTCTTTCTTTTATCAATATGTTTCATGGTTCTCTCTAGAAAATAAAACGCAAAAGGATACAGTCAAAAGGGGATGGAATCTTAAATGTCCTTTCAAAACACTTGCTTCTTAGAAAGAAGAAGGAAGAATTCTGCTGGTTTGTTGTTGTTTGTTTTCTCAGAAAGGAAATGGGAAAGTGGACCCCCATGTGAGGGTGTCTCGCCTGCAAAGCAAATCACAAGCCATGCATAGGGCATCATAGAAGAAAGTGACTGTTTTGTGGGGGAGAGAAGTGCTATGGTTTCCTGGCAGATCGGATGTTCAAAAGTTGGGAAGTGGGTCTTCGCCGTCTACTACTGCCATTCTACAGACAGCGTGGATTTCCCTTCTCCTGGACCCAGTTTTGGGACCTGTTACTCTTGGCCTACATGAAGCTAATTTTCCCTAAATACAGGGTTAAGCTAGTCCCCCCTCTATAAGCCCTACTACAGTCTTTTAGAAATACTTTTTTTTTTGTAAAAAATATTAGTTAGATATTTTTAAAAAATATTTTTTAATTATAAAATAAAATTTTTATTTTATTTTTAATATCAATTTATTAGGACCATAAAAAATATTAAAAAATCACGACTTGCATTGGGTTTGCTTTTTGTGAAATCAATTAGGTTTAAAATTAGAAGAGGTCTTGAGAAAAAAAAAATTGTCAATATATTTTCCTAGATATAGATAATTTATATAAAATTGTTCTTGAAAGGAAATTCAATTTTGATGTGTAGAAGTTAGTCTGAGAATAAGTTGTGGTTAAAGAAATAGATCATAAGTCTCAAAAAATTTATGGAACTAGTTAACGAAATTCTTTTATACTATTATTTTTGAGAAAATTGGAAATGGATTTCTTTGTGAATAATGTAAGATTGAGGAAGAGGAAGTAAATAATGATTAGATTTTTTAAAAAAAAATAGTGCGACAATGAAAATAATTAGCAAAAATAATTACAATGGAAATCTTGATATACAAGGGCAATGATGATAAGCAACCCTGGGAAGCAAATAAGGAAGGGAAAAAAAAAGGAATCATCACATGGTAATTGCTCTAAGAATTATTCACTGAGTAATGATTGAGTTAAAATTCCAATCCTGCTTGAATTATTAGTCAAATTCAAACCCCAAAACCCTGCTTATGAGGGAGCCTAAATACAAGATTGTGCATCGCCAATCATAGCATAAGAAAAATATATACAGCTAGAGAGCATCTTGTGAAGACCCAGTTCCATGGTCCCAGGGACTGATTTTATGTTTCTAAGATTTGTATACAGTAGCTATTGTTTTCTGGTGTAGCATGCAGACACCAAATCCCTAGAATAGAGGAAGAATGCTCGGTTTCAATGGGGGTCAATGGGGGCAAAGGGCCGTAGAGACACCCTGCTCCCACAGACATGTTTAGGGCTTCTATTTCTTGTGCTTCAAAAATTCTGAAACAGTTCTCAATGAGTTTTTCTGTGAATCGAAGACCATGCATTTGAGTCTTGTTTTGTTCAATGTTATCGAGAGTGACACGATTGAGACAAAAAGACATACATAAGTCGAGCATCCCATGAAAACACATCGACTCCATTGCACTTGTTTAGCTTGCCTTGATCAACAAGATTTTAGTATTTCTTAACTCTCAGGCATGGAGGGAGGTGTTTCTCTGCCATGTTAATTTTGGGCAGAGATAATTCAAGGCTTAAATGTGTCTGTTCCTTTATTAATGGTCATGGAAAAGAAGGTCAGGACAGGTTGGACTCTGGCAATTTGAATCCTATTGCTCGTATGAAAACTCACATCAGCAGCTATTGTACCAGATTAACGAGCAGATGAGAGAGAGAGAGAGCGAAAGCGCAAGCTGTGGAAGGTAGATGATTAGAAGTGAAAGAGAAGGTACCATCAATGTCTAGCATACAGGATTATCCAAGAAATTCAAAGAAAATCCACGTCCATTTACGATTTGAAGAGCTTTTAATTTAGTTTCTGAGTTTTCACCCTTTTGATCAAGAGTTCATAAAAAGCTGAACAATTTGACAACGCAGATACAAGCAGAAATGTAGAGCTAGACAACGCTAGCACACGAGTAGTGAGACCTATGGAACACGAGGGAGTGGTAAGCCTAAGCGCATACTTATCTATGTCTAGGTACTTGGAAGCTGCAAAAAAAAAAAAAAATGTATGATAAAAAAGCTAAGCAGAGAATTTCAAATTGATTAAACAGTTACAAGGCCGGGACTAGAAGCATCAAGGCTGCATTGCCGTCATTGAAGCACGATCAGGTTCATAACCATGTACCCTCAAGCGATAAATGCAGGTGAGTGAGGGGTTTCCATGGTTAGATGTGAAGTCCAACCTCACTGTGTTAACAAGTCCAGAGGCTGTTTTGTCCAATACATTGAAGGTCTGAGCGTTACTCTTCTCGAGGTCATAAGTAAACTCTGTTAAAAGAAACGTCTTCTCTTTGTCATCTGCTGAATCAAGATCGGGGTTCTGCATCCAGCCAGACACCTGACAGTCCTTAGGAGCAGTTGACCTGTCATAAGCCACACTCTGTCCACATAACAACGACAAGAGTCAGTTGGAGCACAAGATATATTGAGAAAAAACACATAAAGAGTGCAGCTACTAATAAAAAATAGAGTATTTGGATTGCTGGTGCACTTCGCAAGAAAGTCATGGCGAGTTGAGTAATCAGATAAAAGCCATCACATTAAATCCAAAAAAAAAAAAAACAAAGCACTTTCTTGAGGAAAGCTAATTCCCCCACTCAAAGGAAAATATAGAAGGATACAGGAGGAGCGATGAAGCATGCCATGAACTGGCAATCTCAAATCGAGTCCGTTCCAAAATCTAGACCTCTCAAATGCAATTAGTTCTCCCACGGTGTTGTTCACTGTCATATTTTGGAATGTTCTTCACGAAGTTCGAGAAAATAGCATAAAAAAGAGAATTCTTTCCGATATCATTCAATTTCGAGAACTCATAGAAATCCAGATTAGATTAAAAATCAACAAAAGAAAGCACAAGTGGATGAAGACACAATTCTAAATTTGGATGGGCAAAAGAAGTCTGACAACGTTAAGCAAGTAGACCAAAAATTTCTCTTCTAAACAACAGGGCATTGGTTTTGGGGCTAAGGTGTATAAAGTTTACAGGTTGACTCAATACCATCATTCCAGTCTTATTGTTTGTGTCCATCCTCTCCTACCTTAGCATATGACAAAGGATTAATTAAGAATCCTCTTCACTGTCACTTCCAGCTCTATATGCTTTGATTGTGATTAGTATAACCAACTACACTGCTGTTTAAAGCACTGCAGTCACCAGCTTCACTACATTCTACAACATGCTAATTGCCAACTATTACAGATTTAGCACCACAATAACCATAATAAGCACATATCATAGGTTTGAAGTACAAGCATCCCCACAACCATCACCAACCATGGTCCCATACTGCCATAACTGCAGTATCCTTAATCTCCAAACATCTCCTTCATGCTATGTTTTCTCACGCTTATTAGTTTTCAAATACATTACCATCATACCACTGATTAGGAACTAATAACTCTAATTCTAAATTTTTAATTTATCAAAAGCTGAGAAGCCCATGGGAATACAATAAGGAGAATAGGATTGCAGGTCTTTGAAGTGTTCCGTGTGAGAGAAGTGTTTCACATTTAAACAGCAAAGTGGTGTGAGACAAATTTCCATCAAGGGGGGCAAATGGTCAAAATCCAATTTAACAGAAACAGAAGTTACAGAACATTGAAAAAGTAAGAACCCAAAATCAAATGTGGAAAGAGGCTGATAGGAAAGCTTCCACGGGTAAAAACTCAACAGGTTAAAGTGGCTAGAGTGGGGATTGGACTTTGGTGACAAGAGAATCATATTGGAAATCTTTAGATTAAGTAATAAGAAAATGCATGAAGAGAATTAGCTTGGTTTCATTCCGGAGCATCATCCTTCTTCGTTTAGCACAGGTGACAATGGTTTTATTGGAAGTTGAATTGGAGGGGTGAAGATACCTTAACCAAATTCGTTTTGATAACTTGCTGATGATCATGCTTCTATAGTGTGCATTCTCCATTGGTTTTGACAACTGTGTAACACTTCTTTCTCCAACCTCTCAGATCTTTAGTTGAGATCAAGAAATTAATTTGAAACAGCAAATTATAAATAATCCGTCATCAATTCTTCACTTCCTAGAAGGCTCATCTTTCACCCAATCATCCTTATCTTGTAATTGTAATCCCGCCGTCTTGCTCATAGTCACTAAAGCTATGTAACCAAGAAATATTTTCACACAGAATGGGAACTATTTAACAATTGCAGCGGAGTTGCGGCATCAAGTTTGAGGTTATAGGATTGAAACTCTAAAGATACGCAGGTTAGGGTCATGTCTTTTGGAATATTTGTGCAATATTAACACTTGCTACTGAATTTGAAATCATGCAAGTTTTAATAACACTGCACGTTGACCAAGTAAATAAAATGAACTAAAAGTCATCTTTGCAGCTTAAACACCATACCAACTAGCTCTGCAACTTAAACAAACACAAACTGAAATGAAGATAGTACCTTAGCAATGTGTTCCAGCGTAACAGCTTCAGGAACAATAGCACTTCGCAGCTTAAACTGGACAAACCCCCTACTTCCTTTCAAAGCAAAGCACTTCCCAGGCTCCCCAAAACTTGGTTTTAGCATCTCATCAGCATTCGGATGAACCCCTCCACCCTTCATGAACCAGTTAGCCCCTCTCACGGCCATATACGGATCAGAATGCTTCACAACCATTCCACCACTAGTTGCCAGCGCATAATCCACCCTCCCAAGCCCGTCAGCCGCATGCTTATCAATCTCTTTCTGCACAATCTCCCTCGCATACACCATTATGTCATCCAAACCCACACCACTCCCACCAAATTCCCCCCCATTTTCCTTTTTAAACTGCTCATGGAACTTCTCAAAATCCTCCTTCGACAACCAATCACCTGCTTTCAACTCCCCAATTTTCTTCTCCAACCCTTCTCTTCTCTCCACTAACCTCCTCAACTCTCCCTCCAAGATCACATCTTTATCATCAATCTTCCTGCTCATTTCCCTCCTTAACCCACCAACTTCACTCTCAATCTTCTTGTCAACAACTTCCACTTGAACCTGAATCATTTTCACCGCATTTTTCACCATGGACTCCATTTCCGCTATCCTCCCATCAAACTCATGTAACCCCATTTGTGTCCCAACACTAGCACCATCAATATCCCCTGATTTCACAGCCAATTTCCTAACCAACTGCACTAAGCCTACTAAAACAAGCAAAAGCACGAAATTCTTAGTAAAAGCTCTCACCAACGTCATCCACAGCGGTCTCCTCGCCTTTGTCGCCGCCACCTTCCTCCCCCTCCGCGGCGAAATTGTCGAACTCGTCTTCTTCACTTGAACAATATCTTTGGCCGTCCACTCCAGGACCTCATCTCCTCGAATCGAGTGATAACTTGGATCCCTACTCGCAGCGGCGGTGACAATGCCATCTACGCCTCCACCACCGTTGATTCGTCGTTCACTCGGAACTACTAATTCGATGTTGTTGCTTGGTGATTTCTTGTCGGAACCCACCACCGGTCTCCGCCGTGCCGAAGCTGGATTCGCAGTGATTGACACCGTTGAAGCCGACATTTCGAAGTAATTAGGGTTTTTAACCGGAGACTGAAGAAAGAAAGCCTGATTGGATCGAATTGGGAATTGTACAAACTGTAGAGAAGAGAGAGGAATTTTGGAGGGATGTTGAATTGAAATGAAAAAACCGCTCCTTTTCAGGAGGGGATTTATTTCTGTTGGTGAAAAAGTTTGTGTGAAACGACGTTGTTTTCATCCACACGAATTAATATTAATAAACTGTATATTTTTTAAGAGATTCATGAGCGATACATTGCTTTTATTATCATGTTTTTTTTATAAAAAAATTGTTATATAAAATAAGATTTTATCTAATTGTATCATTTTCATCGTATGCTATTTTTACTTAAAATATTTTATAAATTTTTTATATTAATTATATTTTAAAAATATTATAAAATTAATTAATAAGAATAAGCAGGTAACTTAATAGATTAGATTTTGAACTTGCTCTTCAACAATTATAAATTTAAATTTTTTAATAATTATTATAAAATTTTTAATAATTTTCGAAGATATAAAAAATTAATTGAAATACCCATAACTCAAATACTTATATTCATAATAATAATAAAAAACAAGTGTCAAAAGTGTTAATTAAAGTATTTTTGATAAAAAAAAAAAAATGATGGTGGGAGACTCAATGGAGAAACTCTAGATAGGTGGGGGACCTTTTCGAATTTCTGTACAACTAGATGTAAGAGTGCCACGCGCCCACGGGGGATTAAATTGTACAGTCAGGTTCTGTTCTTCTGAGGTCGCATCCTTTTTACTCTTCATGAGCTCTTCTTTTTTCTATGACAAGCCGCTTTATATTCAACAAATGCTATCATATTTGTAACCAATTACAGAGACATGAACGGAGCAGAATTTTTGAATTTGGGGAGTTCTGCTGCATTTCTCCCTGGCAACATCAGTGGAATTCACATGGACTCCAATCTAGATTATAGAAGAGATATTCCCGATCTATTTTTTAAGGCAGTGGATGTTAATCACATTTCTTCCAAGCACATTCGCATGGATCAAATTATATATTTTACAAATAACTCAAGAGGATTGCAATGCCACCAAGAACTCAAGGGCTTGAACGGTATGATCATGAACCCATCATGTGTCTTCATCAACAATCAACCTAGACAGATATACAAATCCATGGCCATCAAGCAAACGTGAACTCTCGCTTGACACCCAATTATCATTCTTAACAATTGATGATAAAAACTCATGTAGATGATGGGGCCTGCAAGATTGAGAACATGTTCTATACAAGCCAAAGAAGTGCCACCTGTCTTGCAGGATCAAATAAGTGGGATTTCCCATGATTACCACATGAGGTCTCTCCCCCATGATACGTGTGTATATGTATATATTAAAACTCAAAATTGGATGACTTAATTATACTTATTAAACTTGATGAGGAATAAATTTAAATGTGATGAGTTGTGCGAGTTAAATTATAATAATATTATTTAAGAGAAAAAATTAATAAAAGAACCCATGAGTTTTGAACCGGGTTAAACACGAGTTGATCAAGAGGCAGCTTAAATTTCTAACCGGTCCCTCTGTTTTTTTAGGTATCGAGTCAACTTGTTCCTGAATGGACCCGCCGGGCAGTCCGGTTTAAAAAAAGAGAGGCAATTAATTAACACTTCAGTTTTGTTTTCGGAAGTTCTTAGAATTTGAGTTCTCTCTCCTACTTTCTCTCTCTAAATGTGAATGTATAATTATCAGCTGATTTTCACTTGAAATCAACAACAGCAACACAAAAAATCCCCTCTTTGAAGTCACTTAACTCATTCGTGGATCACAAAAGTAAGTCCCTTTTGTTGCTTACGTTTTCTTTACTTAACTTTATTGATCTACAACACAAAAATGAAAAACACCCCTTCCTTTATAGCTCTTCCGATTTGAAAGTTGTTGTTTTTCACTTGCATTTGTGGGATTTTGTTTTGTTTCTTTTCCAGGTTTAAGAGAATTTTGATCTCGAAATTTATGTAAATATCTGAAAGATTTTTTTTTTTTTTGAGAATTGATTTATGTTTCATGCAGAAGTTTCAAACTTTGTAATCTGAGGTTATTGAAAAGTTGTGATTATGTGGATTATTTTGTGACTTGGGATTTGGGTTTTAAGGTTTTCGGTCAATGAAGGGTAAAGCTTTGAGCTTTCGCATTTGCTTGTAAAAGATTGTAGCTTTATAGCTCTCTGTCTGCATGTTGTTTCACCTGATCAATTAATTGGTTTCAAAGTGTTGTGTTAGCTTCAGTGATACATGTTCTGTATTATGTTTCATGCATGAGTTTCAAACTTTGTAATCAGGGGTTATTGAAAAGTTGTGATTATGTGGATTATTTTGTGATTGGTTTCAAAGTTTTGTGTTAGATACAGTGATACATGTTGTATCTAGCTCGTTGAAGTACATTTTGGATTCTATGTGGTTTTTTTAAAATAAATAAATTATGGGTTTGAGGTGAATCTTCTTGTTATTTTCTCTTCCAATAGTGACCTTCTTCTATTTTATTTTATTTAAAAAAAAGATTCTCCTAATCAAGGGATTTGTTTGTTTGTTGGGCTTTTGTGCAACTTGATTGTATGTTCAATTACTTTTATTTTGTTAAACATGATGAATGAAGGTTATTGGTTTAGGTTTTTGAGATAATTAATTTTGGATGTTTTAGTTCTGGTCTTGCATTGCATGTATAAGAACATTGAAACTCTATTCATTTTTCCTTCAATCAGAGTTTCTTTATTAGTTTGAAGAGTGTAATCTAAAAACCTTATGCAGTACAGGATTCATTTCTAGGCTTACTTTCCTGAATTGTTGACTCTGCTTTCCAGGTTCTGATTTGGGGCGAGTTTGAGGATTGGATCATTGTGGTTCGTAGACAAGATTAGGGTTTAGAGAGTTTGTATGGATTTTTAGTTTTAAATTTGGAATGTTTAGGTGAAGGTTGTTGAATGGGAATGCAGACAATGGGATCTCAAGGTGATGGTAGTAGACATCATAAGCAATCTCAGTTCCAGCCATTGTCGCGGCAAAACACAATGTACAGTCTTACTCTTGATGAGGTTCAAAATCAGTTGGGTGACTTGGGAAAACCCCTAAGCAGCATGAATCTTGATGAACTTCTCAAAAACGTGTGGACAGTGGAGGCTAACCAGACAGTGGAGGCTAACCGGACTACAGGTTTGGAAGTGGAGGGCACACCATTCACCAATCAAACTGCTCTGCAACGTCAGGCAAGCATATCATTAACTAGTCCTCTGAGCAAGAAGACAGTTGATGAGGTCTGGAAAGACATCCAACAAAGCAAACATGGTGGGGAGATGAAGTCTAGGGAGCGGCAGCCTACTCTGGGAGAGATGACTTTGGAGGATTTCTTGGTAAAAGCAGGAGTTGTAGCTGAAGCATCTGTGGACAAGAAAGATGGTGGTTCTGTTGTTGCGGTTGATACACATGTAGCACAACAGTTTCTGCAACAAAGTCAATGGGTTCAATACCCACCACATCCACAGTATCACCATCCACAACAAATCATGATGGGGGTTTATATGCCAGGCCGGCCTATGCCACAGCCACTTCACATGGGGGCTGGTTCTATGGTGGATGTTTCATACCCAGAGAACCAGGTGACGTTACCTCCACCCTTGATGGGGACTTTATCAGATACACAGACACCTGCAAGAAAAAGAGGTGTGCCAGAGGATATGATTGGGAAAACAGTTGAGAGGAGGCAGAAGAGGATGATAAAGAACCGCGAATCTGCCGCCCGTTCACGAGCACGGAAGCAGGCTTACACAAATGAGCTGGAGAACAAAGTTTCTCAGCTGGAAGAGGAAAATGAAAGGCTAAGGAAACGAAGGGTGAGGATTTGTTTTTGGTTACCCCTCTAGTACAATCTTCCTATTGGATATACTGATAACATGTGTTGAACTGTCTGTTTTAGTATCTTTCTTTCCTGTCTTATTGACTGATAGTTTAAATAAAACCTGCACATCTCTCTAATTGAATCAGAGACGTGATAGTTTAAATAAAACCTAGTTTGTTTTCCTTCTCCAATGATTTCCAATAATCATGTAAATGGAATTTAGATCAGTTTGATAATTATCAGATAGCTATATGTCATGGAGAAATGAAGATCAATCTATTTAGTTTCTTGATAGCCTTTTCCTTGAAAACCAAATCACAGTCCTAGACATGATAAGACATTTTGAAGATTGTCTCCTCATAGGTGGCTGGGAAAGAAAATAGACAATGAGTATTAATCACCATGTAAAACTTTAGATTCAAGTAGGTGGTAGAAAACTTCTAGTCCCCCCTTTTCCTTATTTTTGACAGAAAACTTACAAATATCTACCTTCTTCTTAATGTATCCCCTAGACAATCCACAACTTGCCTTTGTTGTTGGGAGATCTGTGATTACTCCCTTGTTATTGTTGAGAGATCAATTTTAGCAAAATCTTCATCCAAAACTCACAGGACTAGCATACCATGCATTTTCACCTTAAAGACGCCCTAAGTCAGTTTCCTTCTCCCACAATTTCCAGTAATTAACCAAATCAAATTTACCACAGTTCTTGACTAACCAAAACAGCGCAGTCATGATTTACAGACATTGTTGCTGCTCCACCAAACCATATTCTTAATTATACATATCTCATGGAAACAGAATAAACGAATCAATAAGCTGAATACGATACTTCAGAAAAATGATGGAGGTGCTTTCTTATTGTTGATATTATTTTGGAGCAAAAGGCTATGCTTTTTCTGCTCGTGGTGATTATGATGTTTGTTGGCATCACTTTGTATGTACACAATCACTTCATTGAGTGTTAGAATATCATCTCTTTGGTGTTAGATAGCCTATATGATGATTGTAGAACTTGTCACTGAATGTGAGATATTAGTGAGTTGAACACACTCTCCCCTCTTTCTCATTGTTAATTACTTTTTTTGATCAGTTGTACTTTAACTTGCAGGAGCTTGAGAATATGTTGCCATGTGCCCCTCTCCCCAAACCCAAGTATCAGCTTCGCAGAACAGCATCAGCCCCATTCTGACTGTGTTGAAGCTTTGTAGATATGATGCATTTCTGGTTTTAGCTCATAATTTACTCTTTGGCCCCTCTAGAAGCAGCTGTTTGTCACGGTTACTGCTGTGAGTTTGCTTCTCATCTTCGTGAGTTTTTTCTTGTATCTATTCTGTGAAAAGCTGGTTAGAAATTTTCATTTGTAAGATTTTTCAAAAGAATGTTAGTTGGTTCTTTTCCATATGGTCAGTATACTTTTCTAGCTTCTTTCAGCCTGACAACATCCCCCACCTCATCTTCCGAGTTTTGGTGCAAGTGTCGAGTATTCCCAACATTCTTTCATTATGTGTTTTATACTGAGAGTGACGGACACTGCTTATATTCCTACAGAAAAGCATAAGATTGTGCTGGTATATATTGTTTATCAACTATGCAATCTGGCACTAAACAAATGACAAAAACTAGGAAAATGCACTTCACCGGTTTGAGAAATCCGCAGCAGGGTGCAAGGGGCCAGATTTCCTGGTTGTTGTGCTGGATCAGATTGTCTTGTAAATGTGCAATGTCTCGTACCCTATGATT
The DNA here is from genome assembly GCA_015708895.1 of Populus ilicifolia. Taxonomy (NCBI): domain Eukaryota; kingdom Viridiplantae; phylum Streptophyta; class Magnoliopsida; order Malpighiales; family Salicaceae; genus Populus; species Populus ilicifolia. The sequence continues at coordinate 108,013 of SRLM01001573.1, read as the reverse complement.
GTAACTAAATTCACCAGTCCAATCAATCCCTGTTAATGCCATGTTAACTTTCGAGAAAAAAGGTTGACAATTGGATGCCAATTCCAAATCCAAGGGCACATTGCTTTTGCAAATGTGCCCAGCTACCTCGTTCTTAACCTCTGCATTATGCTTTCTTTTAAGAAAATTGACTCGCAAGTCACCTGGCATCGAAGCAAGTTGGAGTCAGATTCTGCCAAAGAATATTTCAATGGTGACACTCTTACCATATACAGTAAAGGGCATACGTAAGAGGTGACCATCATACCATATTCGCGCTATAGCGAGCAAGAATGTCATCATACCATATTCGCGCTATAGCAAGCAAGAATGTCATCAAACATCGTGGGTGTGTTTGTAAGAATTTAGGTTTTCTAACATCATATATGAGTTGTCCTGTCCTTGAACATTTGGCAGTGAGCCTAACAGCATTAAATGCTAGAGAGGAGTACAGCTCTGCATAGAGTTATTCATAACTAGAAAAGTCTGATTCCTTCAGCTATGATCAACTTCCAAGGATGAAGACAGGCAACCATTGATATCAACTACCATGATAACGAAACAAAAGGGTCATTGCTCTTGCAACTCAAGATGCTGATGGTTGAGAAGCAATATATAATAGGATTATAGCAAGGTACTGCTTATCATTAAGTAATATTAAATACATCCTCACTCGAGGTCAAGATGGAACTAATTATTGTTTATCAGTATAATCTGCAATGAGATTTAATTTGTGGGAGATCATTAAACTAGTCTAATTCAGTTTAGTCTTCCAATAATTATCCCCTCCAAGCCAATGGTTAGCGAAGCTAGAGCATGCCGCTGATATGCCATGATCCTACTTTGACCTCATCTAATTTATTTTTAGGTGTATGATCTTTCTTTCAGGATTAGCACGTTAATCGATGCATGCATATGAACTTGGTGGTCTTTACTGTTTATTTTATTTATACACATCCTTTCATTAAACAATGCTTGCGTTCCGATGGACGTTCTTACTGTTCTAATTCTAGCTCCTCAAGTATTAAACATAAGCACTAACATCATGGAAATGAAGAAGTCAAAAAATACAAAAAACAGTAACTTTGAGAGCCATGATTCTAGGAATTAATAGTAAATAAATAAACAGCCGATTTCTTTGCTCCACCTGCCACGATCCAACAATTGCTTGATGATGCCCTATATCAAATATTTCCCCATCGATCCACAACCTCATGACTAGCGAGGATGTCCAAAATATTAAATGGGTCATGCTTGTTATACGAATTATTTTGATTTTTCAATTACCATCTGTAAACTGCATTAAAGTCAGAATCTCACACGTGATCATATCTTAACCTGAAAATAAAATAAAATATTTCACCAGTCACATGCCCCCATATTGTGCTCCCTGTGGAGCAAAGAGAGAAGGTACGGTATGTGTACTTCCGTTGCAAGAGTGCATAAATATTGACAAGAGACCTAGTAGAATCTATATACCCATGCTGCGGGTAAAGTTAAATTTTTAAATAAAAAAATATTATTTTAAAAAAAATTCATAAAAAAGTTGTTAATTCAAGTAGTGATTTAAATAATATAAAAAACCATAAAAAACTTGCAACTTGTTAAATTTTAAATCCGAGTTCAATCAAAAAATTAATTTTGATAGATTTATTTTTGAAGGATAAAAATAAAGAAAATATTACTAAAAAACTTGCAAAATAAAGAAAAACATTTTGAGAGAAAATACTCAATGATGATGAAACTTGAAAAAAAAATACCAAATAAAATAAATTGTGTGCCGAGTTACCTACAAATCATGAGTGTATTTATATATGTTTGATAATAATTGAGTGTATTAATAATATATATATATATATATGATAATTCCTGAAAAATGGTTGTTTATCTAAAAATAAAATGAATGTGTTTTAAATAAAATTATAAAAATTATAAAAAAAACATAATAAATTAGTGATGTATATTTATTTATTTTTAAATATCATCTGCACCATAAATGAGGTTATTACTGGTATAACCAAGGATGAAGTAGTGTAGGAAGCTAGAGGGGGCTATAACTCAAGTCAAAAAAATAAATATTTGAAAACTCTCCCTGCACTACTAAAATAAAAAATAAAAACTTTTTTTTTATTCTTCATAATTGATTTCTTACAAAGATTTTTTTTTTGTGTCATTTATTAAAACCCACTCCTTTATCTTTATCAATACTCGAGAGTCGAGAAATTTCAACTTTCTTCTTCTCAAGTCTCGACATCATCGGGTTTTAGCTTGGGTTTGAAGAGAAATTTAATGGATAATTTGAGAGAAATTGTTTGTTGCAACTTGCAACCCCCATTGAATTGGAGCTACCAGATTATATAATCATATGTTTACTTAATTAGTGCAGATGGGACATGGTAAATTAAATAGAATAAAGGGAGAAGGTAAACAAATTGATGACATTTACGTTGACTTTGTTAAATACATGGTTCAAAAGAATTATAAGAAAGATATTTTAGTGCAAATACAAAATCTCTTTGAATTTGTCTATATAAAGTAATCCCGGTACCTTTTCTATTAAGATGAGAATCTCTAAAAAATCAATATAAAATATATTTAAAGAAATTGATGGTTGTTTGATTGTAATAAAATCTTTTAAATTTATATTTATCTTATATTTGATGCATAAAATAATGAAGATTACTAATTTACTTTGTTGAGTTTTGCAGCAAAAAAAAATTAATATCTTAAATACAATGAATCTTATATCAACTACTAAAACATTGCTTCGAACTTTTAGATATATCAAATTTGATTGACATGTGCAATTTATTTGCACAAGATTGATATATTATATATGAATGTTCTATATAAAAAGACTATAGGTTGTTCATGTCAACAACAACAACAAAGATTAATAACAATTTATTAATATTAATATTATGATATATTTAACTCAATAATAATTTTTTAGTAAAAAAATTAAATTTTAAATTTAATAATAGAACACTGAAACTCATTATACTTAGCTCTATTTTAAAACTTAAGAACAATTTTAAATTATTTAAAGTAAATATTATTTGTAAGCTTATTGAAAAATTTTATTTAGAAGATTTTAATAAACAAGAGATGCATTATTATTTGAGATCTCAACTAAAACTTATCAGATTGATTTGATTCATCATAAGAGCTTTCAGAATATATCTATTGTTTTTTTTTTTAATTATATTGAGGATTAGTTAAAGCAAATAATTCCCAACACTATTATTTAATTGACAGATTGATTCATCTTATTTTAAATTTGTTTATTTCTACAGTCACCACAGAATAAACATTTTCAACTATGAAATATATTAAAACTATGCTTTGAGGTAAAATGAAAAATAATTTCTTAGATTATAAATTAATTATATTTCAAAAAACATTGAAGGATATAATTTTAATAGTGTAATTTATTTATTTTTAATTTTATATACTTTAAATTATTATTTTTTTATATTTGATGTTTATGTATTTGAATTGAAAATTTATTGTCAACTTGATAAATTTATATATATAAGTTAATGATCAATTTTAAAAAATAATTTATATTTATTTACTTTTTAGCTCAGGATAGGAAGAACTCCTAACTATGCCTTGGGTATAACTAAAGTTAAATTCATTATAATTTAGCAAAAATAATACTCTGCAAGATGAAAGAAAAACTAGGACGTTAATTTTGCCATACCTTGTTAAAAACTAGAATCCCAATCCGAAAATTGTACTGTTTCTGCAACAGTAGCATAATAGCGTGAGCTAGGTGTGGGGAAATCCATCACAATCAGATCCAAATTGCCATCCAAATGCGAGGAAATTCAATTCTTAACAATATGCACTGTTTATTAATTAAATAGAAACTTATCAACTGAATGTTAGGAATTGAATTTAGTGACCAATTTAATGTGGCTTCCCCTCCCTTTAAAATTAAGTGCAACAAGCTCCCTGTATATATANATATATATATATATATATATCAAAGAAACTTTTGGATAAATTGTCTTCTTGAATATTATTCCTTCGAGCTTGTTGCACTTAAATAATTTCCCCTTAATTGGCCAAAGTCATGAAACAGCGTGGACTGAAGAACCAGCTCCCTGTAAATATATACCATGTAGAACAGCGCGCTTCAGCCTCCCACCATTAATCTCCATGCACAAGTCTCCTCGATCGATCAGTCTCTCACTCTCTCTTTCAATTTGCTTTCTTGCCATCCAAGCTTCCGCTTCTAATGAGCCCTCTTGTTATTAGTACCCTCCTCTTCATTTCCTTTGCCTCCTCATCTTTAGCAAGGTGAGCAAAATATAGCGTCTTGAGTTATGGGGCCAAGCCTGATGGGAAAACTGACTCAACCAAGGCCTTTACCGCAGCTTGGACACAAGCATGTGCCTCTACAAAACCAGCCACTCTTGATGTTCAGGGTCCTTGCAAGAATAATGCTATCTTGGTGACTGTAGCTGGTACTCAAGTCGCTCCATCAGATTATGGGCTCATTAGCAGCGCAACGGCATGCTAAATATGACAGATTGATCATGTTTTTTTTGGTCTGTAGGCTAAAATACTCAGTGAATGCATGTTTATCAAACTATTTTTATTAAAGAATTATTTTAATTTAAAATTTTAAATTATTGTATGAGATTCCAAAATATAATTTATATTATTTTTTAACATATTTCTTCAAATAAAAATTATTAGTTTAAAATTGAAATTTACATGAACCCATGTTACTTTTTGTTTAATTTTTATTGAGTAAAATATAAATAATAAGATTTGAACTCATAATTACTTTATCATCAATGCTATAATATCATATCAAAAAATTATCTTAACCTAACAACTTAAACTATTAAATAAAATCTTAATATATAATTATTCTCTTACATGAATCTAATTTCCAATTCAAATAACATTGTGATGACTGGGCTAACATCACTAAATAGCCAAATGTTCCACATTGTCATCATTGCCTGCCAAAATGTCACGGTAAAGGAAGAGAAAGTATCTGCCGCCGGCAACAGCCCTAAAACGGATTGCATTCATGTTTCTTCATCAACCAGTGTCACCATCTTGAATTCGAGAATTGGACCTGGTGACGACTGTGTATACCTATTGGCCCTGGTACCTCTAATTTGTGGATTGAAAATGTGGCGTGTGGACCTGGCCAAGGAATCAGGTAATTAAGCAAAACATAGTCTAATGATCGTACTAATTTTCTAATATTTAATAATATGCTCCTAATCATGGGATCAGTTAATTAGATAATTATGTGTACATGGTTGATGTAGCACTGGAATTTTAGGGCAAGATGTCCAGGAGGCTGCTGTGCAGAATGTGACAGTCAAAACCACTAAATTTACTGGCACTGAAGATGGAGTGAGAATCCAGTCCTGGGGAAGACCTAGCAATGGTTTTGCTAGAGATATTCTCTTCCAACATGCAGTCATGAATAATGTCCAACACCCAATTATAATTTATCAGAATTATTGTCCCGGTAACAAGAATTGCCATGGTCAGGTAACTCCCTTTTAATTCTACTTTAAAAGACAGTAAATTGAAGAGACACTAGCTTGAAAATTCAAAAAATTTATTATTTTGAACACTTTGCCGTTTTGTATGCATTAAATAGGCTTCTGGGGTTCAAATTAGCAACGTGACCTTCCAGGATATCCCTGGATCATCAGCAAAAGAAATCTCAGTGAAATTTGATTGCAGTAAGAAATATCCATGCACCAAAATCAACCAGCTGAAGCACCATGTGCCACTGCTGGGGGAGTTGCTTCAGGTCTAGTTCAACCCACTAGCTGCCTATAGCCCTATACAGCTAGGCGGGAATTAATGGTTGACGACCTTTGATGAGGAAGGCCAGAAAAAATAAAAAAGTAGGTAGCCCTTTGCTAGATGAATGAAGCACTTAGCTTTATCGTTTGGTATTTGCTGTTCGAGCCTGTGGCAGTTTCCGGCACAGTGGATCTGCGCCGCCCTAGAGGCCGGCCAGAACATTCTTGGAAACAAGATGAAGGAAATATCTTCACAATAGAATTTCTTGTTTGATTTGGGGTAATTTATACATAGTGTTGGATTCTTGATCTTTTCAAGACTGCATCTAATCCATTAAAATCAAGGGGTGATGGGTTTTCATGATCAATGTAGTTGTTCGAGGGAGACTGGTATGCTAAAAAGTTTTGAGTTGTTGGATTATTGCAACAATACGTGGATTACTAGGTTCATCTAGTTGGACTTTTTTTTAATTAAAATGATAATATTTTTTAAGAAAAATAGAAATGACCCTAATTGAATTTGGCATGATCAATTAGTGATGCATCAACTCGGTCGGATTAATTATGTTTTTGTGAATTAATATTTTTTTCAGTGGATTAATTATGTTTTTCCAAGTTAATATTTTTTTCAATTCAACATGATAATTTTGAATAACAGATTTTTCCATTTTTAAGCTAATTGGTCATATTAATTTAATATATTTATTTTTGTGTTCAAAAATATTTTAAAAAAATTTAATTTTTTTTTGCTTCTATTTATTTTAATAATTTTAGATTATTTTCAAATACTGATATTAAAAATAAATTTTAAAAAATAAAAAATATATTATTTTAATATATTAAAAAAACTTTAAAAAACAAATAACACCAAAATATTATATAACCAGCCTAACCTAACAAAATGTCGTGAAGTCACTTGATATCTTTCAAAAGATGGCGCAAATTAGACCTTTAATTGTTAATGAACAAAAGCAAACTCTAGCCAATGATTAATATGGAAAGGAGCCTGTTGATTGACAACTGCAGATTCCATGGATGTCACATGATAGCCTGCGCGCGATTGACCTCACCTCATTAAAATTCTTATTTTCTTTCAGGTCATTATGAAGCACCCTTATCATTTATTAGTTTGTGGTCTTTACAATAGCTTCGGCTCCCGTGGATTATTTCAAAAAACATTATTTTTTGAAATTATTGAATAAAATATACTGAATCCTCGCAATTATATACAATAATGATTGTGAAAAGCACCAAGGTTCTATCTGCCTGCCTGCATTATAGCAGTGCTGCCTTGCCCAAACCAAAACATTACATAAAAGATGTATTCCGGCAAACTAGTTTCTCCTCCTCCTGCGGACAAGAAGAATAGCCTTTTAAGGTGATTGATTGTTGATGAAAATTAGCTAGACAGTCCCGTTTCTTGGTTTGTCTTGTCTCTGTCCCAGGAAAGGTTTGAAGGTCATCAGCACTCCAATTAATTCAACCGCGTTCAGGATGAAGAAAACCAGCTGCACACCTGCATTCGAACATTACAGAGTCAAGCTCTAGCTTGGACATGAAAAGGTACACGTTGATTCTAGCAATGCAACTATCGTCAAAACATTATACCTGGCAGAAATGCAGCATTTTGGCGCCTTTGTGCCCAGGATAATCTGCAAACAATTGTTAAATTTCTTCAAGTGTTGAATAGGAGATGTAAGTTTTGTTGTAAAGACTAGGACATTATTGTATTTAATTACTGTTTCGGGATAAAATAAATAATTAAAACATGTATATAAGGGAGATAAACATGTTTTGTTGAGGGAACGGAAATGTAGACATAAAAATAAATTGGGTTTTGGAATAATTTTGGAGTGAATTTCTATCCTTTCGTAGTACAAACAAAGAGAAGATATGTCCTCTCTATCCCAACTATCTTTATTTTTATTTTGAAACGGTAACCAAACACTAATTAAATAGTAGATAATCGGTAAAAGCTCTTACATAGCGCCACCTCCAGCCGGACCGACCGCCTTGAAAAAGGACATTCCCGTCATAGAAATGCCATTAGCAGCTCCTCTTTGGTTTTGATCCTGTTTTTCCAACAAGGAACAGCGATAAATCAAGACATTATATTGAAGCAAGAGGGTTGTGGTAAGTCAATCAAGAAAAGAACCTTACCACAGCATTGTTTTGCAGAATAAACATGCCCGTTATAATTGAAACCTGGTGATCCAAACATGGTAGGTAGTGTCAGAGAAGCGCAACAAGAGCTAAAAATCTTTCTGATCCAAAAGGATTTGATTCTACCATCCATTTGAAGTTGTTCAAACTCGAAGTGCACTTACAGAAAAAACATTCTTCAGTATAGATGCACAATTTATCAAAATGCTGAGCCCGAGCCCGGATAACATAGCTATAAAAGGGTAACTTGACAGTAGCAGTATGGATAAGGCCTGCATTGGGAAGTTCACGAAAAAACTGTCACAAAGGAATAGATGGAAGCACGAAACATACATAGATGCTAAAGGGTGTTAAGTGCTCGCCGCTGCTATTCGAGCTACTGGTATCGGTCCAAGAATCCTCTCCACGAATGGATACAGAGAAAGTTGAAAGACAAGGAGGCCGAAACCTATTATTTGAACAATTTGTCAGTGAGTTTCCACTGTAAGTTTGAGAATAGGGTCACCATAAAGCACGGTTGTTAACATGAGTATTGTATCAAGTTTCAGCAGCTTTTGAATGTTATATACATGCCTGAGACTGCAAGAACTTCACCAACATCCTCTGTTGTATAGCCCAGGCCTCCAAGTTTTCTAGAGCTTTCGGCCCATAATGAGAATATCTACAGGAAGAAATCAAGTACAGGCACTCTTATAACCAGAGACAAAGCATTATTTAAGTGCATGAAATAAAGCTGTTTCTACAGGACTGAATCTGTAAGTAGTCCTGACTGCAGTCAGTAAAGTAACGGGTTAATAGGAATGAGAGAGATAAATACCTCTGTGTAAGCCATGTCATGAAGTGAGAAAATACAATAGACAATGATGGAGGACATCAAAGGCCAATTCTTTAGAAGGCTTTCATTAGAAGATGGTTTCCTTCCTTTATCATCTGTTCTTGTTTCGTCTCCTTTAGATGCGCCGGTTGCAGCTTCCAAAGCATTATAAGAATCATTGGATGAAGTCTTCTTTTCATTATGCACATGCAAAGTTTCCTGTAATAACCACATTGAGGTAAATAGGCAGGCAGTAATATATCCACAAAGTTATCACCAAAACAAGCATGTAGTGAAAGATCAGATGAAGGTCATAGTTTTGTTTCCTTAATCCCAACACCATTATAACATAACTTGAACACATTCTAGTCATCGAGAGACAAAGGGATGAGTGTCTTGGAAAAATTTGCGGTCCAAAAGTTACACAAAAGACATGATGACCTTGCTGGTCGATTTTGATTGTTATGACATACTGATAGAGATAATATACTTGTCAGGATGCCGTCTAGTGATATAAATGAAGTTCTGGATTCACAAAACAAACGTGATCCCAGAGTAGGATATATCCAGAACAACATAAAATGTAAATGTTCACAACGTAGCTACAAGAAGTGGCCTAGTTCAAGGTCTTAATAGAGATGGCAGAGATGTAAATAGGTCACAATATAATATATATATGTGTGTGTGTGTGTGTGTGTGTGTGTGGTGACTCTGACCCGCAGGTCACAACTGGTAAGTACTGCTTTAGTATAAAAAACATTTCTTTCTGGAATGGAATCCCAAAATGAAAGCAGCTGAGAAGTCCAAGGACATGAATGAGCTAGAGTGGGAGCCTTGGCTGAGATGTCAATATTTTGATGATCATGGAAGTCTACAAGAGATTTACTTCCAGCAATCAGTGGTCAAAACAACAACGATCAATGCTCAGCATGAGAAAAGACCTCTTTGAAAGAAACATTACATAAATTTTACAGGCATCAGTTGATAGAAACAAGTACCGGAAGCCAGCAAGAAACAATCGTGACCACCAATGCGAAAAGTGATATACAGAAGCATGGTAAGAAGTAGGGAAATCTGCACAGGACACTCTGTTTGTGAATATCATTGTATGACTGGAAGATGTAAACTTAAGTTATCAAACAGAACATCTGATGATTAAAATCAAACAGTGCAAATTCATTTACCTCCCAAAAAGAGATTCCTTGGAAAATAAATTTGGATATTTCTCAGCTGGCTGAAGTACCAAAATTGTGAACAAGCATTAGAAGAATTGTTAACAAGAAGAGAAGGGGTAGGAAGGAAAGTGTGAGAGGGGGAGCTACACAAGCTGCTTAGGAGTTCGTTTCCCATTGTGAATGCTATTCCCATATTTTTTACAGCGGACCATGAAAATGACAGAATTTTCATTGCAGAACGTTATTGCATGAATAAATCATCAAGAAATTTAAATACCTGGGCCAGGAAACCTCCTAGAGCTGGGCCAATGATCAGTCCTATGCCCCATGCTGTACTAACCTGGAATTGAATCATCTGTTAATTCAGACCCAACAGGGCTTAAAAAGTACTCAAGACTATGCACAGGTTTAGTAAAACTCACTGTTGATAATCCTAATGCTTGATATTCTGCCCTGAAAATCTCAACTGCATATGCCTGCTCATGAAGTTATACAGAACAGAAGGGATAAATCATAACTAAAAATCACAGAAGTTTGTAGAAATCCAATAGAACATTGAGAACTATCAGTCGTTCCTTGCTAACCAAGGGAAATTTTGGATAAAAATAGTACAGAATCCTACCTTTATTGGTCCGAGCAAACCATTCAAACTCCCAAGAAGAAATCTTGTAACAATGGCCATCCAAAAATTCACACTAAGACCAAAGAGAGTATTGAAAATGACCCTGAGACCAACCAATAATCAAGATAATCAAGACAGAGTAAACATGATATTTCTAGAACACAAAAACCCAAACTTAATGGCAAGAACATGAACTTGAAATGTAGAGATTACTCACACTGCGATGGTCCCTAAAAGTATAACAGGTTTTCGACCATAGCGATCAGCTACTATTCCCCAGAAAACAGAAGTTAGAGCTCTCCCAATCATAAATGAGGACCCTTTTGACATGCATAGAACGATTCGTCAGGACCATTTCATCAACAACTTATATGATGACTTTCCAATACATGTCAAAAGCAAATACTGGAAAGGAAGCTCACCAACATATCCAGCATAGTAACCAATATCTTCCTCTCGTTCAGCAATTCCAAAATCTCTAATCTGCAAATAGAAAGATGCAGTTCATGAATAGATCGTGCATTTCAGGGCCATTTGAAAAGAAGCAATCACAAACTCCAGTGTGCATTATACAGATGGCTTGTAAAACATGTTCAGGAACTCACCATGAAATAAAGGAAAGGAAAGAGAGTTGATATTGGAAGTGCTGCAAGAAATGACATAACAGTTACCATATATCAAAGAAACTGCACAAATAAACAGTGTACAATTGATGCGAGAAGCCAGAAAACTGAAACAGAAGGCCGATTGAGATGTTATGAAGTTGAAATGCCCACCCAATTCAGCTACAAACCAAACCATTTAATGATAATGTAGTCGCTACCTTTTCACCTTGACAAGCTGCAAGCCACAACTCAGGTTTTTTCGAGTCCAAAATAATTTGAAATGAGAGTCTTACCGGTACAAAGCACGACAATCCATATCGAAACAAGATCACGAAAAGGGAATCCTTTCTTCAACTCTTTAAGTTGATCAACCTGACATCCTGGGCAATTCTCATGGTAATAATCCTTCTTCAACAATGCCTCTCTGTACTCTTCTGCCATCCTTTTATCGAGCCAAACAAAAGTCCAGCCCAAGAATTAAGCTCCCTTCTTCCAATCTTTACGCAATACAAATCCTTCCAGACCTACTCGTTCATCAACCTATCAAAAACAAGAAGTCTGCAAATCAGAAAAAAGCAAAACACAGAAGAACATTTAAAAGAGAAACTGATTTTCGTGTTTCCTCCACGTACGCAGAATTTATTCACATACAAATTTATTCCTGGCATAGGCCATATTTTCTTTTCATTCCTTTACTAAAGCAAAACCATGGACAACATTCACAAACTTACTGGAAAACAATCTATTTATCTTTCTCCTCTTCTTGCTGACACGGAGAAACCAAAACATCCAATCCCTGAGGGCTTAAATAGGGGAAACTATTTGTGTGACAGTAAGTATTCAAGCCAGGCTATGGCTGTCAGCTTGCCAACTTGTTCACAGCCACCCACATCACAGCACACGTCACTGGTCCTAACTACGGCAGGTAAAGATTACAATAATTCAGAAGGACAACGCAAGGAAGAGACATCATTTGTTTATACAAGGAATAAACACTGAACCCGTCCATTTTTCAAGGAATCAAACTACAAATTGAACTCTCCCTCCTGTTTTGCCCTCTGTGTTATCTACCATGATTGAATTAACAGTGACACGTTGGGGGCAAGGTTACCAGGTCGCTGCACCCGTCTCTTAGTCTAGGCCGAGTTCAAAAAACAATTAACCCGGAGATAATCTCCTGATTGATCTGTCAAGACAAACCTGTTTAGCTTCTGTGAAAATGGAAAATTGCAAAACAATTTTATGTTGATAATTTTTAAAAAATAAAACAGTATTGCGGTCCCGATTGAAAATGAAACTCCTTTAGCCGGATCATGCACCGGGCATGTTTAGTCAATTAGATTTGAGATCGAGAAAATTCTTGTTCAAGATTTTCGTCTGACATAATTATATCAAACAAGATACATTAGTTTACATGTGTCCAACCTTGTAAGAAGGTTGATTAGAGACAGAAGCCGTCCTTGGATGTATCGATAGCCACAAAGTTGCTGACATTTTTTCTCTCTAGTTTTTTCTCTGAGATTTCAGAGGACATGAATTAATTAATTAATTAAGTTTTGATATATATATATATATACACATATATGTATATATATGCTATTAAATAACCAATGGGAAAGACTTGAGTTTTTTTAAAAAAAACCACCAAACCAGCCATACAATGTCAGCAACTGTGGTTACGAAATAATGTTGTAAAAATAAAGGCGCTGGTTCGAGCACGACGCGGTCAATGTTGATGCGGACCCATCAGTCGAGTTGGAAATTGGTCATTGTCGTGGTACAAGTAGAGACCTGGAGTGATTGGCTTTATTGGTCATCACGGTGCATGTGCCAGTAATCAGAGACAAAGGAGATGGGTTGCTTCATTATTTTCGTCCTTTAAAAATCTTTATTTTTTATTTTAAATTATTTTTTAATATTTTTAAATTGATATACTATATCAAAAGTAATTTTTTAAGAATTAAAAATATATTATTTTAATATATTTTTGAAGGAAATAAAGTTTGAAAAATAATAGCTGTGAATCCCCTAAACAGTGATTCGATGAATGGTGGATTCCTATGATTTGAGGGCTTAATGGGATTATTAGTTGCCACGTGGTCATATAATTATGCCTAATCAAGAGATTATGAGTACTAGAATGCGAGATGGTTGGTCTAATTACGAGGAGCAATGTTCAATATTATGATTTGTGTATTTTCTCAAGTCCTTTCCTGTCAATTTTTTTATTTTTTTTTTGCTTGACGTTACTAAATTATGATTATACATGACTTCTTTGTGTAAACACTGATTAATAAAGCCAATGTTTCCACCCATAGTGGATTTTATGCCGACCAAAGTGACTATAGCTAGAAGTTTTTTTTCTTTTTTTTCCCATACCACCCTCAATTTATAATACCAACTAAATGTAAATTTCTTAATCCAGCTATATTTTATAAAACTCAATTCGAGACAAAGCAATAAATAATTCTGTTTATTTTTGTGTTTTATGTTTTTGAAAAAAATTTAAAAAAATTATTTTTTATTTACTTCAAATTAATATTTTTAAATTATTTGGATGAATTCATATAAAAAAATAAAATAAAAAATGTCCAACATCGACGCGCACTTGCTCTGATGCCATTTTCAATGTTCAACCATTAGTTTCGCATGCATCTAAGTGATTAGTTGAGGTTGCTGTCAAGATTGTCTATTTCAATTTAAAAAGTATATTTTAAAATATAATGTATATTATTTTTTAATATATTACTTCAAATAAAAAACATTTAAATTTATATAAATTTATATTATCCTGTATTTAATTTTTATCAAATAAATAAAAATAATAAAATTTAAATTTATGACCATTTAATTATCAAAACTCTGATAGCATGTCAAATAATCATCTCAATCAAAAAATTAAAATTTTTAAACGAGATATATATAATAATATATAATTGAGCTTAAAACATTATTATCTTCAAAAAAATTAAAGCACTTTTAAAAGTTATTTGATGATATAAAAACAATTGAAGTAGTTTATAAAGATTTTCAAGTTAAATAATCAGTTAATTTATTGATCTAAAAAGTTTTATATATTTTTCAAGTTAAAGTGGTTTGATAACTAGTAGGTTAAGGTAATTTATATCGTAATTTTTTTTAAATAAAAGTTAAAATTCTTTAATATTTTAAAGAATATTTTTTAATTTAAAAAATAGCTAATAAACACACTACAATATATAATCTCATATATCATATATTCTTTCAAATTAAGTTTGTTAATAATTTGATGTTTAGTAGGTTAAGGTGATTTGAGCTCCAAAGTTTTTTTTTTTAGTATAAAGATTCTTCTATATTTTAAAAAATAGATCAATGAACCTAAATAAACACACGAATAATCTTTTTTCTAAAAAGAATCTCATCAGTAAGAAAATTAAAAACCATAAATTACCTTTGTCTGCAAGTCAAGTGAGGGATGATCACGACATGTTCGTCGGCAAACAATACTCTACATTATCTATATCTACTCTCTTCCTTGTTAATGTATGATTTTAATTTAATTATGTAATAATCTCAGTGATCAAATTATCATGCCTAGTTTAGGTGTTAATTATAGATCTACAAGTATCATGATTACGAGAATCTAGCATTCTTCTTTTCTTTTTAGCCTCGAAGGGAAGATTGTCATGCACATCATGGAATTTTAAATTCCTAATGTCACTATCACCACATTTTGTGAACTCTTCACAGAGTATTCTCGATTGCAATTATTATTTTTTTGCTCAAATTATATCACATGATTGATTAATAAGATTCAATTGTTCTGACATGTTTAATCTAAGGAGCAGCCATTGTTTACCTCGAGGGTATAGATTGGAATTTTCTGAAGTGGTGGAAGACGATACAGGGAGAAGGGAGCTCAATAAATCATCGCTTCTAGTGTCGGGCCATGTTATGATGATTTTACTAAATTCTAGCAATTCATTTTATATGGGCTGGATCCCCCATTTCCCCACTTCTACTTCTATACAAAAAGCCCATCAATCTTTGCTCAGCATAATACCGAGCCGCATTTGATAGAATCTCGGGTGAATAAGATACTCGGGTATTCAATATGAAATAAAAATTATAATTATTTATCCAAAAATAAATGGATTATATAGAGAAAAAAAACTAATTTACGAACATATATATATATATATATATATATATATATATCATCCATGTAAAACAAACACTTGCTCTGTAATTAATTCAATAGTTAATTGGTTCGCCAAAAGAAACAAACCTGTATCTATTCTTATGCTGCGATTAGGAGGCCTAGCAGTTAATAATCCATGCAAACATTTCGGTTCTCTAATTCTCATAATGGTTACTGTTTATTTGAAATGGTTGGTGATTATTTTTTAAGTATTTTTTCATTTGGAAATATATTAAAATAATATTTTTTTTTCATTTTTTAAAAGTTATTTTTAATATTAAAACATTAAAATGATCTAAAAATATAAAAAAATATTATTTTAAAATAAAATTCAATTTTTTTTATAAATATTTTTAAAATACAACAACAAATAGGATCTACACATAATTATTATCATGGTTATAAAACTTAACACTCTAGATTTTAAATTAATTTTTATCCATATTAATTAATGTTATTTATTTTTATAATTTTTAATATGTTCATTTATTTTAATTAAAAATATTTTTATAAAAATATTCCACACCACATTACCACATATACACTAAATCATAAAAAAACCAATATTTTTTTTTTATCAAAATAAAGTTTGAGAGATTTTTTTTTTTAAAAAAATTCTAGGCTTAAATCACAGGAGTGAACCAAACTAATCTTATAACTACGATTCTTATAACCTTCTTGCGAACTTTCCAAAAAAATAGATTAAAAGGAGACTTTGAATTCTAATGTCATCGTTTATAGGGGGGTAAACCACTTGACATCCAAGTAGTGAAGGAAATATATCAGGCATCATTTCAGGACAGCAATGAGATCTGGTTAAAAGACCAAAATACGATTGCATGTTTGTGGTAGGAAACTATTCAACTCTAGGCTAAAGTAAGCTGCACAGCTGTAAGTATGGTTTTTGAGCATAATTAAAACCAACGACTTAACAGAAGAACATCGAACTGCTGACATTATCATGCAGACGAGGTAATTCTGGAACTGGAACAGCACCTGGAACAGTAACCCCACCACGGCTAGAAGATGTATCTGACAAATCATCGAACTTGATAAACTGAGTCATCTGGCTTGCTGCTAAGTGGGCATAACAAATTGGAGCAACTGCAACAAATTAATCCACCCACTGAAAAGAACATACAAGCATATTTCTACAGTTCAAGAATCAGCAAAGCTGTTAAAAGCTGTAAGAAATTGCTTTTCGGAAAGCTTTGCTTTAGAAAGACGGTAAAGGCCCAAAGGTTGGAGTGCTGCTAAGAGGGAACATGAAAAGCCATCACACCGAGTCGTTCAATGTATTACCTACAGATATGGCAGTGGTGCTTCTCTGATACCTGCAAAATTTAAAAGCTAGACATTACTTGCTGAAAAAATTATTGCGCATGCCTTCAGATTGATTGCCGTAAGTCCAGCCAAATTATATCATCAGATAATTGTGCAATTACTTACACGTATGACAAGGAGTGCACAAGCTCTTGTAAATCATCTGCAGAAAAACCAAGCTCATCATGTAGAACATGGTAATGAGTAGGCCTAGTCGTTCCCTGTTCGAACAATGAGGTTATTAGCCATGTGCTTTCTACAACGTAAAACCAAACATTTTTATTCTTTATATGGAGAAGAATCAGTGCCACACAACAATCAAGCTTAAATATTAACACTCGGCAGAATGAAAAGAAGCAAGTTCAATAAAAGGTAGCTAGAAGCACAGCCACTAGACTGGGATAAAGCAACTTACAATCATCCCAGCATGAGCACACATGTAGAAGTCATTGTTTCTGGGATGGCAAACCTTGTTGTCAATGACAGTACCTGCATGGAAAGAACTTCCGCAGTCAGCCTTTTGTTTCTTCCTTCTTTTCCTTTCATTTCAGGTGAACAAACTAGGGATAGTGAACTAACCAGGTGGAACATTATCAGGTGATCCCGACTAGAAGAACTTGGTATGGTGATTTTTCTGGGCAACAATCACCATGAATTTCGGGCACCATTTCTCATCCAAGAAATTGCAGGCCTGGAAAAATAAATACAAGTGTAATTACACCACAAAAAAATCTATTAGAAGTAAACTGCTCAAGAGCGAATATATCAGAGATTAGAAAACCTCAATAATTTGTTCAAGTTCAATGTTCAGAACTTGGTTGAACTGTGACTCGCTCACTCCATCCCTACACAGGAAAGCAAGTACATTAAACAAGCAAATCATAAATTATCACCAGTGCAAGCCATGCAGCATCAGTAATTGGTTATAAAAATTATAAACTACTTAATCAGTTAAAAAAATTATCAATTAAAATATGTTTCTCACGTCTACCTATCCAAACCAATACATAAAGGACATTTTTCAGAGCTGCCTTCTGAAAGAAGCATGAAGTACCAGAAAATAATTATCTGATCAGGCTTTCTTTTTCCTGAGCTTGAGTAGAAGTCCAGAAGTGACTTCCTGAAAGTTGAGAAAACAACAAATGCATTCCCAAAGTTACCGAAATAAATAACACCCTAGCTTTCAAGAAACCACAAAAACTGATGATCAACAACGTCGTCCAAATTTGTGTGTCAGACTATCTCATCATTGAAAACCTAAAATTAGTTAACACAATGAACGCAAGAAAATCAATGATCTTCGAAACCAATCAGTACTAAATGTGAGTTTTTACCCACCTGATAATGCCCTGATCCTCACGAGTACCAGCAACAGGCTTGAATAGATTTGCAATCATTTCAACCTTCTGTGACTGGGTGCGAACAGAAGCTCTGTAGCGAGAAATTAATGGCCAGCGCCTGGAACTTACCACCTAAAAGTATGCAGTATAAGAAGAGAATCGAAGATTTCGAAAGGGAGAGAAGTGAAAAGAAACCAATGGTACAGCGGAAAGAAAAGCAGAGAAAATATTTATTACCGCAGCAATAGATGGCACATCAGAATGACCAGGAGAGCCATGTGATACATCCATCCCAAGTATTAAGGTGGGAAGCTTAGAGACCAAAGGTATAGAAGGAGCATGCTCAATTGATAACAAGGAATTCATTCCACCAAGCTGTGGGAAATGAGAGAGAATGACGAGAATTAGATAAGGCATGAATGCTTGGAGAGAAATCAGACAGAATAGAAGAAAACAAGAAACCTCAAACGGTATGACATTGCAAAATTCTACCTTGGCATTGATTTTCAGTAGCACATTTGTCAGGTACTGATCATTCACCTTTGTAGGTGCAATGCACTGTGTGACGATCCCTAAATCAGAAAGATTTTTCCTTTTCCATGGACCTTAATTTGCAGCAGTATATATTAATTAGAAACAATCTCGAGGTATCTAATTAGGGCACGAATAGGAAGCGGGTGAAGAAAGCAAGCAGCACAACCATAAATGTCAGAGTTCTTCCTCTCTGGAAGAATACACAACAGAAATTTTGGTGGCCCTGGAAGCTTAGACTTAATGGCCTCGAACATTCTCTCCACTCTTACAGGAGCAGATTCTCGCCTAAACTGGGGACTCTCTTCAAATACCTCAAATGGGTTACTTATGCTCTGCAAAAATAGAAAGGTTAATGTGGATCAATTTGCGATGATGAAATCGATTTCATATTATTAAATGCAGAAACACTCACAATGCCTTTCATGTCTCCACACTTTATCAAGTTATTGCACAGATAACGTATGTCACAACGTGCAGAGAAGTTTACTATAGCCCATTTTTCAATCTTCACTGGATCCACTAGTTTCTGAGATACAAAATCAAAGTTCATACATACACCATTTATTAAACATGAATGATTAAAGAAAAACAAAGTTTAAACAGCACCTTGTTGTTGAAATTCCATCTCCCATTTCGAGGGAAGAAGTCCTCTCCATTTCCCACTTTTAACTGTAAAAAAACAGTGTGCCCGCAGTGTAAATTAGAAGAAAGAAACCAACTCCTAATTCATCAGATGTCCAAATGTATATATAACAAGGAAGAGGAAAATAAGGGCAAGCTGGGTTTGGTATTTACCCTGGGAGCAGATAATACACGACCTTCAACTTGAGTAAACTGAGCACTAATTGAAATTCCAGAAGAACGAAGCATTGGATCAGCATCATAATTGCTGCTTCTCAAAGCCTACCGAAAAAGGCATTTGTGATTAGAAATCTGAAAAAAAATGAAAATAAAGCTACAGGTTTAGATTAACATTTTCTGGACAGTACTTACATCTGTCAAAGATCTCATCCGCTCTTGGGGCTTCTGCCGTGATTTCTCCACAAGGGAAGCCCTTTGCAGGTTGGACAACGCCTTGGTGTAGCGTTGTAACGAAACCAGATTGCACAGCTGCATATATGGGAACCAAACAATAAGGCGTAGGCATGTCATTCACCATTTGAATTACTAAGAGGCTCCAGAAACATCACCTCAAGAGGAAAATACGATGGGCGCTTTGGTTTCCCAATCACGGGAAATCAGCTGAATACTGCAATCGCATTTTGCGATGATTTACAAAGTAATCATAAACCGTAACCTCAATAGTTTGCACTTCACCTTCCCCTTCCCGTCCACTTCTTTGGTTTAGCGAGAAACTAAACGATTTACACAAGTTTATTGAGCACATGACAGCACGATTTTGAAATACTAAAAGTTAATGCATCAAGTCCATAATAATAAAGCAACATATAAGGAACTCACGTTTGCTCTCTGCAGGATTTTTCAGTCAATCCAGTGATTTTGTACTCAGTGTTGGAGTGATTAGTTTTAATCCTCAAATTTTTAAGCGTCCGCTTAGCCTGGCATTTAACCCATGAATGAACGAATTTGCAGCAGCGCTTTAACAATAACTCAAAATCAACATGGAAAGTCAAAGTTGGCTACCTTTGTCCAGTCAATATGGTAAGGATCTCGAACATTCTGATTCATGATTAGGAAGTCCACTACTGGTCCAGGTTTAACTATCATGGTGGTTGATACATCTGCGCACAAAAACAATAAGTATGGCCATTCTAAATGACTTGAGTAATAATTCCTAGATTTCTACTAACCAATATTCAGAGAAAAGCCATCTTGGGCTGCTCGAAAACTTGAATGAAAACCACGGCATCCCATGACACCACCTCCCAACTCAACGAAGTTTCTTGGATTATTATGGAAAAACGACTGTCGGACCAACAGGCAACCCCTGCATAGAGTGAAAACCAAATCAGATACAGAAACTAGTTGAGCAACGCGTGTTATGTGTGTGGACACAAATGGACGGTGGCAGCCATGGTTGAAGTCATAGTCAAATGGTAGGTGCCTAACTTGCCCACCATTGTTGAACAATCATCTCCCTCATCAGCTATAAATAGATGTGCATTGATAGCTGAGATAGAGCACGAGATAGAGAGAAACACAGAGAGAGAGCTAAGAGTGAGAGTTGAGTTGAGTAGAGAAGTTTTCTCCTCCTCCTTATTTTTCTTGTTTGTATTGCTTTTGAGCTTGATTAATACAAACCAGTAGCTCCGTGGAGTAGGCAAATTGCCGAACCACGTAAATTTGTGTGTGTTTGAATGTTTTGGATCTCCTAACAACTGGTATCAGAGCTTGTTCTTGAAAGTTCTTGAAAAAGAGGGTGTTTGATCCAAACTCAAAAATCAAAGTTATCAAAACGTGTTTTTGAAGATACCACCGTGAAGAGGACGACGAGAGGAATCCACTAGTGAAAACCCGATGAAAATCCGACGTCCTGCATGCCCGCACGCGCCACCACCAGTACTGTCCACGCGCACAGACGCGCCATACGCGTCTTCCTCACCGTTTCCTGCAACTCGACTCTGCCACGTCATCTGCCACGTCAGCCGCTCGACACAATCATCTGCCACATCAGCCATTTGACACGGTCAACAGCCACGTCATCAATGACACGTCATCTGCCACGTCACCACTGCCACGTCAGACGAAAATCTCCGTGGATCTGCCACGTCAGATTTGGTGACCCCACATTGCCTACGTGTCTGACACGTCAGCTTGTTACGTCATTATAACTGGGTTTTGATCCGGTGTGGCGCAGCGACTATTCCGCCTGCCACGTGGCTTCATCTGCAGCGTCCAGTTATCCCAAACTTTGATTGCTTAAATCAGAGCCATCCGAAGTCCGATTTGGGTGATCTCAGTGTCGTTTCCAGCATTTTTGGCCATTCCGGACACATCTGTAAGGTTAGATTCTTGATATTCAAATTCAAGAAGGAGTAAAAATGGCTGATGAAATAAAGGCTGCAGGTATTGAAAAATTTGATGGAACTGATTTTGGATATTGGAAAATGCAAATTGAAGATTATCTATATGGGAAGAAACT